>VXAB01011491.1:0-41672 GCA_013399175.1 Odontophorus gujanensis
TGCATTTTGGTCACAGTAACCCCTGGCAACCCTACTGTCTTGGAAAGAAGTGGATGGAAAGCTGCCTGATGGAAAGGGACCTTGGTGTACTGATGGACAGTAGGATGAATATGAGCCAGCAGTGTGCCTGGGTGGACAAGAAGACCAATGGCACCCTGGCTTGTATCAGGAACTGTGTGATGAGCAGGACTAGGGAAGTAATCCTGCCCCTGTACTTGGCATTGGTGAGGCCTCACCTTGATTACTGGGTTCAGTTTTGGACACCTCAGTACAGAAAGGACATTGAGGTGCTGGAGCAGGTCCAAAGAAGGGCAACAAGGCTTGTGAAGGGCTTGGAGAATNAAGGACATTGAGGTGCTGGAGCAGGTCCAAAGAAGGGCAACAAGGCTTGTGAAGGGCTTGGAGAATGTGTCCTATGACGAGAGACTGAAGGAACTGGGGATGTTTAGACTGGGGAAAAGGAGGCTGAGGATAGACCTTATTGCTCTCTTCCAATCTCTGAAAGGTGCTTGCAGCAAGAGTGGAGTTGGTCTCTTCTCATTAGTGACAGGATGAGGGGAAATGGCCTTAAGTTGTGCCAGTGTAAGTTTAGGATGGATATCAGGAAACAATTATTTACAGAAAAGGTTGTTAAGCACTGGAATAGGCTCCCCAGGGAGGTGGTTGAGTCACCATCCCTGGATGTGTTTAAAAACCATTTGGATGTGGTGCTCAGGGATATGATTCAGCAGAGAGTTGTTAGGGTAGTATGGTTAGGTCATGGCTGGACTTGATCTTTAAGGTCTTTTCCAACCTGAGTGATTCTATGATTCTATGATTCAACCCTTTCATCCCCAGTTCGTATTGGTAGTGAGCGTTGCTGCAACCCAGTTGCAAGACCTTGCATTTGAATTTGTTGAACCTCATGAGGTTCTCCTGGGACTAATGCTCAAGCCTGCCCAGGTCCCTCTGGCTGACATCAAATCTCTCTGGTATCAACCGCATTTCACATCTTGCTGTCATCAGCAAACTTACTGAGGTTGGACTCAACCCATCTGTCAGTGTCATTGATGAAGATACTAGTGTGTTGGTCCTAGCACTGAGCCCTGTGGGACACCACTCGTCGCTGACATTGAGCCATGACCACCTCTCTCTGCACTCAGTCATGCAGCAAGTTCTTTGTCCATTGAGCAGTCCACCCATTGAACCCATATCTCTCCAGTTTGGAGAGATGTGGAAAGATGTTGCGGAGTACTATGTCAAAAGCCTTACTGAAGTTGCGATAGATTACTTCAGTGTGTCTTCTCCATTGTTGCAGTGACACTATCTTAGAAGGCCATTAAGCTGGTGAAGCAGGATTTGCCATTGGTGAAATCATGCTGGTTCTCCTGTATCACCTGCCTGCCTTCCATGTGACTTAACATAGCTTCCACGAAGCTCCATGATCTTTTCTGGCACAGAGTTGAGACTGACAGGTTGGTAGTTCCCAGGGTCATCCTTTTTACCCTTCTAAAAATGGGTGCGATGTTGCCTTTTTTTAAGTCACAAGGGGCTTCACCTGATTGCCACAGTGTCACGGTGTTATCCGAGACAGTGACTCAAGGGAAACCGAGAAGGGAGAGAGAAAGGGAAAGAAAAAAAAAGCTGCACCGCCAGTGGCCACGCGGCCGCCCGAGCAGAGCCGTGCGCTCCGGGGGGAGGGGGAAACAGCGGGAATAGATGGGTCTATAAAAAAACAAAGGCACGATTTGAGAAGGAACGGTAACTTTACTAAATCTAATAAAATTGAACAATTGAGAGAGAGAAACAGTTTCCAAACCGAAAGCTGGGAGCTTACGTTAGGGGGGAACTGCAGGGAAGCACACGTGCGGAACCTCCACGGCAGCCGAGAGAGCGCGCCCAGGCAGAGCACAGCCTGGCATCCGGTGCGGAGCTCCGCCCCTCTGCTGCTCCCAACGGCATTAACTCCTTAGCTCCCTGCATGATGTTCTGATGTGGAATACCGGCATCAAAACTACAAAACCACAACACACAGCTTTTCTAATATCATTGAGAGTGCCTTGGCAACTACATCAGACAATTCCCTCCGGACTCTGGGATCCATCTCATCAGGACCCATAGACTTCTGTATGTGATTTTACTACACTGGTCCACAATATTAGAGGTGGATGTTGGTAGTATAGCAGCAGAGGTTGAACCCTCCCACCAATTTTCCATTACATCTTGTTGCCATGTAACACTTTCACTCCCGAAACGTAATGCAAATAAATAATGATATCAGTGAAAAATAACAATAAGAAAACACCAAGAAAATTGAGTAACAGGATGTTAAGGTGCTAGGTGAGGTTAGCATGTATATAAGAAAAAGTATTTTCCCAGCCTTAAAAATCTAGTCTTCTTTGTTCAGTATCGAGGATCTATGTTCATTTGACTAAGGAGAAACTTCTATTGCTCTAGTTATCTACCTTCAGAGCTCTTTTATCCATAGGTTTGTTTCACAGTCTAGGTGAATTTCCAAATGAAGGTGGCAGCCTAAGTTTTGAAGCAAGGCATTGTCTTCCTAGAACACTTACATGGATCAAGTAGAAGTTGTTTGTTGCTTCTAGTCTTTTTCACCTTTTGGTGTTCTTAATTTTTGATGTATACAGGGATTTCATGCTAAAACTGTAGCATGCAAATATTACCTGTAGCATTATGGTTGTCTTCCAAAACCTGTGTCCTCTTTTGTTCTGGTTCTGTTCCACATGGGAAACTTATGAGATTTGATTTTTGGTGTGCGTACTATAGCTGTTAGTTTAATGGCTTGGAAAATATTGCCACATAGGAATCTAAAACTTCTAATCCATGAAAGAGTTGTGTAGACCAAATGTTCACCTACCTTCTCTACCTAATTTCTTGTTACTATTTCTCAATCGCTTTTTCAACTGCTAGGTTAATTATGTTTGAATCAAGAAGTGTTACTGGGCGTTGAAGGCATATGTGTTTTCAGTCACATCTTTTTTTGCTTTCAGTCCCAGTGAGGACTTCTGTTGCAGTTCTCAGCTTTAAATGTCTGTGCTCAAATTCAAGCCATCAACAAACCAACACAGCCAACACAGGCTGTCTGATGACTCAGAGACCTTAATCAGTGTGGACTGCTCTAAACACAACTGGTTCACAATTTTCTTGAGCTCAAATGAACTATTGACTTATATTAAGAAATACTCTTGTTGTCTAATAAGATGTGACTGTAATTTGAATAGTGATTTTGTAGTAGATGTATTATGGGATGAAAGACAAGTAGATATTAGCTTAGTCTCATTGACTTCCGGGAAAAAAGTGTTTGGTTTTCCAGTATGGAACGTGGAGTGTTTTTTCTTTAACTATTAGCACATTCTGTGTACAAATAGATCTCCTGTCTCTGTCTTCCCTGTAATATTATACAAGACAGCATAAACAAAAGGACAATATGATATGAAGCACATTTTAAAATACTCACATGTTACTAACCACTGGTAATAACTACACTTTGTTCTTAAGACTATTTTGATTCTCTTTGCTGCTACTGAATGGCCTGACTGTCATGCTGAAATGGCAGGCTCTATCTCATCAGTATCATCTCAGCATTATTTGGCTTCAATTTATTTAGGAGTCCTCACTGGGCTAGTATACAAAGCTAATGTTAGCTAAGTACCTTCCAGGTTTCAGAATAATGACTACGTGACATATCTACTCAGACTCTCCCAAGAACTAAGTTTTTAATATGGCTGTTAAATAATCTTGAAAATTAAGTTTTAATATTCACCATGATGCTGATATTAAAATTCACTGTCCAGTTAAATAACAGGATACATTTTTCTTCAGACCTACAAACACAGTATTTAAACCATATATATATAAAGATTTAGTAGGAAATAATTGCAGATCATCTGTGTGCCAGTGACTTTCGAAAAGCTACCTTTAGAAAGAGGGATGTTGTTTGCTCTGCATCACATCTTTGTTGAACAGTACCTTTCAATTCTTCTATGCCTGAATGTATTTCAATACAGAAAACAAATGGTTAACAAGGAATACAGCACTATTTACAAGAAAGTAGTATTAAAAATTTAAATTATGTTGAATGAGACATAGCCTTTCAAAATTTGTTCATATTCCCTTAGGACTCTACCGTCTGGAGTATTCAGTAGATCATGGCCAGCAGAGATTTGCTACTTCTGGAAGTTTTAATTTAGAAAATGAAATGAATAATGTATATTGGAAGTATGTATATTATAAAACTCCACAAGGGTTTTATAGAGATCGGGGTTTTATCAGTATCACCAAGCTCTTCAGACTCTTTGTAAGTTTTGTTTCTTTATTTATTTATTCTGGTGTCTATACACTTCTAAATTGCCTGAAATTTTAGCAAATTATATTGCAAAGTAAAACTGTTGAGAAAAATATTATTGAGGTAGCACAGATATACAAGATACTAAATTTCTTTCCACTCCTAGCAACTGACTTCCTCACTGTGGATATTATGATATTAAAAATTACATCAACACGTTTTGTCCTTCCAAGTTTCACATTCCATAGATAAAGGAATATAAAACAGAAAATGATACCAAGCTTCCTTTCTCTCTGCTTGGCTGGTGTAATCTTTGCAGTCTACTGAGCGCTAGCTGAAATTCAGGAATTGATGCTGACTCTGAAAACTAAGGGACCTTTCAGAAAAATAGACAGCTATCCTATTTCCTAGTCAAAGGTAGAAAACAATACAGTATCTTGCTGAGAACTGCCTGGCCACCTCTGGCACCAGGATCAAAGTGGGCTTTAGTATGAAGAAGGGGGTTCTCCATGGGAGTATACTGAGCTCTTCTTACCTCCATGGTAAGGATACACTCATCTCCAAAGAACAATGTTTCTAAGACACCATGAAAGTAAAAAATCTGGAACTGATTCTTTTAATAAAAAGATACAGTTATTGTATTGACTTTTTCAGAGAGGTAGGATAATGAGTTTTCTGTGCGACTTAATGAAGTATCAGAGAAAAGAAATTACATAATGTGAAATCTTTAGACAGAATTGAAAGAGCACATTTCTTATTTCCTGAACAGTAAAGATTCATTGTGACTCCCCATTTCTTAACAAACCCTGAAGTGAAAATTCTGTTTCTTCATAAATCCCAATCTAACAGTCTGGACTGAGAGCTACTTTATGTTTGCATTGCATTCAATTTTTTTAAAGTTGTAAAAGAATATCCTCACAATTTTCTGAAGCAATTCATGTTTTAGCAAATCTCTATAGGGAGATGTAAGGATCCAGAAGCTTTTTCTATTTGCAAGAGTACAAAGTCTTGGCAAGCAAGTAAATTCCAGGCAAAATGAAAATGTATTGCAGGTGTCAATCACTAACACACAAGATCAGAAGATTCTTCATAAACATGCACTTACAAAGATATGCTCCAAAAACGGGCCCAAAAACTTAAAAATAATTTCAAAGCATGCCAGTCATTTTTCTTTTATTTGTATCTTTATGTGTTGATTTTGCTGACATATTTTTGAAATTCTAAGATGCAGTTTTTACTTCCAAGGAACATGTAAGTCATAAAGCAAAGGAAAGAGATTGCTTTTCAGCAAAAGCTTGGCTAAGTTAATCATATGACAGTTTTCATTATGTTGTGGAAGGTCTTTTTTGGGCAAGGATAGTTACACTTGCTACATATTTTAGAATTTAAGACGATGTATTATACATGCAAATTCTGTTGCACAAACCATATTCAGAAAGCAGTCTTTGCAGCTTTTGGAGAGGGAAAATAAAAGCTTCTATTTCTTTATTTATAATAACTATGGTTAATTCAGGACATCAAAAAATGCCATGACTTACAAAATTTAGTGACAATGCAAGAGCAAATTAGTGCAGAATCAGTGGTCTAACTATTGATTCTTATTATGGGATCTTGCTGAAATGAACTCATTATCTAATTAGACTTGTACTTACACTATAAATGGTTCTCAGAGTAGATTGCAATTGTTTTTGATGTTCATCTTCACTTTTCTTTATGGTTCATAATATCAGTTGAAAATTTACTAGAAAATTTGCATTTATTGTACTTCAAAACTACTTGCTGTCATTTCCCCCCAAAAATGAAGGAAGCAAATACATTTTCACTCTTCCATTCAGAACAGTCTTTGAAATCAAATAATTCTGCGTTCAGAAAACATCTTAAAACATCAGAAGATTTCGAGATCAAATGTGCTCTAAATTTTACTCAAACAAAACGGTGTTTGAAAGATTTTCCTGCTCTATTTGTTTGGTTAAAATTTGTATTTGTTTTCTGAAGTCTCAGAAACCCTGAGATCTTAAAGTGTAATGTCTATATTAACACAAACGATTTGGAACTCACTGACTACTTAATTGGGACCTAAAAAACAACATCAAGGGCTTTGCTATGGAAATCTGTTAAGAAAGTTTAAATTAAAGCATCTACTCAATGACTCCAAGATTCACTGAATACTCAAAATGTCTTTGATTCCTTTTTGTAATCTTGATGCCCTTGATTTTCATTAAGATCTATGTGGCAAATTTGTGTCTGAAAACGTTATCATTAATTTGGGTCACTGTTTTGTTTTTAATTTGAGATGACATATCAGTCTTATCTTCTGGACCAAGCCCCATGTTGTCTATTTTTGTTTTTGAACACCTAGAAATGAAGAAAATGCAATAGATGATCATTGTGTTATTCTCTGAAAAATAATGGTCACAATGGGCAGAATACACATCTTAAATACAGGATTATGTTTGTCATTTTAGTACATGGAAGCATCTAATTATGTGCTTGTGTAATATATACTACAGCACAAACCCAGTCTCACTCAGGATATGAGTCTTAAATAAATTATAATTATATTGAAGGGAAAATCATAACTCAGTAAGACTGAAGTTTCATTAAAAGTTAATGAGAGATTTAGTCTACCACTGATCAAATAAAGAAAAACAAATCTTCTTCTTTTTTCTTATAATAAAAACTAAATCTTCCGTTTAATCTGAGCCTACCTGCATCCCACCATGTTTCTGAAAGTTTTTCTTTTTTTTCTTTTATATACAATATTTTTAAATTAGAAGAAAACATATCCTGTATAATTCAGAGACTGTCAAAGATAATATATCTGTGCTTGAAACAAATACAACCTTCTTCAAGAGTCAGAGTGAGACAGCCAAATGTTATTTAGTCCAAGGTGTTGAACAAACTTTTGGTTTAAATACTTTTCTCCTTCTCATTGAAATTCTTTTCTTCAGAGAGGTATAAAAAGTCAGTGTGTCAGATGGGAAGGTAACATAATAGCTTCATCTAATTGCCTTCTCTAGTTGCTGCTTACAAACCAGACAATCCTAAAATAAACAAATAAAATGTAATCTGTAATGTTTTTGCTTACTAGTTTTGTAACTGATGAGTAGACACTAAGTACTGTAATATCAAGTATGTTCCTGAACAATGTATGTTGTGTTTCTTAGGTCTCATTGCTTTCCCTTCACAGATGTATCTGAACACTCCCCGGGCAAAATGCTTACGGTATTAGCGGTCAACAAAGACACAGAGGGATTCAGCAAAAGACAAATCAATGAAATAAGGGACAGATTTCCTAAGGACTAGTTGCAATTTAGCAAGCAATTTTACACTTCCTAGATGAAGTGTGAAAGAAAGCTTAGCCTTTCAACCAACAGCAATGATTCCTTACATATATTATTTATTCTGAAAGCTTTGCTAGTGTGTGAAACTTTAGATCATAAGTACTGTTTTACAAGCTGTAAAAAAAGTTGAAGTTCACATCTTTTCTTCTTTAATCTTTTTTTTTTTTTAATTTCACTTATTTATGTCGTATAGAGAGATAGAACAGTGCCCATCAAACAAGACTTCCGACAAATCTCTGCTTAATTTATTTGATTATTTGTAAAGTGTTCGTGGTATAATTTCTGTGGGATTGTGGACTGAAGAGCAGAGTAATTGTGATAAAATTAGATGTAAAATTAACAATGATGATGATGAGAAAAGGACAAGTTTTTAACTATGTTTTTTTTCTCTGTGAGATGGAAAACTATCTTTTGGGGAGAAATGAGCAAACTGGATGCTCCCAATTTAAACTGGTCTCAGTAATTAATAGTGAGACCATCGACCAGATATCTTTTTACTGACATGAGGAGTTGGCAGGTGATGCCATTTTGCCTCCTGGTGCAGAGATACTTGTGCTGCAGAATCCAGTTGCTTTTGGCTTTAATTGGCTGTTATGCTTAAGGTGTTGTATGTAACGATTCTGACAGTCAGGGAAGTATAAACAAATTTCCTATTGCTCTGGAAGCAATCCTTTAAATTCAGGCAATGGATGAGGTGTCTGGGAGACCTTGCACAGATTCCAACTGTATTGCACTTGATCATGTGAATAAGAATTTGAACCTTGGTAGTTGACCGCACTTTTCATTCAGTTGCAGTTTAAGAGAGAAAACAAGGTATTGTCTTTCCTCTAGTTTTTGAAGAAATGCTTCAGAACCCTTTTAAGATACAGGTCTTTACAAATGGTATTTTTCTAGAGGTATTGTCAGAAACAATAGATTCTTTATTACATGAAGAGACATGGTGAAATTGTACACTTTTTCTTTGTTTTATAGTTCCTGAGCTGAATATGTAACACTCAGTAACTGTTCCAGTATCCACCTTTAGATATAGATGACACTGTTGGGTTTGTGGCATTACTCACACCCCTAGAAAATCTATCCTCTATGTGAAAGTTTTACAGAAGTGATATTCTTGTAGCCTTTTTCACTGAAGGTCAATGATATTGCTGCAGTAATGAGGAAATCTCTCCTGACTTGTGAAATACCTTTGTGTTTTGCACATTACTGAGACTTGCCTTCATTCTAAAAGGTTAGGAAAGAGGTTGTGGTAGTGTAGTTGACAGTTCATCCATACTGGAGATGGTAATGATGAGACATCTTTCAGCGGGTTTATAAATGGATACCTGGCACTGAGAGAGCCTTTATGGTTTGAACATCTTTATCCCTGTGGTTCTGGAACCCAGACCACTAGGTAGATTGTACTTCTGAACATAAATAGTGCTCCAACATGTTTTATGTGTCAGGCGGCTTAATCAGATAAAGACAAATGCCACGAAATAGCTTAAATACAAGTTTACTGCCATGTAGCCATTACACTGTGCTGTGCCTTAGTTTTACTGGACCTTCTGATTTATCTGATTGTAAATTCAGTCATGTGCCACTTAGAGATGTCATACACTCATATCTGTGATGTTCTTTCAGTTTCAGCATGGATGGGGTTTTGTTAACTAGCAAGGGTTTATTTAAAAATTTATAGGAAATCTTTCACTTTTTAAAAGAGAACTTGTTATGACATGGGAGAAACATACAAATTGCTGTCCTCACCTGACTGCAGGTTTATTCATGGTCAGTTCATTCCACAGCACAATTTAGTCTATTATAACTATGTGGCAGTGGTAATACAGCCACGGATTGCCCACACAAAATGATCTGTGGAAGCACAATGGATCTGGATTTCAACTACGAAAAAGAACAGAAAACATAGGGTGCTCTCATGCACAGATACCTCATCCTGGAACATAATCACAATGTGACCACAGTACCTAGAACCGCTGCAGTATCAGGTTGATGCTCTTACATCTTCTTCAGTTCTCCACATCTATTTTATGTTAAATCTTCAAGGTGAGGTGGTATCAGATATTAAAGCAGTAAGAACAGACAATGCTCATGTTCTTAGCCAATGGCTTTAAAGATTGTGCTGCAACAGGGGCTTCAGTTTTTACTACAGAGCACTTCCAGCTCACTGAGGATTTAGAATCACTGACTTTTAGGATTGGTGTTTCCAGTGAATGTTGACAAATCTAAATCATAACACATAAATGAGTGATCTCTGCAGTAGATAAAGTGAGAAATGTAAGACAACTGAAGTTGTTTGTGGTGATAATTGAAATTATTATTTTTAAACTGATTATGGCTAAATATCTGAGCCAAAGAAAATAATATTAGACTATATTTTTTCACAAATAAAATGTCTTAATTTTCACATTTACAGATCTGCTGCTTTTTAGGTCCCAGTCAACACAGAATGTATTTTTCCGTTTTGTTTTGTTTTGTTTTGTATAGAGATAAAATATTTAAAGAACAGTTTACCTGCTGGGGATTTATGAAGAAAGAAACATTAAAAGAAATGCTTTCATATGCTTGTAGACGCTACTTCTGTTGTGTACATCACTTAAATTTCATGGTAGATTAAATCAAGATTTAATAGTAAATTTCACATTTACTCTGTCTCTACATAAAAGGAAAAAGCAAATCCGACTATCAGATATGTTTTTGTAGTATAGGTTTTGATTTGCCATCTGCAAGTGTGAACAAATAACCAGTTTAAACTCACAGAATTTTCCTTTACTTGGTTCTTGCTTATTTCAAATCAAAGTTACAATATCTTTTCTTTCTACTAAAATATTTTCCAAAAATTGTAGTGCTTGAGTTGTAATTTTTAATAGAAGTATTTTGCCAGGATGATTGATTTCTCTATTCATTGTCAGGGTAAAGAAAATGCATGAAATTTTACTATAGATGCATATGATTTTAATCTTTATATGTTTATGAGGAAGAAAGATTGATCTTTTGCTCAGGACTACTTTGTTTTAACAGCATCCAATACAATATTCTTAGACAATTTATATATTTGGCTTTGTATTACGTATTCATCCAATGCTGATACATTGTTCTTATATAATGTACACTGCAGAGACAGAACACTGAAAAGAAGGTACATTCTTATTGCAGAGACACTAGTTTTCCCAACTTTTCCCAATTTAATCTCCTTCCTACATTCCTTTTACAGTTGCTTGGAAGTAGGACATGTGGACACTTAAGAGGACCACTCTGCTGTTAAATCATTTTACCTATAGGGAACAAGAGATATATTAAAATAAATAAATAAAGTGGTAAAATAAAATAAAATTATAAAATAAAATGTACATCCATTATGGAGGAAAATACAAATCCGCTTTTTACTATGCATTTCCAAAAGCAGCAAGTGCAATACTCAGCAGAAATGTGGGCATACATCCCATAAACAGGCCATTGCAGACCATAGACATCATCCCAGGGTGCACTTGAGCATCTGTTAAATATTTTATATATGGTATTTATATTTACAAGTAGCTTTTTGAAAATTTAACAAGAGGATTTGAAAGACCATAAAAGAGGAAATGTTAACATGGAGCTATAAGGTGATCTCACATGATTTGGACCCGCATAATGCAGTGGGCATTTATGGCGCCTATAAATAGATGGTGAGCTATTTATAAAACATTTCTCTACTTCCATGGTACTCTGAATATATTACCAAGATACTGTGTTTCATAATGAGGAGCTAATTCTTGACTATTAGTACATAGCAGTGTATCTGTCCAGATCATTCCTGGGATATTCATAAGATCTGGTAACCTTCATTTTAGAGGTCAGGAAATAGTTTAAGACATTTGTACTTCTGTATGATCCATGAGGAATTTATTTTACCATTGCGTCAATTAGGCTTCTTCTTATGCTTCTTCCATCCCATGAAATGAAGCAGAAGTATAAGATTATATTCTGTTGAGCCCCAGAAAGCCAACATCTTGCTCTCTAATGGGATTGAGGGTCTACAGCAAAAACCAGTCTTCAAAGTAGGCTTAGCATCCATTCCTGAAGTGGTGCCTGTATTTTTGCACCCATCTTGATTCTGGCAAGGTGTGATCAGTTTACTGCCCAATAATGGACTTAATGTTTCATTTAAAGACACAGAGATCTCTGCTATTTGGCATTTTGTATTTCATGCAGAGGTACCTAGAAATATAAAAAATAAGAGAAATCATGTTTCGTGTCTATACAGATTTCTTTGCTTTGTTTTGTTTTGTTTTGTTTTGTTTTGTTTTGTTTTGTTGTTTGGGTGTTTTTTTATTATTATTTACAGAGCCATATATGCTTTTTTATCCTTCATATTCATTTGAAAAAATGCTCAATGTACAAATATGATGAAGCTTTTTAAGCAGAGGCATCAACCTTGTAGTTGCCTACTTTTTTATCTCTATACTGTTATTTTTTCTCTAGTAAAATAACTCAGTCCTAGTTCATCTACTTCATACTCTTTATTCTGTGCTATATGCAGCCTAGACAATTAATCTGTCATGCAGGAAGGAATCTGAAAGGAGTATACATGTTTTACTTGCTGCGTCCAGTAGATCCCCATTGTCAACAAAATCAGATCCTGATTACCTGACCATAAACTTTGAAGTGGCTTTTGCATCAGAACTCCATGTATCAGGATCAGGAAGGAGTTGGAACATATTGGGTCAACCTGTTGTCACTTGTCAACTCAAATCATTGCATAACTTATCACTGACCAAGACTGCCAATATTATGTCCTCATTTATTTCTTTCTAATCTTGGCTAGTGTGCTCTTGCTGACACTGAACAAATTAGACATCCCATAGCCTTCTGTACCACTCTTCATGCCCTTTTTAAGTCAGTAAAATAACTCAAAGACCAGTGAACATTGAAAAAGACTTCTTTGTGAGTTCTTGATAGTACTTGTGAGGGATCAGAACAGTTTTGCTGCTCACTCTCAATTTGAGAGAACAGATTTTCTTCTCAGGTGTTTTTCTGTTTTGGACTCTGAATCATAGGTAGTCAGCATGACTTTTCTCTCAGATATTTATTCTGTGCGTCAAGTTTCTCAGGTGTTATAAGTAGGACTGACTTGACACATCATTCACATCATTTTCTTATCCAGATACTGCTGCACAACATGTCTAACTGCTTGATTTGATCATTATCTCTTGCTGCTGCAGCTATTTTCTTTTCCACCTCATCTCTTTCACAGAATTTTCACTCCTGATTATCTGGGGTTATTTTTCCAGGTTATTAAGGACCACCCCTTCAATTTCTAATTTGTACCTGGGCAATACTTTACCTACATCTCTGTTACTTCTCTTTTCCTCTCAGTGAGAACAAATCCATTTCTACTTGATTATGCAGAGTCTTATCTAACCTTTTTTCCTCACCATCCTTTCTTAATGCATCTTCCAACTTCATTCTTCTCCTGACTGTTCTGCAAGGCAACTGCACATCATTGACCACCAACATCCTCCTGTTTTCTTTGTTGGAAAGAAGAAATGGATTCATCTTTCTTAACTTCAAACATATGCATAAAGACGTTTACATACCGTTAATCTTTATATAGCCCCACAAGAGACAGCAATACACACCTATTTTAAATGACTGTTTTTCAGTTGAATTGAATTAGAAATGAACCTGGGAACATAAGTTAGATTAAGATTTTGGTCTCTGGTCAAGAAAATATTAGTAACAATATTTTAAAATTCTACACTTCATATATTTTCCTTTTGCTACCCAAATTACAGAAGTTTCTGGGGAATTTCTGATCCTATTGCTTGTAACCATGTCTAAATTTATTTTGCTTTGGTTCATTCCCCGTTCTTGTGAGTTTATGCCTCTGACTTCGGAGAGGAATCTTATAATATTATATATTTTATTATTTGTCACAGTGGCTACTTCCACTGCTCCCCCTGCTGTCTTGTACTGCAAGACCCCATAAACAATTTTTTATGCCATATACATAAAAATTGCAATAGAGAAGATGATAAACATTTGGTCTAACACAGCCATGCACAGATCTAGGCCACAGAAGGGGAACAGAAATTGCCAAGTGTAGTATATTTCTTAGTGATCATTCAGTGTTTGAATGCTTCATTTTGCCTACCAAATTACAGCTAATATCCTCCTCCTCTTGTTCTCTAGAGACAAAGCCCAATCACAGCATTACACTTAAATTAAGAATAAATCAAGAATTTCACTCTTGATTTAATTCCTATTGGCTCAAACACCAAGAGGGCTTCTGTTGAATTCACTGTACATTTTCTGTTTAAATAATTGTGCGTGTTCAAACTTCTGCTGTCTAATTATCTGTGTTTGAACATTCTCCTAAAATATTTAGAGTAGTTTCTGTTTCTGACCTCTACCAGTTTGAGTTACTGGAAAATTAAGTGCTTACTTTCCTATTTAGCTAAGGCCTTCTTATCTATCTGAAGCCATATACATTTCTACACAAACACAGAAGAAATAATCATCCTCTCTCTTACAAGTGAGATACAGTAGGAAAGTGGAGGAACTACTTTTCATTAAGAGAATTTCTTAAAGTTCGTATTCCAGAAGAGATGGTAGAATTTGAAAAGCCTAACAGCTGTGAGATTCTATCCTTATTTCTGTATAACAAGAAACTTTTCATCTTCTGGGAGTGGAAGAAAGAAATTATTGCAAAGATTTTTCACCTTATCTTTGCCCTTGCAAAGCTGGAAAAATAGATTCCATACCTCAAATTCTATTTTGTGTGGGTTCTTACACACAGCAGATGAGAAAAAAATATATTTTTCCAGAAAATTTGGAGGGCAGGTTTTTCACCTCAGAAATATCTCATGGGATGTAAATCTTTGTATCCTGAAGTATTTTCTCAGCCTGCACTGTTTTCAGTCTCCTGGTTTAATGATCCTTGTAAGCAAACAACTTTTTTTTACACCTAGTTCATTTGCAATTGATTATTCTCCTGTCATGTAAAACAGGATTTATGAAGAATATTTTAATATCTAGACATGAGTGTTCAAGCATTTCAGATTGTAAAATCTTAAATTGTAAAAAATAAAAAATAAAAGCTTTAAATCATCACAGAGAAGTGACTCAAGAGAGAAAAAATAATTAACTTTATACAAAATATCCTGTGACTATAACTTTTTAAGTACCTTTCTAAATTTGGACTTTCCATATTCATGTAAACTGATATGCACTTTTTTTAATTTCCTAAAAATAGAGAAAGCTATTATTTTCCTCTGGATATGGATATTCAATCTCACAGTTGAGTAAGCATTTGAGCATTTTGTCCTTGTGATTTTTCGTCCTTGACTTCCATTGAGAAATTGTGAAATTCCACAATTCATGACTCCAGTGATGCAATCTCCTGACGAGGCTGACAACCTTAATTTTTCTACAGTTTCAGAACTACATGTATTTATAAATTAGGCAAAACACTGATGAGAGAGATACTTATAAGCAGCTTTGAAATTTTCTGGTGCAGAACTTTTCTGTTTTTATCCAATTCCAGTTAAAATTAATAACAGAATCACAGAATTGTAGGAGTTGGAAAAGACCTCTAGAGATCATCTAGACCAATCTCGCTGTCAAAGCAGGCTCCCCAGACCAGGTTGCATCCAGATGGGTCTTGAACATCTGCAGAGAAGGAGACTCCACAACCTCTCTGGGCAGTCTGTTCCAGTGCTCCATTACCCTCACTGTGAAGAAGTTTCCATGCACATTTGTGCGGAACTTCCTATGAATCAGTTTGTGACCATTTTCCCTCATCCTATCACCACACACTGCGGAGATGAGTCCAACTTCATTCCTTTGCCTTCCACTCCTTAGATATTTATGAATGTGGATCTGATCGCATCTGAGTCTTCTTTTATCAAGGCTGAGCACACGCAGGCCTCTCAGCCTTCCCTCATAAGAGAAGTGTTCCACACCCTTTATCATCTTTGTCGCCCCCCACTGGACTCTTTCAAGAAGATCCCTGTCTTTTTCATACCAGGGAGTTCAGAACCGGACACACTACTCCAGGTGAGGTCTCACCCGGGCAGAGTAGAGGGAGAGGATCACCTCCCTTGACCTGCTGGCCACGCTCTTTTTAATGCACCCCAGGATCCCATTGGCCACCAGGGCGCACTGCTGGCTCATGGCCAGCCTGTCATCCACCAGAACACCTAGGTCCCTCCCCTCAGAGGTTCTTTCCAGCAGCTCATCCCCCCAGTCTGTACTGATGCATGCAGTTATTCCTCCCTAGTTGCAATACTCTACATTTGCTCTTGTTAAACCTTATCAGGTTCATTTCTGATGTCCAGATCTCACTGAATGGCAGCACAGCTTTCTGTCATGTCAGCCATTCCCGCCAGCTTTGTATCATCAGCAATCTTGCTCAGGGTGGACTTTATCCCCTCATCAAGGTCATTGATGAAGATGTATTACCTATGATGTTTAATTTTTTCATCTCTAAAATGGAGGAGTTATATCACTCTGTCTTCGAGAGCAATATGCATACAGTTATACAATTATAGATATACTGAAATGACTGAATAAGTATGAAAAATAGCCCATATTTTAATAAGTGTTGGAAGAAATATAGTTTCTCATGATTTCAAAATTGTTTCCATTATAAATAATTGAAAGAGTCATTTTAAAGAGGAATTTCTAAATGTTATTACTCTTCTAGGGAACAAAAAAAAAAAAAAGATTGGTTCCTCTAAGTTGTAATGGTAAGTGCTTAATATTGCACAATTTATATCTGATGGTATATATGTAATTTCTTTTTTACATTTTTAAGCTTTTCTAGAATTCAGCTATTTACTTTATTATTTTTTTAATTATTTATTAGCATATTGAACTCTGAAAGACATATCTTGTAGAAAAATAGTTTATTGGATGTGAAATTATTAAAATTAAATTTAGCATGTTTTATGTCTCATTGTATTCTTGAGATATAGCATCCAAGAATTGTAGGAATCTTGCAGCTGTTTAACTGATGGCAGCATTTTACTTTTGTTTTGGTATAATTCAGACGTGAAGTCAAAGATACTAATACAAAGTCATAGTCCTCAAAACAGCCTTTCACTCATCAGGGGTACTATGAACTGATAAAAAAACAGACAGCAACTTTTATTTAGGAGATCGGTACTAAATGAGACTTTTGGTTGCTGTAAGCAAGTATTTTCAAAGTGACCTTCTACAACATAAATTCCCAATTTTATATGGCTGAGGCAGTATTTCCATTTATGTATCAGATTATACTGTATGAGCAGTGAGCTGAGATCTTAGAATCGAAGAACCAGAATGAAACAATGAAGAGCACTTAAATAATGCATTCCAATACGTAATGAATATTTATGTGCATTTCTAATTGGATACATACTGTCATATTTTCAACTGAAATCTGTTGAAAATAACTTGCTTGATATCTAGAATATTTTGTGAAATCAGCAGTAATAGAATGCTTGTCCAAATAGCCAAAATATGAACAAGAAGAAAATGAATCACTTGGGTCTAGCTGTGTGCAAGACTAGAGAACTTCAAGAGAGAAAAGAGGAAAAGTGAAAAGGAAAAAAAAAACAAAACACTAGTCTATAAATTTTATCTGTTTCCTCCATTTAAAAATAAATAACAAAAATCAATAGATACTAATTGTATCCTGGTGAGATGATAGTGTCAAAGGTATATGATGTAAAGCAGTGACTGACTGGACTGATGTTTTAGTCTTTGTACTGAATTTAATTAAACATCAAAGGAAAGAAAAAAAAAAAACCTGTGCCTCTTAGGATAGGTGATCTAATGGTTTCTGGCAATCCAGTGTAACCTATAAAGTATACTTCATTGTACACCTCAGTCTGACCCCAGTTACATCAATCTAAATGTTTAATTGAAGTTACAATTACTTTTAGACTTATTTCGTGAGATCAGAAACAATTTTTTTGTTATTAGAAAAGTTTCCTTAGTTCTAGTGTATTGACTACAACAAAGAGCAATTATTGTACTAATTAAAAGTTTTGGTTTTTCCTTCTCTTCTGAAATGCACCAGCACAAATCTCTCCGTATTTCTCATTTGAATTTGTATATAATTTTGGGTAGGAAATACTAGAATTAGACTGTCATATTTTTTGGAGATGAAATGTTAAATTTAGACTATCAAGTTGCCCACAGATATATTAACATTTGGTGGATGAATATGTGAAGACTACGTGTCTCAGTGGAGTTTGCATTTCCCCGAGAGTTGTTTGAGACATGCTAATGCATGCAAGATCAGTCTCTGACCTGGGAACATGCATAAGCATTGCATCATTATCCCCATAGTCCCAGCTGAAGCTCTTAAAGTAATTAGGCTAGGAACAAAATTATACTTGGAAACAGCACATTTTGTCCATTTATACTGTTAAGTTGGAGACAGACTACATAGATAAAAAACAGTATAAGGATTCCTCAGTTTCTCAGGCAGTGCACCATGCCTGCGCAGGGCACATGACATTGGGTTATTGAGTGGGGAGATGGATGATCTAAACAGTGCACTTTAAAATTCTGTCCAATTAGGGTCCACTTACATGGAATATATACTTCACTGTCTTGTAAAAACTACCTTCTTTAAAGCAAAGCATGTTAGCTCTCTCTGAACACTGAATGGGAAAGAAAATAAAACTTTCCAGCTTTTATCCAGCAGGTCGGTTGTTAACACATTCATACAGTTTGATATAAAAAGCAATTATCTTCCCTCTAGACAGGAAGATCGTTTAGTGTAGGAGCACTTAAAATCTACTTTCTGGGCCAGCTGAGTTACACCTCAGGTTTTCATGTTAAGGGATGACTTCGTGTGCTTCGTAATGAGATCAATTCCACAGGAAATGTTGGAAGGGGTCGTGTGCCTGTTGTGGTACTCAGTTTTGATGAGTTTTGCTCATACTTGACAGATTTTATTATACGTCAAGAAACGACAGGATCTGGGCCTAAGTATGGCTTTATACTGTGAATACATCAATATTACTTGGGAGGAATGTCTCTACTTCAGCATCAGACAACATATATCAGTTACTTCAGTAAGAAATCTCCTGTACATACAAATGGAGAAATGGTGTATCAGTATTTCTGACCCTTTCAAGGTTCTTTAACCTATTTTTTCTGAACATTTTTATATCAGAAACAAAATATTCAGGTTGTGTACACAGTAAAACCAAGATGTGATTATAAATACAGATCAGCTACATAATAAAGTGTCATTTTTGAAAATGTGTTATGAGATAATTAATTAATTTTCCCCCAAAAAATGTTATCTCCTCAATTATTTGTATTTGCAAATTTATATTGCAAATTCTATCTTCTAGGTGAAATTATATTACCTCCAGAATTTCTAAAAAGAGAAAACTTACGTTCAGTAATGAAGCCCTAAAGAATCTTGCTTTTTTTGTCTTTTTTTATTGTTTGTTTGTTTGTTTTCTTTTGCATTTATGCATAAACTTTAATTAAGATAAAGACGAGGCTGTCAGAACATGTTATAAAGTGCTGTGGTGTAACGTCCTGCAGCTCCTAGGCTCAGTCAAAATTCTGAAGGGTACTTTTCAAACATGCTGCACTCTGTGTATGCATATACTAAAATGAAGATGTCCTAGTCAGTCAGGGAGACAACATGATAGAATTAAGGACTCCTCTATGACAGTTTCTCCAGTAATGTCATTTAATATGTTCTGATTGATTCATAAAACATGACTTACATTAGGACCATTTATTTCTGAACTTTGAAATCTATGCAAATTTCTCTGCTTAGTATACAAGTAATTTCAATGCATTTTAGAAGACTAAATAAATAAGTAAAAGCTTATAATAACAAATATTATTTAAAACTGATGAACAGCTTTCCTCAGCAAATGCAGATTTTGAATACCTCTGAATGAAATGCATGTCTGTCTTTTGACTGATCTGCAGAGAAGTATTTTAGGACGTGAGAGATTTCAGAGGAGTTTCTTCGGTTTGTTTTTAGTTTGGATGTTGTATTTTGGTTGTTTTTTATGTTGCTGTTTGTTTGCTTTTCAAGATGGAAAGATAGGAATCAGAAATGGGCTTTGAAAATACGTTTAATTTAATTTGCCAACAGCAAGATGTGTCAAGCCAATCTGATCAGTTGAAAAGTTCTATAATAATATACAGATTTCATGTGTTCTCAAATAAAATCTAAGCTGATTTCTTTCATAGAACCATAGAATGGCCTGTGTTGAGCAGGACCTCAAAGGTCATCTCCCTGCCTTAGTTTAAAACCATTCCCCTTTGTCCTATCCCTATCAACCCGTGTAAACAGTTGTTCCCCCTCCTGTTGATATGCTCCTTTCTAGTACTGGAAGGCTGCAATGAGGTCTCCCTGAAGCCTTCTCCAAGCTAAACAAGCCCAGTTCTCTCAACCTTTCCTCATAGGAGTGGTGCTCCAGCCCTCTGATCCTCTTAGTGGCCCTCAGAAACCATTTGAAGAGCTCTGCAACTTTCTTGTGCTGGGGACCCCAGGCCTGGATGCAGTACTCCAGCTGGGGCCTCACAAGAGCCAAGTAAAGGGGGACAATCACCTCCCTCTCCCTGCTGGCCACCCCTTTTTTGATGTAGTTGAGGATATAGCTGGCCCTCCAGGCAACAAGCGTGCACTGCTGACTCATGTCCAGCTTCTTGTCCACCAGGACCCCCGAGTCCTTCTCCACAGGGCTACTCTTCAGGAGTTCTTTCCCCATTCTGTATGAATACCTGGGATTGCCCTGGCCCCAGTGAAACACCTTGCACTTGACCTTGTTGAACCTCATTAGGTTCAAACAGACCCAACTTCTGCAGCCTGTACAGGTCTCTCTGGATGGCTTCCCTTCCCTCCAGTGTATCAACTGCACTGCTCCGCTTAGTGTCATAAACAAAATCACTGAGGGTGTACTCAATTCTATCTTCTATGTCACTAATAAAGATGTTGAAGAGCACTGGTGCCAAGACTAACATTTGGAGGACACCACTCATGACCAGACTCCACCCAGTCATAGAACCGTTGATCACAACACTTCAGCTGCAACCAACTAACCAGTTCTTAATCCATCAAACAGTCCATCTTACAAATCCATACCTCTCCAAGTTAGAGAGAAGGATGTGGTGAGGGACCAAATCAAAGGCATTGCAGAAGTCCAGGTATATGACATCCTTCACCCTTCCTCTGTCTACCAATGCCATCATTCCATCATGGAAGGCCACCAGATTGGGCAGGCAAGGTCTACTCACGGTGAACCCATGCTGGCCGTCTTGGATCACCTTTTCATCTCATGTGTGTCTTAAAATGCTAATCAGGTGGATCTGCTCCATGATCGTCCCAGGCACAAAGAAGAGGTTAACTAGTCCATAGTTCCCCAAGTCATTCTTTTTCCCTTTCCTAAAAATGAGAGTAATGTTGCCCTTTTTCCATTCACTGGGGATTCCACCCAACAGCCACAGTTTTTCAGACATGATGGAGAGTGGCTAGGCAACCGTATCAACCATCTCTCTCATGAAAAGAAAAAAAAAAAAAGAGGAGGAAAGAATTGCAATTTTAGTATGACCCTGACAATAGAAACTGTATCAGTCAGCTTAACACACACTGTTATAGTGCAAAGTCAGATTCATGCTTTCACACTCTCTTTTAGCACAAATTTCCATGACTATAGAAAAACAGTTCACATTCATATTAATCTGTTGCATTTATTCAGATGCCAACAAAATGAGTGAAAGGAAAGATATTGCTTTGCACTTTCCTGTTCAGAAATTCTCAAATCACTGGGGAACCTGTAGCCCTTCTGTCATTGCGCTAGACTGTCACTCTGACACAGGAAACATATGCTCCCCTGCACTGTGACAAGACATTTTGCAAGTAGTATCTAACATTGCACAATTTTAGTGCAAGATAGAGTTTCTGTCCTGAAAATATATATTATAATAGCATGTAAAATTTTAAAAGTCTGATCTGAAAAAAGTGAGGAAATTAGAGGGTAAGGGAAATAATGCTTAACCAATGAAAAATAAGTGGTTATCCAGTGTGCTCAATTTGGTCAGTTTAAATCTAAGTATAGAGTATTCAGTGGATGTCCTCCAGAAGATTTACCCTACCCTGCAATAAATGGGATAAAAAACCACCCAAAAAGATTTATTTCTCTCCATTGGATGTGGAAGGTATTACTGAATAGAAGCCTGTCATTTTGATGGCTAAAAAAGATGAGAGGAAAGATCCTATCATTAGAGATAATAGGGGATCCTTAAGAAAGAAATCTTTCTAACCTTAATGCTCCCTCGACAGGAAAACCATACGCTTCTAGTGAAAACTGTATTAGATATCAGTGTAAGCTTATAGCTGCACACTACTTCTTTCTGTCAGCCATACACACATTAATGATTTTGACTGAAAACCCTAAACTCATAGGGTGTCTTTCCATTGACTCTGATGGCAGTTCTAAGTTCAACAAGTGCAGCCATGTTGTGCTATCCTGATGCTTAACTTGAAATACATTAGGCTGTTGTCAATAAAATGTTTCATTGTTGCTCAAGATATTGAAAGACAAAATCATACCAAAAACAAAAAAAAAAGGTCTGATCTCTTTATGAAGTTGTCTGAGAAAATAGAAGGGTATTTTTTTGGGGTTTTTTTTTTTTTCTGAGAACAGGATTATATCCCTTTTTCATGGAGCATTTCTGAATAATTTAATAGAAATGATCTTGGATTTACTGCATTTTAATAAATAGGAGAATCTCATCCAGTGTGACTGGCAGTTGTGGCTTGAATGAGAAGAGTGTAGCGTCACCTTGGGATACTTCTGGTTAGGATCAGTCAGTTTCTGTCACACTTATTTCCTGGCTTTTTTTCCTTTAGTTCCAATAAATTTCATGGGGGAGGGATGGGGCAGAAAGCTCTGCCAATCAAGAGGGGAGTGTTGATTTTTGCATTCCTGAAAGTCACTGCTGGCTGTACTGAATGAAGATAATGAGTAGGAATTGTTTAGCATCATAGAAGGATGTTATTAAAGGTTGAGATCTCACAGATTGCTCCTTCTGCACTTCTTGCTTGAGAGGCATAATCTCAGCAACCCCAGCACTCACAGAACAGGAGATTGATTTCCTCCTTTTTCTTTTTCTTTCCCCCCTTCAAACTCTGCAGGTCAGTCCCACCCCAGGGTGCATCCGGGCGTTAATGAAGATGTTGTACTGCCCTTACTGCAGAGGACTTCCCACTGTGAAACCTTGCAACAACTATTGCCTCAATGTAATGAAGGGCTGCCTAGCAAATCAGGCTGATTTGGATACTGAGTGGAATCTGTTCATAGGTAAGAAGAGTTTAAATATTAGTGGAAGGAAATACTGCTAATAGCAAACCTCTGCAGAGTTCTGTAAGGTTAGAAGATTCTGTTGGTCAATACTTGCAATGAAGCAATTGCAGATGCATCTCATCTTCTAGTTCAACTTCCTGGATTGCAGTAGGAAATGACATTTCTACCCCAGAGCAAGTCACATTTCATATTTCGTATTTCAAATGGAATTGTGTGGCGTTATAAGTTCCGATCAAAATTATTATATGATATGTGAAATATTAGATAGTTTTATTAGGAAATGATAAAAAGCTTAACATGGCTGAAAAGTTTGTACTTCAACTGAAAGCTAGGATCTTTCAAGTTGAGAAGATAGTAGTATTGTATAACATCTACTCAACATACATTACAAGAGCACTTTTCTTAATTTTGGTAGAATATAGTATACATAACTTAAAAATTTACATACATGAGAAGTCATTAATTCCCCGTTACCAGTTAAAATGTGCTAATGCCTCTCTTTCAATGTGATAAATAGGAAGTGTTAAACATATGATCAAAATTTAAGAACAAAGTATAGAAACCATATTTAAAGATAACTGCTATTACAGCTTTATTCACATAACTCTTCACTCCAGTAAAATAAAATGCAAAGGAAGAAACCTTCTTAACAGTCATTCAGACATCCTGGAGCAAAAGAACTCTCGGAAGATTAACCTTAGACAAGAAATAAGACATTCAAGTTGCTTTTTGTAATAGATAATACAAAGATAGGATGAGAAATTAGTCAAGGCTATATGATAATGATAAAATAGAAAGAACAGAAGCAGCTAGTTATATATCAAACCTTTGTAAGCATTCTAGGCTAAACTGAATCTGGGGAAAACAGATCAGCTGGAAAATATGGGATAAATTTTCTTCATTCTACATAAAGAAAATATTATTTTCTTCTTTTGTAAGACAAAATATCAGCAATCTCATTTGCCTAATTTCAAACCCCACTGACCAATGTGACTTTGAAAGCATGACTCTGATTCACAATGCATTTTCACCTTACTCAGCACAGCGGTGGTACAAGATGGATAGGGAGAAGAAAACAGGATGAAAAATGAATCAGAGTAAGCAAAATGACAAACAGTATCAAGTGTGCTATAAAAAATAGCATAAGCAGAAATGCAAATAGCGATAATGAAAGTGATACAAATAGACATGCCTTCTCAGTCCCTTGTACTGGTTAAAGGAAACTACCACAGGAAGATGAACTGTATGGGGGAAACCTGTGGTATTACTGGTATAAAAGGAAGAGTCAGTTCATCACCTGAAAGCTAAATAAGAGTGGATGGGAAATAAATGCCCATCTGTTAAAGACATGGTGAAATCTACTTTCCCTTTGAAGTTAAAGAGTATGCAAGACCTGAATTGTCAGTAATTATGATCACAGAAAATACTGTAGCTTTTAGGAAAAAAAACCATTTTAACTAAAATAAATAACAAAGTTTTTATAAATGTAATCACCTGTTCAAATTAAAAGCTGGAAGGTAAGATTTCAGGCCTTAAGAGATTTCATTTTCTGGTGCTTTGAATCTACTGAGAGATTTGGGCAGGGTAAGTTTTGTGCTCAGAAGTGTGGAAATGCTTCCAGCTTCAGACTTTCAGTCTTTGATGAAAAGCCCTTGTCTTCATCAATGTATTTCACATTTCCATTGTTCCTGCTCTCAGAAAAGCAAAACTGCATGAAAGCTAGTACATTTTGTTAAAATATCGTGCTAATTTATTAAATACCATGTAAAACATCAAGTGCTTCCTCAAGGCAACGCAGACTGCTATGCAATTATCCCTTCATGTCAGCGATGACAAGACAGTATAAAGCACTGATACATCAAGACATATTTCTCTTTCTTCTACCTATACAGCTTTCCCTGTACAAATTGATGGGAGTTGGATTAGAGGAGAGAGAGAGATCTCCCTGTGTTTGGAAAAGATATTCTGTTTTATCCCATTTTGTGAGAACCCTGACAGCTTTGCTGGGGATGAGAGTCCTCAGTCCTTCCTTTACAAAAGATTGAAATCCAGCAAGTTGTCTCTGTCTCTGACAGCTGTCAGAGGCTTTCTTATAATACATGCAATTCCCTAGTACTAAACACAACAAAACTTCTTCTCACTGAATTAAAACGAACAGCAGCATTTTACAGCACCACTGAGCTATGAGAGATTGGAAAGTATGCATGAGCAGTTTTTATTCCTGTTCCAGCATTATGAACAATGCACTAGGAAAAAACATTAACAATTTTGTGAACCAACAGTCTCTGCATAGGCAGGACTCCTAAATAACAGTGCATATTCTTAGAAATCAAAATAGGTTTGCATAGCTTATAGTCTGGGGATTGTAAGGTTCTTTTGGCTAAAGTTAGGACTAGGAGAAAGCTCCAAGATGTGTTTGTCAGTAACAAAGCAAATAGTATCTCCTGGAAAGCACGTTCTGGTATTGTTCTGTAGTTACTTTAATTGTCCAGCAACACCAAAATCCACAAGTGAGGAGGAGAAGAGGTATGTAAATAGGTTCTCTCTCGAAAGGATGTGCTATAAGTTCCACATAGTATATAAATGCAAAATCCAGTACTGAAATCACATTGATGTAGCACTAATAAATCTTACATTCACTTCCAAAGCTAGGCACAGAGTAGGACAGCTTCCCCTAAACATCTGGTGCTTTCCAAGATTTTATAGACTGTGAAAATTGGTAAGAGGTGAAACAGCTGCAACAGCATGACACACAGTTTATTTTACTTTTTCTATTTGTGTCACCTTAAGGTCTGTGTCATTTCTTATAACTATTCACAATGGGATTTTTTATTTTGTTGTTTTTGTTATTGCACGATAAAAGCCAAATGTAGCACATCCCGTTCAAGCAAAATTCCTATGAAAATCAGAATTTTCCCTAAGAAAAGAAGATATAATTATTAATATCTATTAAACTGTAATGATTGATTGCTGCTTCCAGGTATCTATATAAAATTTTCAAGAGGTAAATCAACCACATTTACTTCAAAAATACACACTTTGACAAAGCTTGCTTTTGACATTTTGCCAATGAGCTACCCCTCCCTCATAATATCCTTCACACCACTCTCGGGCGAAGTTAGCCAAGGAAAGATAAAAAGAATGAGTAGAGGAAATGCATTACTCAGGAAGGAGATTGCTTCAGAGGAGGAGCTGACTGATTCCATGGAATAGAAGAAAGAGGATTTTCTCTAGGTCCCATAGCCCAGCGGATACAGTCAAAATTATGTTTCTCTCCATGGAGCTATAGCAATTAACAATGACAAGGATCAAGGATCCCAGTGTTCATTCCATCACAGAAACACAAAAGAGATGAAGAGGAATCTGTTCCCACTTACAAAATAGGCCTTTTCCAACCTCGGTGAATCTATGATTCTACAAAGATTTTAACCTATGTATCTTAGGGAACTAAGCTCAGTTGCAGCAAGACTGTTACTCCTCTTGACCAGCAGCCCCATTTTTCAGTCCCGATTTCTGTCCTCCTCTACAGTTGATCAGCTGATTGCCTTCAACTTCTCTGTGTCTCAAGTACCTGAGGAACTAGCTCCCCTTAGTGGGCACCACACTTTCTCTTGGAGCCCTCATTCAGTTACAGAAGCAATACCCACAGAAAGGTGATTTCTACATATGTAGGAATCTGCATCAACTGAGTCAATGATGACTCAGAATGGCAGAGTGGACAAAAACCATTTGGTTTCTGCTGAAAGAGGGTTTCACTTTCTCCTGTACTGGGACAAAAATGTAGATGATGCTAAACCTAAGTGCCAAGCAAGATTGTGAGCCAAATATAATACCTCTTATGTAATTCAATGCAGCAGATGGGTGAATATCCAGGTAACTGCTTTAATCAGAGCAATGACTGTACATGGGCTCCTGTTGTGGACATCTAAAATAAATTATAAATGCTCTGTTGCTGCATTTAGTGGCAGTGTACTCCAGTGTAATGCCTAAGTAGATCATGTTTGCTTTGCTGCAGTCCATGGAGGTTTGTCACCGCGTGGCTATTTATAGCAGCAGAAATTACAAATAAAATATTTTTTATAGAACCATTCAACAGTAAATCAGGCATGCTTGACTTTGATCCTGAGTTTAGAAGGAAGGACACTGGTGTAAACCCTTCAGAGCTGTGCTGTAACACAGAGGATTCTGTCTTTCCAGAGCACAGCTCAGGACCACATCTTTGTCCGTGAACAGCAACCAAGGGGCACCTGCGCTTGGTCACCATCACAGTTGGAGAGCAAGTGGCCTTGTTCATGGTGTATCTGATATTTTAAAAGTGTTGTAGTGTAGCAAGGCAGAGAAGGCTCTGATGTGCCCAATTTCGATCTTCCAAGGCCAGCAAAGCCAGCATCCAGATCTGAGAGCCAGAGCTACCTCTTACTGCCAGTGTCTTGCTGGTTACTTCAGACACAGGAGAAAATCATATTTGCAAGGTTTCAGCAAAAGCTTCTCCTGCCAGTCTTGAAGATATTTCACTTACTGTCAGTGCTGCAGCTCTGCACTTCCAATAAATATTCATTGTTGTGCTTTAGGAATCCCTCTGTTTTCTTCCCGTTGGTATGACTCAGACACTTACCTTAGGAGAACTCTTGAGACTGAGCATACCATACAATCTTGGTTATAGCAATTCAATCATTTTAAGTAAAACTCTCCATCAAAACCTTAACTACTTACTCCTAATGAAAGCTTGAGAGTGATGAAAATATGCAATCAGTTTTATTTACTGCTTACAAAAGCCCTCAGGACTGTGTGTTTTCTCCATTTCATGTGCAAGCACAAAGATAAATATTTTCCTATTAAATCTTCAAAAGACCACCCAGATCTTTTTCCTGTTACTGGTTTGTTATTGAGCTCTTTGAGAGTCACTTCGGTTCATGAAAAAAAATCAGTAGGAAAAATTCTTGTTCCTGCTTGATCATGGTAAGTAAGAACTAAAAAAAAGATGTTAGCAATTCCAGTTACCAGGCATTTCTCTCTGACAGCCTCCTCTGTAATCACTGTATGAAAGTATGCTGTGTTACTTTTTATATGTTAGCTTCTCTCAAGGACACAGGGAGAAAAAACTAAGTGGTATCCTTCCCTCCATGAATGCCTTGCAGAGGATTCCTGCAGCCCCACAGTGTCACTGCTTCAAATTTCTCCTACAAATTCTTTCATTTTTGTCCTGTGGACATAGCGTGAATACTTAAAAATGAGCATTAACATTTTGTATGAAAACTAATAGCATTCATAATTAAAGCAGCCTACAGATCAAAACCTATCAAGCCTTATTTTCAGTCACTGTCAACTTAGCAGACGTTGAAATGTTCAAGATGAAATCCTCCTTTCCTGCTTCCTTCCTGAATAAAATGCAGTGTGAAAACTCTAGTGAAATCATCTTTTCCACCCATCAGAATAAGGAAAATTATATTAACTCAACTTTAATAACCTTTTCATCTCGTTTCTTAGAGAAACTGTGGTGCCTCTAATATTTTCTTTAATTCTCCTGCCCATGTGTACTACAACAGTTACTTTTATACACAGATCACTACTCTTAGTTGAATAGGTAAGGTTTGGTGGATGGCTGCTGAGGTTCTGGAGCTCAATCCCAAATATAAATGAAAAAAAAATGGAATCTATAGTTTCAGGTTTTTTTCCCACTTTAGCTTCTCTTTCCCAAAAAACAAGGGAAAAATGGTAGAACATTGTTGTATGTTACAAGTGAAAAAGAAGTTGCTTAAAAAGTTCTGAACAATCAGATGGGAAAAAAAAATGTTTCCTTCAAGCCCCGCAGTCTCCTCTGTGCATAAGCAGCTCTACCAAAAGGAATTAGCAGTGTTGTTAAAAGTTTTATCATCATTAAACAATTATGACAGTTCAGGATAAAAATATACAGCTAAACAGTGAGCCCAACTTGATAATATTAATTAAAAGATTACAGCATTATTATTTTAAAATCCTCTAATAAGCACTAGTCTCCATGATTCCATATTTTCCCTGTTTTTATGGAGTCACTGCCTGTGGCTGATGCTTAGGCAAGTTACATAGGAATATCCCAGAAATAAAGAGAGTATCATTATTCACTGAGCAAAATAACAATGCATAGGAGCAGGAATATATTTGCATTTTCTTTTGTATCTCTTCACTCAGAAGTATAAAGGATACATAATCTGGGCATGGAATTCCTCGTATGGTAATGAATTCAGCCTGAGAGCAGCCCTCTGAAGTTGTGGGTCTGCCAGCACCATGCAAATGACATCAACACTTGGCTGCTTCTTAAACTCCAGTTACCTTGCTAAACCTCTGAACCTCCCCACTGAGACAATACAGTATCCTGCAAGCAGCTCACAGCATCCAGTACCATGTACATTTGCTTTAGGATGTTTCACTAAAGAATGAGGTTCCCTCCAGTGTGACTAAGGGATTGCCTGCTCCAGTTACAGTTTTGGGAAAGCTGGGGTTCATCTGTCTTGATCTTGCTGCTTGTTGGCACCATTGATAGCTCCTTACTAGGAGGACATCTCCTGGAGGGATACTAATGGCATCACTCAGAGTAACTCTCAAAAACAGACTGCTGACAAGATGCTGTGGATATCTGAAGATGCAGATGATTAGTTTAAGGACACCAGCAGACTTATTTTGCTCCCTAGCTTTAACTGAACTTACAGAAATGAACTATACTGAATGATAATGCCACCTTATATTAAAGGATAGAAATATATTACTGTGTGAGAAAGACATCATCCATCATTAGTACACATGACAGTTACACATACAGGATCAAATCTGGCAATTCCAGCATTCTGACTTTGCCATCCACATGCAATACACCTGAATTGTGTCATATCTGCATTAGTGAGAAAAGCTTCTCAAGCTTGAAGTGGAATCAAAGCCACATACTCTGCATTTACACGAGGAACAAAGGAGTCCTAAGTCGACTACAGTATTTATGTTCTAGAGCAGAAATATCACCCAGAATTAATAGTGCAGATCAGAACTAACAAAAAAATAGTTTAAAAGATTTTACAAATACACTGTCAGACACAAATGAGGAAATATTAGTTCAATTTTCATTCCTTATCTTCAACACTTTCCCATCAAAGGGAGCTGACTGGGGAAGTCATGCTCCATTTGGAGGTTGTGTGGAACAGTAAATTCCCATGTTTACATTCAGAAGTGCTGGGAAAGTTGTTTTGCCACTGCCCTTCTAAAGGCTTTGAATGAACATAGTGACGTTACATGAGACATCTTTACAAAGAGAGTATGTTCACACTTAATTAGCTGAATAGTCTGTGATACAAACATCATTATTTTGTACTTCTCCAAGTCCATATCTGTACTGTCTTAGGGGAATTCTTGCTTCCAGGATCACAGTAAATATCACTGGTCTATCTATTACTGTGTATATTAACAGTATTTTCTTTTTTAGGGGAATCACAGTTAAATATGGTCAATGAGGGCTACATCTCTGTTTACCTGTAGGGGCATCCCTCAGACACTGTTGTGCTGATTTTCTCATTTCATAGGCCAGGGACCAGCTGAGAAATGTGCCCCATACCTGTTTGTTTTCCCTCCTGGTTCTAGGAGTTTGAGAAATTCAGTCTCTCAATGGGGCACTTGAAATAAGGGAGTGAATAGAGTGCATATCTAAGATTCCAGCTCTTGACCATGCTCTTAAGTTTCAGTTGCCAGAAATCAATGTGGGTTGTTTTGTTTTGTTTCATTTTTCAAGCGATATAAAAACTATTGATGAATGTGGAACTTTGGAACTTTTTTCCCCCTTTCTGCAAAAGCAGAATATTTATAAAGGGTGTATGTTTTTAAATTACCATAAAGCGATGTTTTAAGTAGTCTTTATAGTTCTCTGCATAGAGAACTTGCAGGACAAAATCAGGAGTCATAGTTCTGAATTTAAACTGCTTGAAGGTAGCATATGCAAGTATAATTTCAAATTGAATTAAAATACAGAATGAAGAAACTGTAGTTTTTAGCTGTAGTTGGCCAAATTACAGCACCGTATCTAAACTGCAGCTGATACCCATCTCGTATGAAAACATATTTGGACAAACAACCTATCTGCATAACTCACTCCTTCCTTTCTCATAGTCTGTCTTTTGGGTAAGTAGTTTTCATACCTTTTTGGCAAGTAAAGAAGGAATAAATGTTTAAATAATTACGTTGGGGAGTGGAACACTTTATTATTTCTAGTTTACTGATGATTATTGATAGATACAAGTAGGGATATTTTTTCCAAAACAGAATTATATTTTAAAAAATATGTACAAGTTCAATAAAAGAAACATTTAGTTAACTCCTGAAGCAGGAAGGCATTACTTCAAACAATATAACTAAATTTATTTCAAAAGTTACAGGTGAAAGGAGACAAATATTCATTTAATTTGAATATTGCTGCTTTTGTTTCACTTATCTGAGTTAAAGTATGTTACTCTGTGAAGCCTGATTACGTTATCTTCACAAGCATATATTTGTTTTCATCAATATTTGGATGAGGCAGTATTGATAAATAACATACTAATTGAATTTTACATTCTGCAAATACTAATATTTTCAAGGGAAGACTAAGCAATGATTTGACTTTACCCCAAAAATAATGAAGATATTATTACAATTTTTGTCTCTGTGACCACTCTTCTGCATTTTATTTATGCTCATATTCAGCTGAGTTTAAAATCATACAGCTGGGAACAGACTTTTGTTGCACTATACCACCAACTAGTTATTTTAAAATATTTAGTCTTGGAACTTGCATTTATGGGTAGAAATTATTACTGGTCAATTATTTTATGAAAGCTGCACAAATATTAATCAATTTCCATATACTGAATATAGAACTTAAAGCTATGAAATGATATTTTAAATTATCTGTTTTCTCTGTCAGATTGATTTACCAAGTATCTCAGATTCTCTGAGCTCCGTATTAGAAACAAACATCAGATTATGTTCTCCATTATTCAAGTGAATGTCATGCAGGGATGAGTATAACTCAGAGCTTATCTGTTCCACAGCAAGAAAATTCCCTACCTTCCTACTACCAAAAACCAAGTATGTATTGAAAACGCTTTATTGAGGGTTATTCTATGATATCAGCAATAGGGGATGTGGATAAATCCCTTACCACTTTTATGTCCAAGCAAAATTGTCATTGACTTACACTGTATTGTAATTTTGGGCCTTAGCCTTTACGTGATGAAGGGTAATCTGTTTATGATAATGTCTAATATCTTTCTACAGCCTTACCCTTAACAAGATAATGAACATACTTCTTTCTGAAAATTAAAAACAAAGTAGTGTTAGCAACCTGCCTGATTGTCTCCATGTATAAAAATCCATCTCCTGTATATGAAGTATATTATAAAAAAGCAAAACAGAGAAATCTCACATTATGGGTAGTCTGCCATACACCATTCACGAGACATTTGGGGTTTTCTTAATATCATTTTTTTAATGGTATTTTAGTCCTTGAAGTTGAGTAAGTTTCAACATGATATGTCTGAAACAACGACTACTCAATCCAGAAAGAATGCAAACGTGTAGATAAACTGTAGTTTTGATTTTAGATTCTTGTAATATCTAGTAGACTAAATTATTAAATTTTTTAACTTTAATTGCTTATGCAGGTCTTTTTTGAGCCATAAATAAATGATTGCACATTGTCAAAAGCTCTAAACCTTATTAGCAATACGGCAAAAGTCACTCAAATATTTAATTTTATGTGGATATTATACAAAGTACATATGCTCCCCAATATAAACTAAAAGTTCATTTCTTTTCCAATGAAGATGTATAGATATATCAGGGCACAGGTTACACTCAGTCACCATTCTTTAAACTTCAGAAAAAGTGGAGGGCTCTTAACTGAGCTATAAATTTCTCATGACTAGGCAAGAGACTACTCTAAAGATCTCTACAAAGTGTCCTGTATCGGGGCCAGATTTAGTGGAGCAAAATCTCAAAATCATAAGGCAGATCAGAATTTTACTGAAGGAAATCATTCTTTCTTTCTGGTAGGGACCCCATGAATTCCCTTCTTGCAGTCTATCCTCCATTTCTTCTTGCAAAGTTTTTATCCTGATGTATTTATTGGTCATGAAAGCACGGATTTTTCCTCCTTTCTTTCTGCTTTACTGACAAGAAGTCTTACCATTTCTGTAGACAGGGGAGCTGGTTTGCCCCAGAGTGATATTAGAGAGCTGATACGGCTGAAATCGTATGAGCATTTTTTGCAATGGCAAAAGCTGAATGCATTCTGATGGATTTGGAAGGCAATATGACCATAATATGAAAAACTCAGCTCTTATAATTCTTATTTCTCTGTGTTACTCAGTGTCATTTGCCCTGTAATATAACATTCAACACTCCTTAATGTCATTTGTATTGCAAGTTAACCTATGGGAGCTTAAATTCCCATGACATGCATTTTTCATTTAGACTCCAGAAGCATATACTGAACTTTCCATGTCAGTAGTAACTCACCTTTGTAATATCACATTTCAGTTTGCAGCATCGATAAAGAGCCTTTCTATCTGTCTTGTCTTGTTAACTCTTAAAATAAAGATAACTATGTAGGGAAAAAGTAGCAGCTTGAAAAATAAAGAATGAAATCTCAGTTCCACTGGATATTTATTACTGACCTCAAAAGAGAATCAAATTTTTCAGCCAAGCTTTACTGCTCAGTGTAACATTTTAAAATGAGATGAAGGTCAGTATTCATTCTCAGTGGGTAGGTTATATCAGTACCTTGCACTTAGCTTAACTGTAGAATGAGAGCAAAAAAAATCACTAACCTGAAAGATGTACAATAGATAGTTAAAGAAATAGTGCCAAAAAGCCAAAAAGTTCTCTTGAACATGTGCCCATAAAACAAGGAGCACTCAACACTAGATAACTTGATCTTCATAGATGAGATGATACAAAAAATCTTCCAGTAGATATGACTGTTCTAATAGAACATGTAGAATCATACACACGTTTAGTTATATTTCAGCATCCTTATTTTACATTGATTAAAGAAAACTGTTAAACACAATATATTACTATTGGAATGTAAGAACAACAGTTCTCGTGCTCATAGGTATAGGTTGTGATAGTTGTGATTTCATTCACTGACATGAAAAAAGGGGTTATGTGTTTCTCCTAAGAAACTAAAAATGAATCTATGAATATTTTGTTACTTGAAACTGCTGATATCTGCAGTGCTGGAAATGTCCTTTAAACCAGATTCTCATTTTCATAATGTACTTTTTACTTAGCTTCAAATGAAATGGGTTTGTTCCCTATTTTATTATGATACATTTTATGTCACAAAAACCTTACTGTGGGAGGCGTGAGAGATGTCTGCTCCAAGTTTTGCTGATGGCTAAAAGCACATTTTCGTAATACGGAAATCCTCTATTCCAGATATTAGTGACTGACATTCTCATTTCAGTATGTTGACTGCACTCAGATAAATCACATTTAAATTATTAGAGTTATGAGTACTTTCATAATATTTAGTTTGACTGTCTTCTCCATATATAAATAATATATTTTTAAAGTCTCTCTCATTCTTTTATTGATAAAAGTGCATGTTATGCTTGAGTTGCTCAAATGCTGATGCCAGAAAAATACGTATAAAATTGAGTAATCTGATGGATGAATATTTTGAAGATTGCATATTTAAATTAATATTAACAATAAAAAATAGTAGAATGAAAACCTATGGTAATAATATGCCAGTAGATCTTAAGAAGCCCTTTTGACATTTCAGTTGTGATTAAATTCTTCTATGAAAGTTTAATAAAAGCATAATAAATGCTTACTCAGTTTGAAATTACAAGAGATAGCATGGCAGAATTTTAGCTGTTACAAATCATCTAGTAATGGAAATCTGGCAGTAAACAACACATAAAGATCTAATACCACTGATTTTGAATGTAATGAAAGATACATTCAAAAGATAATTCCCAAACAAATTCATTTTCTCAATTTATTTGCTATCAACTAAGGAGAAAAGCAAATGCTTATTCTTTCTTTCAGTGTCACCACCTTCACATCCCTTTCCACATTCAGTTCAGGCAGAAAAAAACATCTCTGCTAAAATCTGGGGAGTTTTCTCTCCCATTTACAACAGTAGAGTTGCTGCTTCAAGTCCACTAGGTAGGGTATAGGGTATAGGTATAAGACTGCATAATATTTGAAGTCTAACTCACATGTATTTGAAACGGCAATACTAAACGCAGTCATAACCCCAGATTCATAATAAATATTTCATTTATTGTTCATGGATGTTGAGTGAAAACCCTGGTGATTGGAAAAAGATAAATATGACTCCCATTTTTTTAAAAAGGGAGAAAAGATAACCTGGGGAACTACAGGCCAGTGGGGCTCACCTCTGCAGCTGGGAAAATCATCCTGGTTTCCATGTTAAGGCAAATATGAGATGAAGAGATGGTGTTCTCCCATTTGTGACTTCTCAAGCCCACTTTGGTTCTTGTGCTGACAGCCCTTATACCTACGGGATCTTGACCTGTGAAAATTTAGTGGTGATTCCATTCATGAAAAGCATAACTAGAGGATAAAAACAGTTCAACAGGAATGTTCTAGAGGAGGTTCTACAGGTACATAGGGAGGTGGAGACAGACCAAGGGACTGGATGATATGCATCCCAGGGTTCTGAGAGAGATGGCTGATGTGGTTGCCTAGCCACCCTCCATCATGTTTGAAAAATTGTGGCTGTCATGTGAAATCGCTGGTGACTGGAAAAAGAGAAACATTACTCTCATTTTTAAGAAAGGGAGAAAGGATGACTTGGGGAACTATGGGCTAGTTAGCCTCATCTCTGTACCTGGGATGATCATGGAGTAGATCCACCTGATAAGCATTTTAAGACACATATGAGATGAAGAGTTGATCCAAGATGGCCAGCATGGGTTCACCGTGAGTAGACCTTGCCTGCCCAATCTGGTGGCCTTCCATGATGGAGTTATGGTACTGGTAGACAGAGGAAGGTTGACAGATGTCATCTACCTGGACTTCTGAGGAAAGATTGAGGGAATTCAGTTTGTTCATCTTGGAGAAGGCTCCAGGGAGACACCATTGTGGCCTTCCAGTACTTGAAGGGACCATATCATTTACACGGGTTGATTGTGATAGGACAAGGGGTAATGGTTACAAACTAAGGCAGGGAGATTTAGGTTAGGTGTTAGGAGGAAGTTTTTCACTCACAGGGTGGTGACACACTGGAACAGGTTGCCCAAAGAAGTTGTGGATGCTCTATTCCTGGAGGCATTCAAGGCAAAGCTGGATATGTCTCTGGGCATCATGGTCTAGTGGTTGGCAACCCTACTCATGTCAGGGGGGTTGAAACTAGAAAATCTTTGAGGTCCTTTTCAACCCAGGCCATTCTATGATCCTATGATGATTCTTTTATCAATGAAAATAATAAGCATTTTACGAAGAATAAACCCTTTTTCGTTCATTTTTAACTTGGTTGCAAAATCTGTCTGTCATAAATCAATTTTGGATCAAATTTTGAGCACTAGTCCATGAACCTGCACAGAATTTGAGAGATTTGAATATATTATTAAAAAAAAATCGTTGTGGTAATTAATATCATATATGCTAGTCCATGATATACAATCTTCATGGAAAGGTTGCCTCAACATATCGTACATGTGTTCTATTATGCTATAAAAGAGATAAGAGACACAGAGATCTCTGGTTTGGTGATTTTCAGCAGAGGCTTTTTTGAGGTGAATAGGATAGATTTTCTCAAAAAAGAAAAAAATCACTTTAGCTCAGGGTAAGCTGCAAGATCTTCAGGCACAGAAGTATTATTCCAAGCACTGAAGTTCCCTAATGTGAACATGAAAAAATAATTAGCTTTTCCCCTAATCCTAACTACATTTCAAAATTTAGAGAAATATACTGTTTAAAATAAAAAGTAAAAATTGGATTGAACTAGTACTTACTGAATTTTCACTCTCCTTTTCATTACTTTTTACTGAAATTCTATTGAATAAATATCTATTATATTGCCATAGAATTCCCTGAAGAAGAGGTAGGATTAAAGGCAAATGAGTTATTTTAAAAATACCACTATCTTTAATGGAAACTGAGTATCTATTAAATTTCTTTCATTTCAGCCTGAATTCCATAGCTATTCATCTGTAAAAAGTCTTGGTTATCCATCAGATTCTTAATTTAAACAAATACAGATAAGAGAACAAATTCTTTTGTTTGAACCTTATTTTACTATAATTTTGCTGAAGGATATAGAACATGACCACCAAGTTCATATTATTGTGAGTGACTTCATAAGAGACAAAATTTGAAAAGTCAGTATTGTATGTTAACAGTATGAGAAAAGGCATAGAGTTGTGCTACTCCAAGTTATATGTATACGAAGATTATCATTCTTATTTGTTGACTAAAAGGAGATGTGAAGTGAGCTCCAAGAAAAACATTAGGAAAAACATGTTAATAAACAGAATTTAAAACATTAAAATGTTCTTACACTAAGAAGCTGTATTGAAGCAGAGGAAATAAACTGTTGTTTGAAGAACAGCAGCTGCACTTCATTTCTTTGGGGAGAAATTGAGAAAATGGCTTCGCAGGTTTTAGAGAAGTGCCAAGAATATGAGTGGGCACAATCCCAATCAAAACATCTTTTGTAATGCTATTTGAAACTAGTTATTATTGAACACTCCGTAAATGCATATGTAAACGCATATTTGGTGAGTTAGAAAAAAAATGTAGAGGTTAAAAACAGGCCTTTGAGAATCATGGCTTTTTCTTTACTTGATCCTAAGTCATAAAAACAAGTTTTCCACCTGCTTTCCTGACATGTAAACTAGCAAATTTTCACAGCATTCATTGAGTTGATATGGATGATCAGTTACCCAGATGCAAGCACTTTGATTAATCCCTACAAATCCATATGAGTCTTACTAGATTCCTTTTCAATTCACAGGCCTTGGTGAGATTTTTGGGCATATTTTACAGGTATTTGTTCTAAATTAAGACGAACAATTTCCTAATTATTGCAGTGAATTGCTATCATTTTGGGCAGTCACAAGCATTGCGATGACCTACCCCTTCCCTCTATTCGAACAATTAAGCTTAAATCTCATTATGAAGGACTGTGTGCCTAGTGAAAGCTGTTTTTTATCTATGGATGCCTGTTCCCACAGCAGCATGGTGGAGGAGGGTTGGAGAGTCTGTATGGGTTGGTGATTCAGGTCACACAAAAAAATATTGCTAAATGAGAAGTAAAACGCAGGGTAAGACACTGTAACATCTTTTTACTGCGGTTGGCATTCGACCCGAGCTTTATTTAGTTTAGTTACTAGTATCTGCTTTACATACTAATTACAATGTAAAAATAGCAGCAGAGAATTGAGCCTAGACTTTTCAGTGCATAGATTTCTCTGAGCTCCCAGCTGAGTCTTGTAATTCTTGTGAGAGCCCTAGCCACTTCTATCAGTACTTGTGAAGCTAGATTGGATGTTCCCAGAAAAGATATCACACTTCAGTGTTGCTAGAGACAATGAATGAGTTAAATGCCTTTTTTAAGTAAAGAAATACACAAGCAAGAAGGGATGGCAAGTCTTAATCTGTTTGATTTCCAATATGTACAATTCCTGCAGGTATAAACCTGAAAAAGAGATTAATTATCACAATTTAGGGCTTATATGCTCATAAACGTCTACTAAGACATTGCAAAATTCCCAGAATGATTCAGATTCTACCTCTCCATTACTGACTTTCAATCTGAAAATGGCTTATTCAGTTCCCCGTTTTTAAGGCTATAATTTTTAGATTTCAACATACATTCAGAGAAGTTATCATGACTATCTGCAATTTCACATAAATGTAGTGAATTGTGCCTTTAGGGAGCTCTAGCTCTAGACAGCTGAAATTATTTGTTTCTCTGCAGAGACTCACTGTGTATGTAATATATGTAACAATGATCCATAAGAACACTGGAAGCAAACAATGTAGATCTCTTGGGCTCTGAGCAGCTGCTGACCAATGCAGACTGCACCTAGCCTTTGGAGTATCAGTGCATTTTTTATGCTTTTATGCAGAATTCTGAATATTGCCTGAAGCTTTGTCTACATTATTAGCTGATCCAGGTTGACCTAAGCTGATGCTACTTCAGAAAATAGTGATACCAGACACACATCCTTGCACTACTCTGTGTTTCTCTGNTTTTTTTTTTAATAATTATTATTATTTTATATTCATTTGCTTTCAGAGTAGTTCTTTCTGTGATCTTGTATTCACACACCACAAGGGAGGGAATGTGTTGTGAGCTAGGGTACCTATATAAACAATGAAACAATACCCACATCTGTGTTCTATGTTCCAGTTTCCTTTATTAGTTAGCTTATGACAACGAAAACCATTTAAACTTTTTCTTCACTATAGAAAAAGCTCTAGCCAGATGCCCCTCAATGAATCACGGTATTGAGGTACCCAGTCACTTTAGACATTCAGGAGTTAACATTATACCCCAAAACTAATAGCTGGTCTCCTCTACCCCAGATGAGAAAAGGATAGCCTGAAAGCCTCCTACTGTGAGTCTTCCCATCTGAAGGATCAAGGATCTGTCACTACTCTCTGGTATGGGAGGAGGATTTGGGGCCAATGCCATTTTTTCTCCTAAGCATATGGTCTGGCACAGAGTGGGAAGGTGTGACATAAAACATTTCTAGCCTTGTGAAGGCAGTATATGAGCAAGCTAGATTTGGGAATCTCTGTCTGGTCATGATTTCAGATTTGGCACCTGTCCTGATCAGCTGGGTAAGGCAGTGATGGCAGCCAGCTGTGTGTGTTTGTACCACTGTCTCTTCAGCTGTTCCCTTCTCTTGTGATCCTGCAGACAGAGCAAGGACAGGCAGCACAGAGGGAATGAGCTGTAAGATCTTGCGGAAGAATATGGGGAGGGAGAGAAAAAGAGCTCCCTAGACCAGCAGTGTCAGTAGAAACACCAGTGAGACTGGGATTTCCTAACTGAGCTGGATGTTGCAGAGAGACAAAGCTGTGGGTAACCACCATAAACAGCCATAGTGAAGCCTGTGGAGAGATGATTAAGACCAGAGCCACCAGGAAGCTAATCCAACCACAGTGCTGGGACAGGCTTTCTCCTGCCTTAACTACCTGAATTAATTCATATACCACCTTGTATCAGAAGCAAATAATTCAGGATAAGAGATGGAATGAGAGTTTAGCCTCCACTGGGAGACCTTTAGGTAAATTTAGCAGTAAAATCCCAAAAGTGAAGGAGTATCCTGAGATGGCCAAGACAGTCTAAGATATAGATGCTATCAAAAGGAGTGAACTGATTTCCAGCTATTGTTCCTCCTATTTTCCTTCTCCTGGTCACTTCTCCAATCTTGAATCATCCTAATTACCTAGTATAAAAATAACTATGCATGAAAAAATTGTTTGAATTTCTCAGCCAGTTTAGTGAGCAGCATCAGCTCAAAGTGTGTTCAACTCAATTAGAAATGCAAATTGGAATCGTAACTTTACATGAGACGGCTGAGGTCACCGCTACTATGAAAAAAGATCTCCTCACTTATTCCTTCTCTATTACTGTGACCTGACTGCATATTTTCAGTGACTTCTTCCTCTTACACTTTGATGCTCATGGGAGGTTGTTGCAAACAAGATCATTGCCCAAGAATGAAATAATCCCTCCACCTGATCTTCTCCCTTTTATTTTTTTAACTGGGTTAGTTTTCTGAATGATTACTTACATGTCTTGACTTCTCTTTTAATTGGATCATCACACAATGCATTTTATAGACATTGCAAAATAAGCTCTCCCCTTGTCCTTTCCAGCTCCGAACTGTAACTCCCACTTAAGAGCCTGCTTCCAGTCCCTTATTAGAATTATATGCAACACATTGATGAAAAACCATGTGCCCCCTTAAAGAAAACAAGTTGTCTACTACTTAATACGCTTGGCAAATACATGAGCTTATCATTCTAGATTTAATGTTTGTTAGATATTACCTGGTCCTCAGGATTCTCCTTCCAAAAGAGGAAATTTGTTAAGTATAATTTTCTATCTTTTAATTCATGTGATTTCTCCTGTTTTGTACACTAGTATGAAGAAATTGTGATTCTCATTTATTTTAATTTCCAACTGATCTAATTAAAGACATCTCAGAGTATGATACTAGTGGATGCTTCTTTAATGTATATTGCATTCCTTTGCAATGGACCAAAATGATTTACAGACTTAAATATTTTTATGAACAGGAAATTGTGAAGAAATAGCTGAGTAAAAACACAAACAAAATGGTGGAAAATATTATCTATTGTGATTTTGAGTATTGGGCTACTAAGTGGAGATATGTAGAAAAGATGAGAAAGGTGGCAAAACTATTAAAGAACGCTCCAGCATGACTAATGTTGACACAATGGAAAAATTGATTAAGATGGTATTAGACAGAAAGAGTAATGAAATATGAAGCACAGACAAAGTCTGGGTGGTACCTTGCGGCAAATATGTCATAGTGTTGCAAAAGTTCAGCTTTAATCTGGATTCTGAAAGTAATGCCATATTTAATATGTGTTTGTCATGGTATCTGTAAAAAATAATGTGAGTAGTTATGAATACAGGGCATCTTTTCAGAATGCTTTGAGAAAGACTGCTTCAACTTATCTGAGAATTATGTTAATTTTTTTTTTTTTTTT
>VXAB01011491.1:41702-268325 GCA_013399175.1 Odontophorus gujanensis
TTTGCAAGAGAGAGATGTGTTTATAATGAAATCAGATCTACAATATCAGGTCTGGACAATCAGCGCTGACAGTAAAATTAAGGGAAGGTATTGCTAAAGGAGTTGAAGATGAAAACTATGATCAAATATAAAATTAAAAAAAAAGCTATTATTAAAGAAGGAATGTGCTCCATCTTCCAGATTATGCGAATTTCAGATAATGAAGTGTTATTTCCTCATAGCTGTGTTTTAAATTACTGGATTGCTTTCTGTATAGATGCTAGCAAGAACTAGAACATGGTTAGAAGAGCCTATGCAAATGAAATACCACTTTTGATAAAACTTAAATATGGACAATAAAATACACTTCTTGTTAAAGTACACAAGGTACAATCCTAAAACTTTATAACATCTCTTCAGAGATGGTCCAGCAGGAAATGGGAATTTCCTAGGTCACTCAGTAGGACTGCATACTTTATTAGCATATTATCCCTTCACGTAATAAAGCCATGATTTCACCTTGATTTTCAGTAGTAACTTCGAACACATTAAGGTCTCATTGAGCTATGTGTTATCTTTAAAAGCTCTTTGTGTGGTTGATACATTGCTACAGCCTTTTAAACCTCAGTGATATCATGTTACAGAAACTGCAGACAGCATCTCAAGTAGATATTTTAGTTAACAGTGTTCTGTGTTATCTCCTAAATAAACATGAGGTTTTCTGTTACCAGAATCTTCAACACTAGCACAGTTCTGAGACAAGCTTGAGGAGGACTGTAATTACAGCAATTATGGAGAAGTAATTTACTGGTTACATAAACTGAACAGCTTTGAAAAAGAGTGGATCGACCATAAAAAGAAGTTCAATATTGAAAAATAATATTTTAGGATTGGCGAAATGGTTGTTATGTAGATAAGCAAATTGTAAATATTTTGCCTAAAGTGAATATATTTTTGTTTCGGAAGCCCTTATAATGTACAAATTTGTGTTTTATAAAAAGACTCAGAGACGTTGGAATTATAGAGAGATATGCATATCTCTTACAACCCATCTGGTATATACTAGGAGCTTACTAAAGAAAGAAATACAGTTAAAATTACATACCTTTGGAAAAAAAAAAATCAACATTTTGAAACAGGTAAAACAATTATTTATTTCAAGGGAAATTGGGAAATTAATAGGTTAATATCAAAGTATGAAGTGAATAATTGATTTATCTAGGGACAAATTTGATCAAAATCCAGCTTTCAAAATGTAGATAAATATTTACATTTAACAAGATCAGAAACCGAATCTACATAAAAACAGTTATGTTCTAGCCTAGTAAGAGTCAAACTTAAAATTTCAGTGTTTGATTAAGAGAAAAACTGAGGTTTGTCAGATATTTTTGGAGGCATTACAAAATGGAATTAAAGAAAACAAGTTAATGTACCCCATATATTATCTCTGCATAAGTCTGTGCCTTCAACATATGGACTACACAAATTTTAATGGTACATGAACAGGAGGATGGGTACTGCATTCTATCAGGGATTTTTATTAAACAAAAAATTTTAAGGTAGGTATCTTTAAAGCTAGGACCACACTCTAAATAGGTGTGCAGCAGGCACTAACACCTCGCCCTCCTGGTCATAGAGCATTGTACATCTCAGTGCCTCCACCCCTCCCTCAGGGGTCAATATTGGGACCAGTGCTGCTTAACATTTTTGTTAACAATGTGGACAGTGGAATTGAGTGCACCTCAGCAAGCTTGTAGATGACATGAAGCTTAATGATACAGTCAGCACACTGGTGAGAAGGAATGCCTCTTGACAGTCTCAAGAAGGCCCATGTAAACAAAATACTGTTGAGCAATACCAAGTACAAGGTCCTGCACCTGAATCGTGGAAATCCCAAACATGAATATAATCTGAGTAATAAGTGGATTAAGAGGAGTCCTATGGAAAAGGACTTCAGAGTACTGGTGAATTAAGAAGTCAGCATGAGCTAGGAACATGATATTGCAGCCCAGAAAGCCAACTGTACCCTATTTTTCCATACCAGGTCAAAGGAGGTGATTACCTCTTTCTGCTCTGCATTCCTGAGGCCCTATCTGGAGTATGGCACTCAGCTGTGGAGCTGTGGAGCCCCCAACATTATTAGAAGGAAGTAGACTTTTTAGAGAAGGTCTAGGGGAAAGCCACAAGAATGATCAGAGGGCTAAAGTACCTTTCCTATGAAGACAAGCCGAGAAATTTGGGGTTGTTTGGTGCAGAGCAGAGAGGACTTCTGAGAGACATAGCAGCTTTCCAGTACCTAAAGTGGCCCATAAAGAAAACGGTGAGAGTCTATCAGGGAAATCAGGGGTAGTGATTTTATACTAAGAGAGGATAGAATTAGAGTACATATTGCAAAGAAATTATTCGCAAAGAAGGTGGAGAGGCACTGACTGCAACAAGTTGCCCAGAATAGCTGTGTATTCCCCCTTCCTGGAAGTGTTCAAAGCCAAGTTGAATGGGGCTTTAAGCAACCTGATCTAGTTGTCCCTGCCCATGGCAGATGGTTGGAACTAGATCTTTAAGTTCCCCTCCAACACAAACTATAAAATTCCTTCTGTGAAAACCAGAAATTATGGAGGAGAGCTCTGCACAACAATTTCCTCACAGATGGAGAAGGAACACAGTCTGGATGCACACACTGGACCTGATGGGCTAGAAGATAGGTATCAAATCTTTCGGCTTGCCTGGAACACACTATTGAAGAGGAATTGTCTTGGGCTGCATTTACAATATGTAATATTGTTAATGATGTAAGTAACAAATACTTCCTTTATATATATATATTTTTTTTTGGAACTTTAAAAAAAGTGGGCAACAAAAACATAAAACTGGTGTGTTTAACATTTATGACCTAGAGTTTAAACAAAGTTTCAATGGTCTACAAGTGGTAAGAACGGCAATGTTTAGATCTCACTTACATGTCAAGCCAGAGCAGCCCAAAACCTAAGATAATTAATTGGATAATAATAATAATCATTCTTTGAATGGCTACCTGAAAATTGATGGTCTGATTATCAGTTGCCTGTTACCTACCTATTGCAATTTTACATTCCCATTTGTCTCAGATTAATAGCATCCATTAAGAGCACTGGCTAAATTCCACAGTCAAACTAAACCACATGGCAATTGTATGTTCTATTGCTTTGTAGTACGTCTCAGCATTTAATCACGTTATCACTACACTAAGCTATTATAAACAAGTCAGGAGCAAATAACAAGGTCTGAATAACTATTTGCAGGAATTCAAGCTTTGGGGATTGTTCCATAAGAAACTGTCACTTATGCTTTGCAGGGAGAAAATTAAGATTTCTGTCAATGAGTTAAATGCTACTGAAAAGTACAGAGCTTGGATGAAGCCATTGTAGAAAATAAACTGATTCAAAAACAACCTCACTACTAAAAATACTTTTATTTTTTATAGAGAGTCTTTGATGGAAATGGATCGCAGTTACTCTTCACTGTATGAGGAAAGATACACTGACGTAATAAAAAGCTCTTGTATTCCACCTTTAAAGATTTGGTATATTAACTTGGCAGAGTATGGCTTCTAAAAAAACCTTGCTTACATGAACAACGAAGTTGAAGAGTTCTGTACACTATGGGAAGAGTATATCACTTTGTCAGTAGGAAAGAATGCAGTTATTAATGGGAGCTCATAAAATGAAAAAAAGAGTTTGCAAGTGGATGAGATTCTGTAACCTTTGGTCTTTTATTTTGTAATATGTCCAGAATTCTTCATTTCTATTTATAACCCATGTTTTTAAAATTGGTGAAGCTTAGCAAGTGACAACAGTAGAAAAGGTGCCTATTTGTAAAGATACCCATCTTAGTAATAGAAGTATAAATAAAGTTTTTAAATACACAGAATGAATCACAGAATCATAGAATGGCTTGGGTTGGAAGGGACACCAAAGATCATCATATCCTAACTTCCCTAGCACGGGAAGGGACTCAAAGTAGTCCTGATAATTCCAGGTTAATTCCAGTGCTCCCGGGTTGCACAAGGGGAGGTTTACACTGAACATTAGGAATACTTCTGTTATGGAGGGGGGTCAAGAAAGGAAAGGGGTGTCCAAGGATGTGGTGGAGTCCCCATTCCTAGAGGTATTTAACGGGTTTATGAACATGATATGAAAGGACATAGTTTAATGATGAAACTTAGTAGATCATATTGATGGCTTGAAGCTTTTTCCAATCCAGAGGTACCTTTGGTTCTATAATTCTCGGATTCTATGAATTGAGATACTTGTATTGTTTTTCACATTTATTTATTCACTTAAAGATTCTTAATCTTTAGACTATTTGCCTTAAAATAACTTCATTCTATTAAGAAATACTAACCTACGATATAGCCTTGTAATTGAAGAGAATATAATTCATACAAATGTACGTACCAGGAAGACAAGCCCAATGCTAAGGTAGAAATTATTTTATTCATTCCAAATGAACAAAAGTATAAATAAATCCCCCTTCATATCTACAAATTTATTATTGAACTGAGATTAATGTGTACTTACTGTGGAAAGTTTCTGAACTTTTTCCAGATTTCTAGAGTTCAATGGGCCAAAGGTATCCTTAAAAAAAAATAAAAAAAAATAAAAAGGTGAAGGTTGAATTCCATTTCTGAACCTTTAAAAGAATTTCATTTTCTTCAGCCTCTTTTGACTTCAACCATGTTTCTTATTAATGGATTTCTTTGATGGGAAATAAACGAAAAGGATTGCTGTGTTGTTTTTGAATTCTATGTTCATGCAAGACAAAAATATTCTGATGTAAGGATTTCAAATCAACAGGAAAAATAAGACACAAGTTCTTGCAGCAGAGTATTAGAAAGTAAATTATTTCAGTTTCCTGTTTAACCAAAGCAGGAAACTCATTCTGTAAAACTTATTGAAAACACTTTTAATTAGAAGATTATTCTCATATTTAATTTGCTGTAAAAATTCAAGGAGTAAGAAATATCACTTTGTATCACTTTCAATTCAACATCATAGAAAGAAAACCTTAATACAGAGATGTAGTGCTAAAAATTGCAGGAAGGTGTTGCAGAGTTAGTTTGAGGAGACTAGATATGGCATTCATTTGTATATGGTATGTATATTGTATATAATTATAAGGAATAACTTGTCTAGGTAATAAGGGGGGGAAAACGTTATGATAAAATTCAGAAGGGTATGTAGTTGATGAGATGGAGAAAAGCAGAATGCTGTCATAGATGCTAGTAGGTATAAATGAGGAAATGCTCTGAATAATAGTCTGATGTGAGAGGAATACAGTCTGGTTTTCTAATAGGACAAAAATAACAGAAATTGGAAACAAGACTTTTAGTTTACTGTTGGATAACCTGACACCATGCTGCAAAAATCTTAAAAAAAAGTTGCTGTGATTCTGATTGTCACAATTCATCTAGGATAAAGGAATTCACTATTTTATTTGTAATTAATCTACTTGTTTCCGTCTCCTATAAGCAAGGCAGACTACTTCTACTGTTTCTCCTAGCCAGAATTTACTAACAAAAACTCAGTTACTTTCTTTTCAAGTGGAAAGACTATCAAACAAGCTTTACTTGTCTCTCAGTGACACAGAGTGGACTTTTTCCCTTTGTGTATCTCTATTACCTTGGGCTGCACTATGGCCCTGAGAGAGTTAACTAGGCAAAATAGAGCAAGGTTTCAGAAAGCAACCTTGTCTTGAGCTTGAATTGTAGAATCATAGAATTGTTCAGGTTGGAAAAGACCTTTAAGATCTTCAAGTCTGACCACAACCTAACCATACTACCCTAAAACACATTCACAGATGGGACCATTGTTTTCTGAGAGTGACAATCTTTCTTCTCTTTGTGCACCTTAAGATAAACAAAACTCTTGTGTGGCTCATGATAAAAGCAGAAAGAAGGTGAGCTAAAAGGTTGAGTATATATATTAGTGGTGTGGAGAGGTTGAATGCATTAATGATGTCTAACAGCCAGGCCCTGAACAGCTCTGGGGTTAGAGAATAAATCATTTGCCAGCCTGGGCTTCCTTCCCACAGAAGTGAAGGTGAGGAGGGAACAATCATGTAAGCCCAGATTTCATCCCGTCACAAACAATGACAAAGTCACACTCATTTTCCTTAGAGATGGGTAGCATTGACAGTCCAACAATATAGACATAGCTAAAACAAACCTAAGGAAATACATGCAAAAATTTCAAAATTCATGTGAGGTCAAGGCTTGTAGAGAATCTGCATATAGATAGGCCTAAGATATATGAATTCCATCTGCATACAGAGATCCAGAGCAAGAATCAAAGTCATAGAATCATAGAATCACCAAAGTTGAACAATCCCAGTTCCATCAGCCACTCCTCATAAGGCCTGTGCTCCAGACCCCTCATCAGCTTCATTGCCCATCTCTGGACATGCTCCAGGGCCTCAGTGTCTGTCTGTAGTGAGGGGCCCAAAACTGAACATAATACTCAAGGTGCAGTATCACCAATGCTGAGTACAGAGGGAGAATTTCTTCCCTGCTCCTGCTGGCAACACTTTCTCATACAAACCAAGATACCATCATCGTTTTTGGCCACCTTGGCACACTGCTGACTTATGTTCAGCCAGACATCTGCCAACACCCCCAGGTCTGTTTCCTCTACACAATCTTCCAACCACTCTCCCTCAAGCCTGTAGCATTACCTGGGGTTGTTGTGGCCAAAGGGCTTGGTCTTGTTGAACCTCATCCCATTGGCTTCAGCTCAGCAATCCATCCTGTCCAGATCCCTCTGTTGGGCTACCCCCAGGCAAATTGACATCCTGCCAGCTTGGTGTCATCTGCAAACTTACTGAGGGTGCACTCAATGCTCTCATCCAGGTCATCAATAAAGATATTGAAGAGAAAGGGCCCCAGTACCGATCCCTGGAGAACCCTACTCGTGGCCGGTTACCATCTGGATTTAACTCCATGTATCACCACTCTCTGGGCCCAGCCCTCCAGCCAGCTCCTTACCCAGGAAGGAGTGTACATGTCCAAGTCATAGGCTACCAGCTTCTCCAGGGGAATACTGTGGGAAGATACCCAGCGTGAGTAGAATGACAACCAAGTGATATTGTAAAAAGGCAATTTAGTAGGAGAATAGTATTTCTAAACAATTTAGTGAGTAAACACACAGGGGAAAAGTTTGTGCCCTCTGATGGATTTATGAATTATTTTTACCATTGAAATTATCTCCTTGTGAAACATAATTGTTTAAAAACGAATAGGACTATCAACATTTACAAGATAATTAAAGCACTCCAGTGGCATATGAACAATCAACAACTACAGTTTCTAAAGTGTCAAGGTAATTAGAATATAGGTGACCAATGGAGGGAGAAAAAGAGATTTCTTATACATCTCGGAATTGGTCATGCTCATAAAAGTGCATAAGCAGTGTTCCTATGGGCTTATATCTCTCCATGGGAATTTTACTGAAGATTGATCACACCATCTTAATAATTAATTTTACCTCTGATAAATAGATAAATAGATAAATAGTATCATTAGAAGCTACCATACATTAGTTTACTTGTTGTAAACTAATAAGGTTGAAGTTTCGCATTTAAGAATGTATTTTATTTTTGGTGTTACATGATAATTCAAAGTAATTAATAATTCAGAAATAATTATCAAAAGAAAATTCCAATTTTTTTTCCTTGTTTTGGAAATTTTATACATACTGTAAGTGAGATATTTCCATAACAGAAAAAAAAAATCATAAAAGGTGAGGGATGATTTCCTTTATTTTGATTCAGAGTGAGTTAAAAAACTGAAAAGTGAGGCTAGAAGCCACAGTCAGTGGCTCAGAATGGAAAGCTCTCTAGAGGAACAGGGCCTGCAGATCCAGGGGTAGCTAAATGGGCTGAATCACTGTGCTTAAACATCCCAGGGCTGTTGTGGCTATATGAAATACATCTGCACCTACAATGCAGCTGGCTTGTTGGAAATCCAGGGCTTTAAGGTAGCCCATTTGTGATATGCGAAGTGTGTTGGAGATATTATCTTCTTTGTAAGGTGATGTATATGTCTTTCTAAGAGAAACAGTGGACCAAATTTTCCACCCAGTATCTTTTCTGCCCATATCATATTACATAACTGCTAAAGCAAATAGATGGACTCTGTTTAGTATTCTGGGATCACCCATGTACTTGCCGAGGGGGATATGTGAGCTCTTTTGCAAGAACTATCCCAGTTATCACAAATGCAGTTCTGAAGACACACATGCAGCAAATAATGAATAACTAAAGCAAATTTGTCCTTGATCCTGGTCTTGGGTCTGCTTCTGTACACCTCCATTAGGCCAGAGAGAAAGGAATTACTTCAACAGTGGTAGCTTAACAAACGAGGAGTGGATGTGGGTAGTTAAAATTAGAAACCTTGATGTGGTTCCTATTTCTTAATCAGTCTTGCTATTCACCATCTACTGTTGACAGTGTATTTTTGTATGCACCCCAAAGGGCATAAATGGTATCAAAGTCTTGAACAGGTGATGAAAGAAAATATTCATCATCCTGTGTCAGTACGGAATAAAAGTTGTCCCTCTCTCACAGGATTCTTGTGGAGTTCATAAATTATAGTCATCTTTTGCAGTAATGCAATATATCCTAAATAAGAAGTGCAAAAAATCCATAGCAGGATAATTAAATGTATTAATTCCTTTTCTGTCCCAAAGGGATTGATCATGGGTCTTAAAAAGTCCAATTACTTTTATTTTATTTAGAAGTAAATGTAGTATAATCAATGTTAAAATTCCTGATTAACCATGAAAGCTCTGGTTGAATAAGTGATCCCTGACATTTTCGTAAATTTAATAAAACTGCAGTGTGTAAGCAGGACTTATTAGTAACATAGGACTCTAAGCATAGCATGATATGGGTAGAATTCATTCCTTTTCTGTATAAATGTTAATATCCTGTATAGATGACCTTGCACCTCCTTCACATATATGTTAACTCAAGGCAGTAAGTGAAATTTAAAGCCTAACTACAAACAACGGACAGAAGAAGTAATTTTGACTTATGAGGAATCAGAATGGAGTTTGCCTTCATTAAGGTTATGGATAAATAATTACATATATATTAAAAGCTAAACTGTGTAATGAAGATAAGGTACTGAACATAAAAAGAAGGAAACAGTATTACGGTTTCACTAAATATGTGCACTAAATACGTGCATAGTGTAACCAAGGCAAAGAGTTCACTAAATCCTTGGGATTTATAGGCAACCAAGGCAACTCACTTTGCAGGTCACATAAAACATTTTCAATAACAACATTTTACTTTAAAAGCTTGCTAATTTTTTTCTTCGATGCTGTTGATGTGATGTACTTTGTGGCGTGACTGAAATACATAATAGTTCATGTTGCTGTAAAAATTGTTTTGCCACTTGTTCAGGATGACCTACATAACTTACAAGTGGTATACTGACAATAAAACCTTAATAGCACTTCACACTATTATAGATTCTAACCTTATGTTGATACATATAGTTGTGTATATCATGAAACACAGACTGTTCTTTAGCACACCATTTAGTATGACAAATGTCAACGTAACTTAGCAATACGAACACACTTTAGCAGCACAGAATTTGTTAATTTTGTGTAACAGAGTGAAGCCAGCTGGAAATCTGGCTGAGAACACAGCTCAGGTCAGTCTGGCCCTTGCTTACAATAGAAGTTTAAGCTACACTGTCTTAAGAAAACTTCTATCTGTTTTTGGTTTTCTTACAAAGCCTTTTCTTCCTACATGTCATTGCAGGTAAATTTTTTATTCTAAAATAAGATATTTCAAATGTTAGTCCCATTTCCATTACCTTAACAAAACTTGTATCAGGAAGATCAAACATTATAAGTGCTGACCTAAAGTTACATTTGTGGAAAAATTGAGCAACAATCTTTGGTTCTCCATCCCTGCCGACAAAGGGACTGCAGAAAGGACACTCTCCCATCCCCAGAAAGTGAACCAGTAGTGTGGCAAAACACATGCAACCCTGCATCACTTCACAGCCTAATTCATCAGTACACACTGTTTAAAATTTATTGGAAAATTCAAGATATTTTAGTTCAGGTACCAGTAGCTAATGCGTTAAAAGCACTCAGCTCAGATGTGGCATTGTTTGCAAGAGACACTTAATAACATGGTTGTTTACTCTTTTCCTCATTGGTGAAAAGAACCATAATGTTTCAAAATCATATCAATACAGAGTGATGAAATATTTGAAATTATTAAAACTTAACGAGATTCATTAATTATTTTCTATTAATCTCTCCTGGAATTTTCCCATGAGAAACTGATTTGTGAGGGTACAGTTCTCCCTCTGAGGGATTTCTTGCCATCAGCAGGGTGATCATGATGATAACAGTTCTTATTAGGGGATGTATATTTAATTAAATGTAAATACGTGAAGGAAATAACTGTTTCTAGGGCATTTAAATGGGTTTGTTTCAATGCTCATGTGTTTATACCATAAAGCATATATTAGGTAGCAAAGGCCTGTCACTTGTTATTCAGTACATACTTCACAGGGCAGACAAACAGAAACATTGCAGAGACAACGTGTTCCATCAAGGTTATCAGGAAAAGTTAGGGAGAGGAAACATGACTAGATTAATTGTGCATCCATTAACAGACTCCAGTTCAAAGACACTATGCCTTTTATCTTGTACAAATATTTGTAGAAGAGCATATATCATTAGCAAAAGGAAAACAGTGACTGCATATTTAAAAATCCTGAGGGCAGCAATGACCCAGACCAGAGCTAAAGCCTGGTTTTAAAATTCCAGAGTTTTGTGAATTTAAGTCCATGGTCAGTATACTGATCTTACTAGTGGCTAGTTTTTAGTTATTTAGACTGTGAAATATCAAGGCCATTATATATTCTAGACAGATTATGCCACACCACAACTTCATTAGGGCGGTTTTCTGCTAGTGCACTGAAACTAATGTTTGTATACAGCTAATTAGAAGCACATTTCTCAAGAAAATTCCAACACTAGTGAACTGACAAAGACAACCTTCTAGCTTTATCATTCTGTGAAATCCTGTAGCATAGCTTTGGTCTGTGGTATATCTGTTGTTCAGAGGAACTTCATTAGGAAGCACTTAAAGGAAAATGAAGGTGTCTTACTGGAAGTAAAGGACAGCCCTTATCCCTAGCTGTAGCTGAATCAGGACCTGTAATATAATTCAGTGCATACCTTAGTATTGGGTTTAGATTTTTTTATTTTTTTTATTTCAAAGTAATAAAGTACTTCTCATAAACTGGATACTGGCATGCCTCCTTCTTCACACTTCCAACCTGACATCACTACTTGTAAGTTCAGGTACTGTGGTGGGTTTTCCTTATTCATTCAGATGCCCTACTCGAATTTCTCACTTGCTATTCTTCATCTGCTGGACAGGAAAAAATAGGATGAGAAGAAAAAGGAGATTGCTTACAAATTACAATTGTTTGCAGAACAGACTCAACTTACGGAAAATGATTTTAATTTAGTGTCAATTAAAGCAGATTTGGGTAGAAAGAAACAATAGCAAACATTAAGAAATAGTTATTTCCCTTTCCCATGCTCATTTCCACTCCAGACTCTTCCATTTCACCCTGACAGGAACAGTGGGAATAGATGGGAAGGTTTGGTGAGTACACAACAATTTATCTTTGCCATTCCTTCCCCCTCATGCTTTTCCTTCCTCAGGTGTGGGCTCTCCACAGACAGCAGTCTATCAGCCGAAAGTCTGCTTCAGAGTGTGTCCTACATGGGACACTGGAAACTTCTGTGTCAGTGCCTGGAGAACATCCTTCACCTTCTCCTTCTCTAATCTCAGTGTTAGCAGAGCTTTTTTCAAACCCTTGAACTTCCCCCCCCTACCTGCTCCCCCCCACACACACACACATTGTGTGCAATTTTTGCCCTTTCTTACATACACATTCCCTAAGATGGTACCACATTGGCTCTTTGGTCCATTTGTGTTCTGTGGTGGGATCACTGAAAGCAGCTGGAAGTGACTGTGCAGCCATAGCATTGAGTCAATGGAGGAGCCAAAATCTCACAATGAATGCCCAAAATGGGAACAAAGCAGACAAGTCTATTTTAGATCATAGTTTTCTTAAATAATCAGTACAATCAATGGAGACAGATGGGTATCTCTGATCAGTACTTCAAGTCTTTGGGAATCACCCACCAGAGGTGTTTGTGTCTCTTCAGTTTTCTTATGGAACTGTAAACGTCTGTTAAATTGAACGAAGTAAATCTCCAGAGCAGAGTGCACAGCACCTTATGAGCTATTTTTATCCCCTCTATACACTTCACTAAAACTGCACAAAAAATTATAAATACTGAACTGGATGGCACAAATATACCACCAAGCTACTTTAATCAAATTTAATTATACCTTTTTACTTGCTTTAAATTTGCCTACAGGTGCAATAAAATAAAAGCATGTATGTAATGGATCACATTTGCAATTCTAGCTGGGATGGAAAGTGGGCTGTAAGAAACATAATTGTTTTCAAAGCACTGAACCAGATTAGCATGGTTTAACACATTTTTTAAAATACATGACAGAAATCATCATTAGTGCTTGGCACATCATCTCTTGTTACACTGCTTATTTTTTCATTCACATAATGTAAGGACTATACGACAATAAAAACATCATGTATTTCCATTTCCAACTAAAGGAAACTTAGTAAACGAGATGAGGAGGTCATTGTCTGCAACACTGAAAATATGCTAGTGGCAGGACCACTGATTCATAATCCAGAATCTCTTCAACTAGTACACAATGGAGTACTGTTGTAATTGAACAAAAGAATTTGTGTACACTTTTGTTCATATTTGAAAAAAAAAATGTTACTAAGTGTATAAAAAACATAAAAGAGAGCAGAATGCAAAGCGAGAATAAGTAGGTAGCAGTAGTTAGAGTAAGTTATTCACACTACCCAAATTTTCTCAGCTTTTTTCTTCATACATTTTTTCCCAAAGGAGCGTGTCTTACAGCTGTCGGGGTGGGTGGCTGTTCAAGAAAGGAGATTCTGGGAACTGATATGACTAGAGGAGTCCTAAGCAATCTTTCATCATTTGTTTTAGCACTCAATAATGGGTCAACAGAAAACTCAGGAAGTCATTCACCAGAAAGAAACTCTGAGCAATTGCACAAGATGTAAGAGTGTTTACAGTGTATGATGCAATGTGAGTAGCCCCCTTAACTCATCGTTTCTGAGACATTAGAGCTGTTCTGAGAGGATTTAAATGGCTATATTCAAGTACAATAAATTTGGATTCACATAATGCCAGGAATTTCCATTTGGTAAAGTTATGTCCAGGATAATAACCTCCAACCAAAAGTGTGACTTGATACTGAATGAATGTTGACATCTAACATTCAAATTGGTTAAGATCCCAGATAAAAAGACACCAAACTATAGAAAGTAGTAGCAATAAATTAGAATGTTACTAATAGTCCTAGGAAGGTATTTGTTTCTACCCAAGTCACTTTAGCCAAATATTCCCTTTGCAAAGTATCAGCATATTAGATTATCATTTTAAAAAGATTTAGTATGCGTGATTTTGTGGATTATACATATTCTGATATCGTTTCACCAAGGTCTTTCCAACCAGCTCCAGATATTCCCTGAAAAATGTTCTTTTTTCTGAAAAAGTCAATTGCCACATAACCCACCCCAGAGATCTTGTAAACCAACTGACTGCTACTTTGTGTTCTTGGTTCCTGGGTACTTAGTTTTATCTCTCCAGGGCTTTGCTACAGCAATAAAAAACATGAACAAATTCAAGTCTCATTACTTGACTCTAGTATTGTTATTGAAAAGTATCAGAATCAATTCATTGATGATAATTGATGACTATTTAGAAAAAAAAAAAAATCACCTCATACATCAGGAAGTCTCAGAGTCAGTAGCTATCTAAGGCTGAAAGATGATCCTGAAATATTATAGTACTTGCTAAGAGGATGTACTTATTTCACCTGAGACTTGTCCTCTCCTCACAGTTCCCCATAGGCTCCCCAGGGTCAGAGATGGGAAGACTTTATGGACCATTCTGGTTTGAACACATTTGCATTCATCACATTGGACAGAAATGTATCATGTCTGAACATATGCCTGTAACTCAGGTTATCCTGAATTATAACCCTTCATTAACTGCAGAGCACATATGTTGCCCAGAAAAGTTTTGTATCCGTTTCTTCAGCTGTGAAATACATAACGCAATATTAGAGATGAAGAGATTGGTCAAAGGCTTCTAAGTTCCTGAGTCACGTACTATAAAAGCCTGAATTATAATTTCACAACAATATTAAACCACTTCCATGGGAAATAGCCTGAGCATTATTGACGGTACGCATTAAACAGTCTTCCTTTTGAAAAATAAATAATAGGCATGGCATTGGTAGTGATCATATCACATGTGCACTGGAGTATATTTAAAGTTTAACAATGAAATTAACAAGTGTAACAATGAAATTTCCTAATTTTGTCATGTAGTTCCACATAAGCATAAAATAAACGTACAGTATCCATGCCTTTGTAGATCTGCAGAGAGGTTTTAGATTCAACACACATGAATGCGAGTGCTCTGGAAATAGAAGAATCTTTTTTCATGCAAGCTAATGCAAGACAGTACATCACAAGTCCAACTGATGATTTTATCATTTTTCCTCTTCATCTACTTGTATGAAATCTACTAATATGCCTTATTTCCTGCAGATGTTTGACTCTACCTCTAGAACAATTAAAAAACAGTAAAATTACATGACGCTTAAGCAAATGCTGACTCATATCAACATGTTTTCTCTGATGTTAACAATAAATGACTGACAAAAAAGTGGGAGGAAGAGGTGTTAATCAGAAAGGAGTAGCACAGAAAAGCAGGAAACAAATGTGGGTGGAATGGCTCAAAGAGAAAGGCAAGAGATTTTGTTATTTAGAATTGTGCTCTAGAAGGAGTTCTCTGATGTCACTTGATAGGGGCTGGATCCCTCAGATGCTGCCACTTTCATGACTCTAGCATAGACCTCAGCAGTATAGGTCAGTATATTTCTAGCAAGGTCTCAAAGGTAGATGTTATGTTAAAAACTAAGCAAATAATTTGTCAGAACAGGCTTCTATTTTTCTTGCAACAGTCTTTCCAGCTCATTTGTCTTCATTTCTTTGGAACTGAAGGAAAATTCACTGTTAAATGTTGCCAGTGTTGCATACTTCCTTTGTATCTCTGCTTGTTCTCTATTCACTATCCTTTCCAGAATGGTCGTAATGGTGTCGTGGTTTCACCCTGTCAGGCAGCTCAGCAGTACATAGCCACTCCCTCACTCTACCCAGGTGGGATGGGAAGGAGAATCAAAAAGGTAAAAATGCAAATAATCATGAGTCAAAATAAATACAGTTTACTAAGTAAAGCAAAAGCTGTACATGAAGATAAATACTAGAAATTCATCCATCACTTCCCATCAGCAAGAAGATGTTCAGTCACTTCTAGGAAAACAGGGGTCATCACAAGTAATGATTTCTTGAGAAGACTAGTACCATCACTCCAAGCATTCCCCCCTTTTTTCTTCCTTATCCCAGGTTTTGTTGCTGAGCATGACACCAGAAGCTATGGGATATCCCTTTGGCCAGTATGGGTCAGCTGTGCTGGCTGTGTCCCCTCTCAGCTCCTCATGCACCTCTGATCTTCTTGTTGGCATAGCAGCAAGAAGCTGGAATGTCATCGGCTCTGTGTAAGAACTGCTCAGCAACAACTAAAATATCTCTGTGTATCACCACTATTTTCATCACAAATTCTAAACACTATTATATGAGCCTCTACAAAGAAAATCAACACTCTCATACATAGATGGTGTAGGTAGCTACACAGATTAAAATAAATTTGTTAACAGGCTTTCATCAATTTCACTTCAAACTGAAGAACAAAAAATTACTCTTGGGGGAGGTAGGGAAAATTCTTCTAAGTTTTCTGAAAGCAAACAGTTTTTAACATAGAAAATGACCAGTATGCCAACACAAACAATACAGTATTTTCCACAGACCAAACTGTAGCAGTGACTGTGCACATTATTTTGAAATGTCAGCAGTCAGAAATGTTTTCTCACAGCTGGAAAAAAAAAAAAAAAACATTGTACTGTCAATAACGAAAGTCTATATTGACAAACTGTTGAAACCAAAATCAAAGCTCTGTTAACATCTGGTGCTTCATGACTATCTACTAATGCTTGCTAGGGGCCTCAGACTAACATGAAGAGCTTTGTTTAAAAGTACAGTCCAAAAACCAAACACAGTGCTGTAATGTTTATAAAGTTTCGCGAAACAAGTCATCACCTTGAAATCATTTTATTTCCCAAAAATAATAAACAAACTTCAGCATAGTGTTCGACTCTCTTTAGTTCTAATACTTTTGCTCATAAATTAACCCTTTCTATAGCTATGCTGTCAGCACTCTATGAGCTCTTCACAGAATCACAGAATTGTAGGAGTTGGAAGGGACCAACCACTGCCAAGGCAGGCTCCCTAGACTGTGCTGCACAGGTAGGCATCTAGGCAGGTCTTGAACAACTCCAGAGAAGGAGACTCCACAACCTCTCTTGGCAGCCTGTGCCAGTGCTCCATCACCCTCACTGTGAAGAAGTTACACTCATTGTGAAGAATAGAGTTAGGTTTTCCAATAGAATTTTCATTTAATGTTGAAATACTCATTGTAATTAAAAAGAAGTAAGTTCATGGATCTAGTGTTTCAAATTCAGAATGGTTTGTCAACCTGAACCTGAATGTCCTTTAGTTTCTGAAGGTGTAGGAGTTTCAAGTATTCCAAATTTACTTTTAGAATCCTAAAATTTATAGGTCAGATATGGTGAAAAAAGACCTTTGATTTTAGAAACCTTAAATAAAAAGTATTATTTTCATTTATTGGATCCATAATTTGACATTAATTGCTGTTGTGGGTTGGTCCTAACCAGCAGCTAGGCACCCACAAGAGCCACTTCCCTCTGTGGGGAAGAGATTCAGAAAGCAAAACAATTTAGGAGTTAAGTTAAAATTAGGTGAATAAGTGAAGGAAAGAAGGGAGAAAATGCAAGTGATAAGAAGATAATTACGTACCAACTACCCTGGGCACAACGGCAGCCAGTCAGACTTCAAAAAACAGCCATCCTATAAGCCACAATCTCACAGTTTTGTTGCTGATCTCAGTGTAATATTATATGCAGTACCCTGTTGGCTGATTTGGATCAGCTGTCCCAGATGTGTTCCATCGCAACTTCTTGCCCAACTCTAGTCTACACAATGGGGGAACAAACTGAGGAAAATAAAAGCTCAGGCTTTCCTTTTGGGAAAGTGTCTCATCTTAAGTATATAGATAAAATACTTGTATACATTTTTCTTCTTGCTGGCAAACCTCTCTGTAGGGAAAAAAAAAAAAAATTAAGGAAAGAAAGGATAAGAAAATTTTTTCAGTGCACCTCAAAAAATGGCGATTAGTTCTCTAGTCTTTTCCCAGATAAATGTTGTCGTCAAATATTATGGAGTCATAATAGATTCTCACACAGTCCCTCTGTTTTAAATAGCTTCTTAAGGTTTACATAACAAGACAGTCTGACTCATAATGTAAAGAGGTGTTTATAGCAGTCCTAGTCCTGTTAAAGTATATAAATAGGTGGTCAGATTTGTAGATAATATGCATGGCGTTTTAAATCTCTTTAGGATTTGAGTGCTGCAATTGTGAATTGAAGCGTTAGAAATGCTGAAGGCAGCAAGTTTATGTTGCTTAGAGGGATAGGCAAATTTTTGTGCCTTCTTAGCTACCAAGACATGTATTCTGTACCTGCACCAGCAGCCTGATTTTCAGAAAAGAGTGATATCAATTCCCTCTGTCAATTCCATCTGTCAGCTCTTCAGGTAGCCTGCCTCTTCTGTGCATTGCTGCTGTGACAGTGGGTCAGAGGGATCCATCTCTGTTTAATATCTGAAATGGCATATCTTTATCCATTCAAGCTTTTACTTTTTTCTCCCTTCTCTGAATGAAATGATTACTTTTAAATAGGGCTAAAAAGGGCTGTACCTGGGATACAGTGCTCAATCAGTGGGCTGGTCCTACTTCTCTGATATGTAAAAAAATGTATACTTGGGTTCTTAATACAAACTCCATTCTGATAAATAATTTTTAGTGTACAAACTTCTCATTACAAAATACTAATGAAGCGTAATTGCTCTAAATAAAACAGAATAACAACAGGAATAAATGGAAACATCTTTTGGAAGTAAGTTATTTCAAAGATTTTATTGTGGCGTGGTTTTACTTTAAAAATAATTAATATATTTTCAATAAAATTTGCATAATTTTAGATGAGTAAGGATCTAAACTAAGTGCTCTTAAAAATAAAATCAAGAAGTAAATACATTGTTTTCATAATTGCAACCGTTGTGTCACACTTTGGTACATACGCACTGTTACTAAACTGTTTTAAAAATTGAAGAAAACTCCATATTAAAGTCTAATTATACCAAAAGCAGAGTCAATGACGCCAGAGTAATCTTGAATATAACATTCATAAAAAAATGGAGGTGTTCTTGTGGGACCTCTGATAATATTAATAAGGGATTCATCAAATCAAGAGATGTTATTAAAGAGATGTGCTGTATATATCTTAATGACAGACTATTTAAAAACTTATCAAGATCCCAAATGAGAAGAGTAATTACCTTAATAGGATGCTGATTCTTTCCAGACATAGGGCACCAACTGTTGGAAGTAATTTCTTCATCTCCTAATATTTGACTTACTGTAATAAAATAAGACATGCAATTCTTTTTACTATAAAAACAAAAATAATCACTCCTTTAAACCTTAATCTGAACAGAATTCCATTGAAATATCTGAACTAAACTACCATTTACATTTTTATTAAGTTTGGATTCATTTTAAATATAATTTATTGGCTGTGATATGTTGTTAAATTGATAGAGACCTAGGCTATTGCTTCTGTTCTGTTACTTTTAGAAGGACTTCCTGTGTCACTCAAGAAAATTCCGTTTTTGACCCAAGAGTCTGTTTTTCCCAATTGTGTACAATATATCTAGTAAAATTTAGGTTATCTGAAGAAATGAAAACTAGATCTGTACCAGAAAGATACTGCTCAGTTATTTGCAGAAAAATGTCTGAGAAAAAAACAAAAACACCATGTGGCTGTCTTTCTGTGGAGGAATCTTCATTTAAACATCCTTTACTAGCTATTGTGCTTCTTGCTTCATTAAGTAGCAGTTTTCTTGATCAAATTCTTTGTTTGTTTGTATCCAATCACAATAATTATGAAAAGAGCAATCTAAACATCAAGGCCCTTCTTTTTTTTTCTTTCCTTTTATTTTTTTTTTTCCCCTGTGTATTGGATAAGGCTGTATTTGACTAAGAAAGCCCAGAAAAGGAAGTGCATGAATAAACCACTTCAAATAAACCTCTCTTGGCTATAGGTGATATGTCTGCCACTTCACCTAAAAGGTCTCTTATGAAAGTACCTTTGTATATGAAAACAGGAGGGGTTTATTTGATCATTTTCTCCATGTGGTTTTGACTGGGTCTGCGTTACTGCCAATTAAATAATCTCCATTAGGCTCAGAGCTTTCTCAGATGATGGTATCACTGCTAAATAGGAGGTTGCCAAGGAACATGGATTGCCTTTCCCCGGCTCAAGGGCTGCTGCATTCACAGCAGACGGGGTGTGTCCACAGGACATGCTGGATTTTGGCATGGAGACAACCTACTGAGCTAAACAGCTGATAAGTATTTTCAGGCTAACAATATTTCAGGTGCCCAGACTCAAATGTACTATGTATCAAAAGTTTTGCACTCCCTTGTTTGCTGGGCACTGACTGTCAGAATGACGATGTACACGTATGTAACTGTTACTCTTAAAGCTTATCCAATAAACATTCTGCATCCCTTCATGATCATAAAACATCGCGCTTAATTGCAATGTCTCTTGAAAGGGAAAAATTTCAAGTATACACAGGTTTAAAGGTCTTTTTCAAGACTATCAGATGGTAATATTCTTCTAGAGGCAACTATTTCTTGACAGTTTTATGCCATTTTCTTAAAAGAGCAGAAGAAATAAGATGGCTGGATAGTTACTAGTAAATGCCCCCAGCGTGCTCAGATTTTTGGAGCTGGTAACTAAGCCAGTATTGTAATAAATACTTACAGAGACTACCATGTCTCCCTCATCAGATAAGTGTACAAAAGAAAATTCTTCTGATATTAAGCTACAATTAAAATGTCATTTGTAAACAAAATTATTCTCATTAAAAAAATTTAAAAGATGTAAAAGAAAACTTGACCCATAGGATGTATTATTGTTCATCTTTATTTTGACCACGTTAGAAACAGCTTGAGCTTTCCTGGAGCACATTTTTGTCTTATTTGCAGTGCAGGATACAATTACAAAGCAATTTTGTTCTTAGGCAATAGGAAGATGTTGTGTAAGCAGAAGGCGATGACAGCTGAAGGTTTTTTATGTGGTTCTGTAATTCACTAATTAGAAAAGATCATCCTAGCAAACAGAACTGCCTCTTGAGATAATGCTTAATGAACATTTCAGTGACTGGATACCTTTAAACTGTGGTCAAGATTGCTACAGTTCACAAGATTGCATTCAACAAGACTGCATATTACAGCTCACAAATTTGCTTTAGCTTTCATCAAAGAATTTTGAACTGTTTAGCATATTTATATCTCTTGTATTTACATTTGCTGAAATAATTGAATTTGTAGCAATTATAAGCCTGTGCAGATCCCTTTAACTGTGTATATTGATTGTTACACATCTGTTTTACCTCATTAATAATAGAGTCTTTTGACATAATGCCTTCACACAGACATCGGTTATCATCCCTTCAGGAATCATTTGTTTGGGGAGATATACTCAAGACTCCATACAGTGTAACAGGTGCTATACAAACTGACTGAATCTTAACTGAACCAGATTTTTGTGAACACAGCCCATAGCCTTGAGAAGTTTCCTTGCAGAAAACTCCTGCTAAGGCTTTGTGAGGCTAAAAAAGAGCTCCTTGGAACTAAACTTTCTTGACAGTCTTGATAGATTCCTTTGTTTCTTGGGGTAGAGTGGAGAACAATACACTGCCCACATTAAAAACGTAATGATATAAAGCCAGTGGCCATTATTGAGCCAAAGCATCTGTTCTTCTCACCTTCTGGGATGCAGTCTGGGGCTGAGCAGCTAATTGCTGATATTGCATCACTACCAAGGAGAGTGAGGGATTTCTGTTTCTTCAATCACTGTTTGGGATGCAATGATCTTAAACATTTGAGGAGCTGAGGATTTTAATGCATCATGGGCTGGAAGCTGTTGCCATGGTGAACCCTCACTGCATGCTCTATCTTAGCAACAGGCTCTTTGGGATGGTATATATAGCCCACCTCCAGTGAAACAACAGGAGAATACTTTATGCTTCGTCAAGGGGGTAAGAAATAAAAGCTTATTAGGTGCAATATATGTAGAAATTTGTCAGATCAGAAGTGACTGAAGATAACTGGTATGGAAATAACACAACACTAATGTAGCTTTTCTTGTTTTTATTGTCAGGATAAATTAAATACATTAAAGAAATATCAGTCTCGTGGGTATGCAAGCAATGTTCCAGCTTTAACAGTTTATGCTTCACCTCTTTTCCTCTTCTTTTGTGTTTTTCTCTTCCAGAGATCCTTCTATCTGTACCTGAAAGGGTTCTATGATTCTATGATTCAGTCAAAGAAATATAATTCCAACATCATTTCTTTCCTAATTAGTATTCATCATCAAGACTGCTGTATTCCTGCAGTACTTCAGTAATGTTTCTGCCCATTCACAGAAGTTTGTAGAAGAGGACCATATTCACAGAAATGCTTGGGAACCTACCACTGAGTAACATCATGGCACCTAGACACAAATAAATAAGAATTCTCAGTGCTTTTCACTTGAGTACATGGAAGTTAAGAAGCAGAAAGAATTTAAATGCAATATCTTTATACCTGATTTACAGGTGTCTGGCTCCCAGGGTGCCACAAACTATACACATTTTATAGAGAAAGACAGCTGGAAATGCACTACTCAGTAGCTAGCACACCATTAGCTAGATGTCTGAATTGCCTGAGAAAGATTCTTCTCTTTATGAATAGTGTTTCCAGCCCCAAAATGATATCAGATTTAAGTCTCCTCCTCCACTAACTTCAAATGCATGTGGGCATCTCAGTATCTTTTTTTGGATTTAGGCCTAAGTGCAAGGTTGTTGTTTTATCTGCGTGTTTTGCTAAATGTAAAGTGATGGCAGTAGGAAAACTATTTGACTGTGCAGTTTGCCATCAACTGTAGTATGGAACTACTGTTCAGTTTTGGAATTTCCATTTGTACTGTCATTTTGTTTTGTTTTTATGTCGCATCAGCTTAAATCATATCCTCTTGGTCTGGCTGAATATTCTTTTTCTTTTTATACACATATCATCTACTTTAATTCACAGAGCTTAGTATTTATATAAGAATTCTTGATGCTAGCTTGGAAAAAAAAAAAACAAATTTAGTATATGGCTCTCATATTTTCTTAGATTATCATACTCTTTTAATTAATAACTGTTTTAAAATGAATTATTTTACCAGAGATGGAGGTGACATAGGAAAAGTAATAATTGAAATATTATTAAGTACAAATGTTTAAACTTCACAAGAAAAACCACAGGATTAAAGAAAGATAGCCATTGGTAATTATTCTAGCATCTATTATTTGAAATTTTGCCCACTAGAATAAAACCTTCTTGAAAGCAGTAAACAGTAACCAGGACTAAGGAGTTCCTCAAACATACCTGTGTTGTCAGACTTTGATGGTGCCTTCCAGATCTGGTCTTGTATTTTGTCTAGGGCTTTGACACTGCATGGGATATTCTACTCTGAACTGAAGCAGGAAAGGAACTAAATGACTGCACACTGGGAGCACGAAGAGACCAATTTTTCAGTGCCTCATTTCTAAGTCTAACATGTAGGCAAAGCACATCATATGCAATTTTTACCACTTGCTTTGTATAGCTGTCTACATGCAGATTAGTGTCAGACCTGTTCTTCACATGACATCTTGAGTGATAAAAGGTCCAGAATGATTGGAGTGACCTTGTCTGCATTTTATTGCCTAAGCTCAGGAGAGTGTTGTGTTCCCTGTGCTACTTCAGAGGATCTCCCAGAGCCTTGCCAGGACAGAGGCATTCCGTGGCCATGGTTGATAGAAAAATGGGCAACATATTTTCTTCAGAATGCTCCTTACAGCACTTCTTATTCCTTCTCTGAGCCATTTTTAGCTCATTGGTTTGTCACATTATCTTACAGTCCCAAATGGATAGTTTGCATCCTTGCCTTTTGCTCCCTTTTACAGAGAAGGAGGAGAACAAATTCAGTGGGCTCCTGAGCACAGCTTCTGTGCAGACGTGGTGGTCATTAAGGTTAATGACTCCTCATTGTGCCTAATCTAGTGACTGGTGCAGAGCTTTTCAGAAAATGACAAAATTCCCCATCCATAGATTGAAATAAAAAAACCCACAGTCTTTTAGCAATAATTTTATACAGCTGACTAGATCTCATAAATTGTACATAGATAGAATCCCAAATCATCACAGCAAAGAAATTTGAAAAGTATTTCTCTGAGATGTAAAGATACAAGCTCTTCAGTTCTCTGCAAGATTTTGGGTCACCTACTGTTTCCAGTATTTTCCCCTGCCATTTCTAAACTTCACATCTATGAAATACCAAGTAAAATCATTTGGGTGTTGAGAGCAAGAAGGTGGAGTTAAAAAAAAAAAAAAAAAACAGCTACACTGGTTCCCTGTAATGATAAGGCACTCAATATAATTATATACAGTGAACTTGAACTTAGCATATATGAAGTAGGGGACTGAAAATTATCTTTGAGATTCATTTTAAACTTAGAGAGTCTTGAGGGAATATACTGAGAAACACTTGTCAGTCTCACAACATCTGCAGCAAAGATGCCTGAACAGAAGGGCACATTACCATATCTACTGAGAGCAGGAATGTATCACGGAGAGCCAATGATGTATAGCGTCAAGAAATGCCTAATAAAATTCAATCTAAATTTGGTTAATCCATTAATCATCACAATTTGAGTTACTTCGGTTAGGATGAGCCTTCAAGGCTCTTAAGAAGAGTTTACTGTCTTTGAATTGATATTATGTGTCAGTGATCCAAGTCAAACACAAAATAGAGTCCTGAAAAGAGTCAGTAAAGTAGATAGAGCCGGACTCTTGTCGGCAGTGCCCAGTGAGATAGTGAGGGGCAACAGGTACATACTGAATGAACGGAGGTCATTTAAGAGCAGGTAGAAGATATTTTCCCAGCAGGATGGCCAAACACTGGTACAGGGTGCCAGAGATGTTTTGGAGTCTCCATGCTGGAGATACACATAAGCTAACTAGATGTGGTCCTGAGCATCCAGCCCTAAGTTGCCCTGCTCTGAGTAAGGGATTGGAACAGGGGATCTCACAAGAATACTTTGTGCTAGGAAGTAGTAATCTGGGATATCTACTCCAAATCTCTGCCCCAGAAGAAAAATAATGCATGTAGATATTCTGCACAGAGATACATTTTTCAAGTTGTAAAAATCAAATAAATTTTTGCGACAACAAGTAAGTAATGGTGACATTTTTAAGAAATTGCTTCTTTGAGGGATAAATGGTACAGCAAGCTCCACAAAAATCCTAAAAAGATAATTCACCAATATGCATCCTGGGGCAGGAGAGTTCTTTAATTTCTAAATTTCTATTTTCTAGCAACAACAAAAAAGCTTATAAATTTTCAAATCTGTTAAATAACATCTTTCCTGTTTCTTAGCGTTTTTTATGTTGAATGTGCTTGAGAGATTTTTTGAATATTCCTTACCTTTTCCGTGATAGAAATCTAAGTGAGGGCATGCTGAAACATTTGTGCTCACATAAGACGTTATGGCAGTATAAGAAGAGCATCTCTGTGTCAAAGGCAACACACTGCAATACTTAATCTTTTTTTCATCAAAATATTCCTCAACTGATGTAACAGTGATAATCTCATCTTCTGAAACACAACCACCAGCAAGATTTTATTTGTCAGAAGGAAGTTATCCTAGCAATAGTGTAAATCTGTTCTAGATATGCCTGGAGATAGGAGTATGACCTTCTTTTCCAGCTCCATGCAAGTGTTTACAAAGATATTTCATAAGACCAAAGGATCCAATGATACTTCTGAACTCTGATTGCTATTTATTTACAAAGTCACCTGTGACAAACTTTTTATAGAATGAGCAGATGTAGAAAAGAGAAGCTACTAATCCACAGGCTTTGTAAACTCACCCTTACTTTCCAGGTGACTGTTTGATCTTTGCTGTTGGGTACTCTCAGTCATTTGCCAACAAGATGATTCTTCTTCATTCAGCTCTTCTGCAGCTCCGTTCTCCATTGCTTGCTTCTTGTTGCAAATGAAATGCGGCCTCACTGCTCTTTGTGCCCCAGGGCAGAATCACATATAACAACGCAAAAAAAAAAAAAAAGGCAGCATTCATAAGTATTTGGTAGTGTCATAAGATACTCTAAGCATCATTTTTCCTTTGAATCATTAGTGAAATTCTAGTACTGTTGATTCAGTGGATTTTTTCCCATTCAGCTGAGCTTGGATACTCCCATATACAACAGTTTGATTCATTAATCACAGAAAGACACAGCCATTAAATATGTAAACAATAAGGCATTGACTATTCTACCAGAAGGCAAATATGAAATAAATAGCAATGATGTGACCAAAATGTTGATAGAATACTAGACCTAATTCTTAACAGTTTTAAGAGCTTTTTCTTGTTTTGTTTTGCTTTGTTTGTTTGTTAGGTTTGGAGGGAAGGTATCAAAAAACAATCAGGCTTCTAGTAGTCCAGTTTCTTTATACATTTCCTTAAGATCTAAATAGTGATTATTTTCTTTAAATCTAAAATGGTGTCACATTTACAGAAGATAATCTTACATAAAGTTGTGTATTTTTGTAAAAGGAAGGTAAAGAGATACACCATTTTATAAAGTGTGTCAAAGTAGATCAATATTATAATAATAAATTGTATTTCAGTTTGGCCTTTGAATTTTGAATTTCATTAATGAAAACAAGAAAGCTATTTTCTTCTGATCTGTGATTACTAATCAAAGCAAAGCTTTTTTGTACCGAAATAACCCAAAGTTAACAAGCAATGGTTTCTCCCCTACATTACCCAGCATTAGGGGAAGCATTCTACTGAAAGAATACAATAATCTGTTTTTTGTATTAATAAGAGAGAAATCGCCTAGAAAGTGAATCATTGTTCCCCATCTTTTTTTAACAAGAGCTACCTCCTCTTGTCTCAGCGGAGTGTGATTCTGTGTGCTCAATTGCCTCTTGTTTTTGCAGGGTTATTTTTTCATATCAGCTTCAGCTTGTGTATCCTGTTGGAGAAGCTTAACTATTGCTATGTTCAGAAAGGATGCTTCACTTACTGCATCTTCACTCACGATTGCACTGATCTGGCATTTGAATTTGGACAAATTATGCTGACTAATAAATATAGCAATTAATCAGAGGCTTCCTTAGGAAGAAAAAAATGCAGATAATCAATCTTCAAACATTTTACCTTACCTTGCAGTTCTGCACTTTTGATTAACAAATGCACTGCAAACCCGTGTAGTTTTAGCAATCCTGTGTTATCCGACAGAAATGGGACAAAATCTCAAAGATCCAGCTCTATTTATAAAGAATTCAGCTTCTGTTAAGTCTCCTCAATTGTGAGCTAGGAGTTTTTTTAAAATGTGAGTGACCTCTAGAGATAGCTATGTTTCTAAGCTGACTGTAGAAGATTACTGTCTTCCTAAACTCAGTAGGGTTCTACAGACATGCCACAATTCACTCCATAATTTTTTTAAAGTTAATCTGGGACCAACTACGTTTGAAAATCCTAGCTCATCTCTGGATTTTAGAAAGTTACTTTTAATGTTGAAAACCTATTGATGGACCCCTGCCACAAGCTGTCTTCAGTCCTTCTCCTCCAAGTCTGAAGACATACCTTTATAAAAGTTGGAGAGAAACTGAGTCAGATTAACATATCCAGAATTTCCACAGCTGTTCTGAAATCTGTTTTTTCCTTGAATTCCAAAGAAAAACAATTTAGAAAAAAAAATTGTTATGATCTAGGAATTTATCAAAAAAATGACTTTCGAGATAGTCATAGTTACATCTCACGTAGGTTTGATATTTTGATTTACTTAAATCCAGTCTTGTTTAAATGTTAAACATGTACTTTAGGATATGTTAACCTAGACTCCAAATATCAGTTCAAATTATAGTGGATTTTTTTTATCTATCCTAAGGATTGGTTGTGAAATAACCAATTTATATATATCCTACTCAAACATGATGCACTCTTTTCTAATTTGCTTATTACTCTTTTTCAAAATGATACCAGATTTCCATTCTATTAGGTCAGTCAGACTCAGAACATTCAAATTTAGCATCCTTATCATTCTTGCCTTTAATTAAGAGTACCGAGACAGTAATGATTCTCTTGTCAGGAAGCTGTGACTTAAGGTTTTGTTACCATTGTGTGATTTTTGCTGAAACTGGATTGAATATCTGACAGTAAATAATGACCTTCACTCTAGAACGCTCAAAAGTCTTTGTTAGTGAGTATCTATATTTTATTCCTCATGTTAATCATGAATTTTCATTCCTGTATTTTCTGTGACCCATAATTTTTTTTCTTACCATTTCAGCTATTGCACTTTTCTCGTATTTTTTGGGTTGGTTTCTGATATTCGTGTGTTGAAGTTTATGAAAGGACATCTGAAATAACAAAAGCACCAGCACTTACGCTTACTTTGCTTGGAAAACAGCACATATAAATCCTGCGTTGACTTTTAATTGCTTCACACCATGACAATAAGTACTGCCATATAATGTTATAGTTCCTAGTCACCTGCCTAACCTAGTACAGGCACCCCGTCCCCCTCCCCCCCTTGAATCTATATTTATACTTTTATCTGGTTTAATACCAGATATATCAGCAAAGTTGAAGAGATTCATATTTCGTAATACACAATCATGACTACTTGGAATTTTATGATCCAATCTTCTATTTACAGTGATAGATTTAGGTGGACAGCTTCTTATATGCAGCAAAATGTTCAGAAATGTCCTAAAATACTTCTAATTTTACACAAGAATAGAATTTCATTTTTTTAAAACCATGGAAAATGTAATGAGGAATATAAGAATTTGAGACAGAGAGAGAGAGCATAACTCAAAATAGCCAGGTAGGACACAGAGCTTAAAGTGGACCTGTCAAATTCTTCTACTCAAGCTTTATGGGGGAAAAAATGCCGTTGACCTAAGAAATCTGGTGGATAAGTTTCATCAAAACCTTAATTCCAAGTAATATTTCTTTGGTAGCTCCACATTTTCTGTTGAAGTAAAAGAGCAAAATCATTTAATTATCCATGTCATTATAAATTACTGACCATTTGCTATGGACTACATGGTCAATAAACAATATTCAGATTAAAAGGAACCAAAATTCATGGTTCTTTCTTAGATAGTTCATTTGCTAAATGTAGCTGTGTCAGTTTAGTTCAATATTTGTGGTAATAATCATCACAAGTGCTGGCAAGACAATTGGAAGGTTTTCCAACAGTGTCAGAAGAGATTTAGAATTTGATGGTGCAAGGAAAATGGATGACTAACAGTAATGCAGGGAAATGCAGTGTTGCAATCCCTCATCACATTTACAGTATCCAGCTCACATATCTTGTACCAGTTTTTCTTGGCTGAATAACAGCTGATTCTCCTGCAAAGACTTAATGGAGCTAAGATGAGACTAAGAGCAGGCTGAGCACAAGACACGGGGGAACATATTAAGGCACCTGGGAGTACTTTTTTGTTTGCATTTCATGTGTCTGTCCTGGCTTCATTGCAAATCCTCACCAGGAAAATCTGATCTCAGAGCTGTTTAACTGCACCCAGCACCAATGGCAAACAATAATAATAAAATGGGATCTATTTCATGTATCAGACATAAAAAGCTGGCTCCCAAAATATATAAAAGTGAGCTTAGTTATTTAAGATTTTCTGCTAAGTGGTGGTTTTTATCAGCCTCCTGCACTGCATATTTACCTCAGCATCTCTTCTGTTCTCCCTCAGAGTCTACTCAATGGACTCCTACCTATTTCTTTTTGTATCACTTCACAGCCTCTTTGCATCTGAAGCTCACTTGTATATGCTCTACTCACACAAGAATGTTTAAATAAATAACATTTCTCCCTTTTAAAATACTACATGCTGCTGGCACACTACATGACTTATCTCCTCCTGCCTACGCCAATATTTTCTTTACCAAGACTATTCAGAGCACAGCAGTCAAAGAGCCTAGGCTGTCAATTTTTTTTCTATTTTCTTTACATAGCGTAGTGCTGAAGGCCATTGAGTTTCAAACTATTGCCATGGTACTATAATTAAAAATCACAAAAAAAGAACCACATTAGGTTTTTTATTAGAATTTAACTATCTGTTTCTTTTACTACTACTCATTATCCCCAAACTTAAACTCCTGGTTCCATTCAGATGTGTTTTTAGTTTCCCTTATTCAGTCTGCAAATCAACCTATGTTTTTGCAAGTGTTGAAGTATCAGCTGCCTGATGCTCAAACAAGTTCAAACTGGTAGAATATATTCACAGTGCCGTGTTACTAAGCATAAATAGAAGAGGCTGCTGACATAAAACCAAACAAAACAATCTTGAAAATAATAATAAGGTGATATATGAAAATCTACCTTAAAAAGAAAAAAAGTATTGAAATGAGGAACTACTATGATAGCCCATGCATTAATACTTGGGTGAGAGAAGAGATAGCAGGAGGAAAACAGTTTTATCACATAGTGAATTGAATGGCTCTCATGAGCTTCTGTAGCTGTGCACATTTTAGTCAGACCTCAAAGAAATGAAAAAAGTCAGGATATCGCATCTGCTGCTCACTCACTCATTATATAAGTGTTTGTGAGAAATGTGATCCAGGGGAAGCTGTTCATTCAAGTTGCAAAGAAGCTGCGCACTCTGCAATAAAGTAATAATGATTGAAAACATTTTAAAAAATCCCCAAACAAAATCTTTCTCTAAGACCTAATTTCTGTTTGTGAAGTTACAGCTAGCTCTGTGACTGCACCCATTTTGACCATTTTCTACAGCTTGAATTTTTAGCTTGTTCCTTTTATATATTTGGGATGAAGTACAAAGCACGTTTGTTTGAAATACTGTTTTAAAAGTATGCATATGCTGTGTTGTTCTTTGATGATTTTTTTTTTTTTCTTTAAGCACTTATGGCTTTCTGTGTATTCTTTGCATTATCTAATTAGAACTGTAGAAAGGTGAAAATGTTCACATAATTTAGGGATGCCTTACTCCCTTGAGGCTCCTTACCGCAGTATTGTCTCAGAATCAGTTCTCAGCAATGTTTGGATGGAAAAACAATTTTAACCAATTTCAGCCAAATTCACCAAGTAGATAATGGTGGGAAAAGAAGTGAGACTACAGCTGAGGGTGTGAAATACAGCAGCAAGACATAATGGTGTACAGGAAAAAGCCAGGAAGTAACTGATAGACATAGCACACCTCATTAGTTCTGCTACTCATGAAACAACTGTTGATAGCTAATACTTTACAGTAGCGTATTACTGTTGAGTTAAATAGCTACAAAAGAAACTCCCTTTTTATTTGGAATTACATACTGAATTAATGAGTTGCAAATTGTAAACCAATCCAGCCTCAATAAATATCATTATGAGCAGCACTAGATTTACATACACAAATGTTTGAAGGAAAATTATTCTGTAACTACAATAAGATTTAGAGCACAGTTATGCTCCCTAAAATATAAGTACTTAAGGAGAAGCTTACCATATGTTTAAAATTATCTGTAGTTGCATTTACGATCTGTGATAACAGTGCATATATTTTCTGGATTGCAGCACTTTAGAGGTTTTCCATTTTATTTTTATAGTGTTAGTGTACAATTCACCTCTAGCAATTTATAGTAAGGCTTTAAAAATTCAAATATTAAAGTAAAGAGTTTCTTTCTATGGCAGTGAGTAGTAATTTCAATCTACATTAAAATGGTGACTCGTTCACTTTAGTGAAGCCCAAAATAGCTTTTACTGACAAGTTTAATAAACTATATTTGCACTTCAGTACAATGGCAAATTCCAAGCTGTTAATCCTATTCTAGGATTAGCACTGATGTTATTTTCTTCTTTTTAAAAAAGGTAAATCATGGTAGCCCTGTTTACACCTTTACAGCATGAGGTTTTATTTTCTTGTCTGAAATCGGCAGAGAAACGCAAGACACAGATAATCTGACAGTTCTGAAAGTGTGTTCCCCTCACCACCTGGGCTTTGGCAAAGTCTGGTATTATCTCATTCTGTTTTCTCAGGTAACTGCACAGAAGTAGCTAGTCAATGAACATTTCTGCATGACTGACATTACTTGCAGAAAGACTGCTGTTGCCAAAGAGAAAAGATCATCTACGTAGAATTAACAAGGCTGTGGCTGTCTGGACCTTTTTCACAAACACAGACCAAAATCCCAACTTCGCTTTGTACAAGATGTTCATCTCATTATGCTTTATCAGCAGGCCAAAGGATCTGTGTGATAAGGTTCCATCAGAAGCTGCCATGATCACTCAGTTGCTGGCTGCAGCAGACAAAATAAGCCATGCACTTACAGAAACATTGCTATGGGTAGATGATACCCAGAAGAGTAAACTGCACAATGTGTACTACGTGTACTGTTCAAAAATGAGGTAAAATTACATTTGAGAGTCAGTTGGGACAAAGACCTTTCTGTGGGGATCCAATACAAAACACTGAATTACTGAGCTGTAATAGACACCTGAATCAGCTATTTCACAGCAGGCTGCATTCACAGATGTTTTGGGACCAGTCCCAAAGAACAGAAGGGAGCTCTGTAAGCAGGGCTAGAGATCTTTAGCATTGATGCATTGTTACAACAGAAAGGGATCTTCCTTTATAACCTATTGGTCTACAAGATAGATCATACAATTCCAAGTAGTCATTTGTCTTTCCTGTCAATGGAGATAAACAGATAGCTTCAGAGGGCAGTTAAATTCTTTTTGAGACAGAGGTCCTAGATAAGTCAGGTGAATCCCATACAAGGTGCATTTATTTCTTTGTATTGATCATGAAAGATTAGCCAAGCTGTTTAGCTCACACCTGATACCCAGCATTTACAGATCTAGAGGGACAAATAGCTCAATCCTGTTTGAGCTCTCTACTGAAGGCAGTGGGAGTTTAAAGGCAGTCATTAATTCACATTAATGTATCTAAGCTTTAAACATGCATATGTATCTGAATTCCACCTAAGACATTCTTTTTTAAAGAGTGTACTTAAACAGCATCTCAGAATAGCAATTTAAGTAAAGATTAATTTAAGGCTGGAGATATTTCCATTAAATTAAGTATTTTAAGATATTTAAGATATTTCAAGGCCGGGCTGTTTTGGTGGGAGGTGTCTCTGCCCTGCAGGGGGATTGGAACTAGGTGATCTTAAAGGCCCCTTCCAACACAAACCATTCTATGATTCTGTGACTCAGTGGTTTGTTTTGATTACCAGTCCCAGTTCCATTCTAGCTCATTAGTGTCTGTTAAGTTTTTAATTATTCAGGGAAGATTCTGATTATTAGAAAGTAGGAATATGCAATTTTCTCTAATTATAGAACTGAGATCCTAGAATTGTTTTCACTTACTGAAAAATACCACTTTCCTTTGTACTGATAAGGGTTGGATTTTTACGTATTTTTTTCTGTGATTCATATGCTTCTAAACTGAAAATGGTACTTGAGCTTTTGGCAAAAATAGAAAAAAAATATTCATGACAAAATATATGAAGTTGCTCTAAATATTCAAAACTTTTCTTAAGTATTCATCTGACAAAGTGTATAAGACGAAATGATGTGATAAGAAACATTTCCACTAGCATGTTTAAGATGAGTTTACAATGGGCTGCTGAATTACCCCTCAGGAGCTGGGCAACCATTGATAAGTTCATGATAACTGAACAGGTTATGCTATATTGTACAATGCTATACTATGCACATAGATTAGACATGCACTTATAGGCACATCTTCATATTCAGAAGAAAGACTTCAATTCTTCTGCAGTCAAGAAGGGCTTCTTTCTTCTGTGAGTTTAATTACTCTGTACAAACTAAAATTGAATTATTCTGTCTTTGCTAATGAAAGGTAAAAAGACATCACTGTCCACCCATGGAACACTCCTGTCTTCTCTACTTATAGCATCATAAAAATTCACTTCAAGATCAAGCAGGAAACTCTCCCCCCAGAGCCTGTGATTAGGAAGGATAGTATTCCACCAAAGAGTTTTTTTAAATCTACGTTTCAGCTTTATTATGTGATATCAGACAACCAGAAATCTGTAACACCCAGTGTCGTGCTTCATAGTAGTTCTCTGTGAGTTTGAGCACGTTTGCAGTTCTCTACACAGAAATTCCTCAGACATCCCAATGGTCAGATTAACACATGTACTGGTGGAAGTCTTCACCTGCCGTAAAGTTTAATAGTGCTCCATCAAAATCAGAATGTGCATTGGGATATTTCAGAGACTATAAATCTTGATGTCTTTAAGGTAAAATAGTCACTTAGTGTATCATTGACTCTACATGTCATTTCTTTTCTCTGTCTCAACTAATTCTTTTCCATGACTTACAGCATGTTCATGGGTTTGCGTGAGAGTGGATTTTTGCTGTTTTCATTGGAAGTACACGAACTACAAAATCTCGAATGATCTGGAATTTCAAAACTTTCATTTGCATTACTATTTTTGGGGGGAGAGGGTTCCCTAAATTTATTCTTAGTTTTGGAAATTATTACACATAAATTCTACTGTCACCTAAAAGGACCAATAGCTTTAATAAAATGAGTCTCATTTCCAGCTCTACTGATAATTCCAAAGCACAGGGAGGTATGTTACTTCTTTGATGAACAAATACTATTTGTATAAATAAAATCTCAGAGTGATGAAAAAAAAATCTGTATTCTCAGACTGTTTAAACTTTCTGAAATCGGGGTCCTGATCTTAAAGTAACATGAAATCCTTATTATTTTGATTAAGTGGATTAAGGCAGATATGAACACATCCACAATGAATATAGCTACCACACAGTCCAACATCCTCAACTGGCCACCTAAATAAAACTAACACTTTCAAAATCAAACCCAAAGTGATTTGGCCCCTAAAACAAGTGATGGAATAGGAAGGAGCTCCCAGGAGCCCTGCTTTAATATGCTCTGTAAAGTTGTTGGTTTTACATTCTAGGGTCTAAACAGTAGACTTCATTTGTAGACCACCTTTCTAATCCTCTACACTCTTCTTCCCCAGAGAAAGTAAACACTCAGATATACCTCTACCTCTCTCCCACAGCTGAAATTAAGACGAGGTTTGCTGTTGGCTTCAGTGGGACTTGGCCCTTGCTTTGCGGCATCCAGATTTAGATCTGCTGTCAGTCTTTGAAACATGACTCTTTTTTCCTGCATTGATGATCTCTTTTTCCCCAGTGCTGATTGCAGACTGTTTTAGTGACATTTCATTACAGAGTCAGAAGGACATCACCTCAGAGAGGCTTTTCTTTGTGTGTTTATGTTCCAGAATCTCTGAGTAGATGGTAAAGATAAATTGGCAGAAAGTAGCTGAAGGCAAGCTTGAATTCAGTATTGCTGAAAGTCACATCTCCATAAACATCTTTGTTCCAAGTAAAAGAAAGTTCTTAAAATTTTAAGCTGGTATTGACAATAGAGAAAATGAAATTAAAAGAGAAAAAAAAAAAGTAAAATAGAAATAAAAATGTAAACTCTGAATACATTAACAGTAAAGGATATACTAAAAAAGTGCTGCAAACTAGAGCTGTCTGCTTTCAAAATCAGAAAAACTGTTTGGGCACTTCCATGAGCTAAACAGCCAGTTGGAGCAGCTACTTTCATGGTTCCCGGTGCTGCTTCTTAGAGAAGTGGTTATGTAAAGTTTATTTCATACCCCCTTTAGACTCCTTTTTTTTTCTTTCCAGCTAAAATATATTTCTGACATTTTTCCCATTTACATGATGTTTTTTTTTCCTATTGAGACAAACACCTTGCCTGATTCTCCTGCATTTGTTGTCCCAGGTGCACAGGTATCTAGAATTCAAGGGGCAAGGTTTCACTGGATCACAACGGGATTACTATTTAATTAATTTGATGTCTGTCAAGCAATAAATTTTGAAGTACAGTTCCTTTCTGACTGGCTTCCAACTGGTGGAGCTCATCTGCCTACCCTCAGCCCACTGCCCACTGCCCTTTTAGGCTAGCCTGTTCTGAATCCACCTTACTTTCCTTCCAATTCTAAAGTTAACAGACTGAGGAAAGAGGATTATATCAGACATTAAGAGCTCATCTCCTTTCTTGGCTTCTCTAGGGGATGCACTCTCCCACAACCACTTTTGTCAGCTAACTAAGTCTCTCCTATCGAAGGCCTCCCAGACATGGGTGGTGACCTTGAGTTCCCCTATGGCTCATTAGAGCTTGTGGCTTCTGCTCTCTCCTCCTCTATGCCTTAGATTTATAATAGGGTATTTGGAAAGGCTGTGAGCCTGTGGTTTGAAAGGTAAGTGGAGTAGATGTTATATTACAGCATTGTCTTAATTGAGGCTGGGAGGGAATGAGATGACAGAAAAGGATTCAGTGGCCCAGGAAATGCCTTTCCAGCTGAACGCACCTCTATCAGGTAACTGCCTATCATGAGCAATAAAACAGCCAGGACAACAAGGGTCTAGATTTAAGTTGCCACAGTTTAGCAGCTCTTCAGTGCTTGTTATAGAGTGATATAATGGAAAAATCTATTTTTTATTATCAGGAAAACTTGTTGTGACCAGGAAAGCATTACTGTGACCAGTAATATCCCTGAAGATTAATAAATACTCCAGTGTAGAGAATAATGTGAGGCTTGTTAGACATTCTCTCCTGCCTTAACTATCTGATGTTTATCTATACGTGTTTTATCAAACACTCTCAAAGGGAAGGGAAGACCCTATCATTCATGTTAGAAACATATCTGAAGTAGGTCAAATGTCACTGTATCTGCTCAGAGCTTTTGATGTGGCCTGCAGATAGGCTTAGAAAATACAGAATCATAAAATAATTTCAGTATATAAATTGGTATGAATAATAGTTCCAATAACAAGACTGTCTATCAGCTTTGATAGTTATCTCAAATATTCCCATAATGTAAGGTTTCTCTTAATGATTAGTAAAAACTAAATAATGCTCCTGTTCTCCCTTGGAAAGTAAAAATTTTTTGCTTATTCAGAAATAAAACCATGACCTCTTAGCAATCCCCTGGCTGATATGTTCCCAGCAAAAGCTGTCTGGGTCACATCTGATTCCAGATGTTACAGAGCATATGTGTATATCCATAGCAGTGCAGAGAAGATTTGTACAATATGTCACAAATAACTAGGGAGAACTGAAAATGTCATTACAGAATACTCTTTGACCTTTTTGATTTCATCATTAAAATATTTTAAATGTCTTCTTTAGAGTGTTGGTTTTGTTACAAAATCAACCCAATTTTTTTTTCTTTTTTGTGCATGAACCTTAATATTTGCCAAAAAAAAAACAAACACTGTTTTTGGTAGAATTATGTATCCTACTAGAAAACTCTGAGGCTTGTTAGCTTCATAAGAAATCCATCACACGTGCTCCAAAAAGGATTTTTGTGTGTACCTTTTAGGTGCACACAACTTTATTTGCATCTCAGCATATCATGATAGCCCCAGAATATCCAAAGCAGCAGTATTATTGAGTAGAATCCCAAACCAAAGCAAATCAAACTGTTTTGGTTCTTCCCCCAACTGCAAATACTCAGGAACGTAACAACGCTTTACCGTATGCTGGAAGGTTAGGCTGTCACTACATATTTTACACAATATTAAGCAGAATGTGCTGTAGCTAGTACATATAATCCATCATTTGAGCCTGTGAAAAGTGAGACTTAGTTAACTTACCCTAACTGACCTATTATTTGAGACATCTGCAATAAGGTGAAAAATAGAGATTGCCTTTAAAACCACCAGCTCAAAGAGGAAGATGCATCCACGTCATTAAGAAAGGGATTGTATCATCTACTTCTTGTGAAAATAAGATCAGTAAACTAAGCCATACATCCCAATATAACTTACATAACATACTGAAGCATTCTGTGGACAGGGAATGTATTGTGTTATATTTTTAAAAGGCTGAGGGAATGGAAATCATAAGCAATGAAAAGAAGGTTTTAAATAGTGACGAGTTAAGTTTATTTTTACTTATTTGAGATATTTAGTTTGGTTTGGTCTGGTAAGGTTGTTGTTTCCTCCAAGAAAAAGTTAAAAAGTAATGTTACAGGTTTTGTTTGTGTCTCTATTTCCTTTCAGTCCATCGCAGCACCTAGACTGAGTTAAAAGTTCTGGATATGGTGATCTAGCCCCAGAATTACAGGGGTGTTTTGGTACCAGTGTAGGGGAACTGCTGAATCACAGCCTGAACCACTGATTGATCACCGGAGGTGAGCATTGAGTCAGCCATGGGAGCACAGGTGAAGGCAATGATACCTGTGTGATTGGAGGGGGGTGGAGACTGGCTCCCCCTCTCCCCAAGCCCCATTTAAGGGCTGACCACCACCAAGAAAGGATCTCTTCTTGGAGATCCCTCCTGCGTGGAGTCCTGTGAGCCTTCTCCATCTAAGGTGAGCCTTTTTCCTTTGTATCATCTTGTATACTACCTGTATAGATCCATTCAAATATACCATCTTCTATCATTCTTAAGATCTCCGGCTCTACAACCTGTAAGCACACATATGTAACTGTGCAGTCCTAATACTCCTTGGCTGTGTTAAAAGCCTCATTCACCATCTATGTTAACTGGCTCGACTGTGCAGACACCTTAAGCCCTTTCCCCTAGGGAGCTGCAGCTAATTTAAGAAATGATTGAAAACTACATCTTCAAAACAAAGCAGCAAGTGATTGTGCAAGAGATTTTGTTCATGGACTAAACAATCACCCTTTGCCCCCCCAGCTGTAACAGATGTAGTTCTGATTACAGAGAAGTCCAGCTTACTCCTCCATTTTCTTATTTTTTATTTCTTGCCAATCAAATTGCAAAGACAGCACTTGCCAACGTTCCTGAGTCACCGTAGAAAGTTTAGGTTTGAAATCTCAGAATAGCTTCTAAGAGTGAATAATATTTAACCATGTTAAAGTAAACAGAGTTTTCACAAGTAAATACTGTTTCTCCAGAAAAGAATTCCATTCTTGCTAGTTTTTTTAGAAAATGCTATTGTCTTTGTATAGGTGTTCATTCTAAATGGTGTAGAATAGATAAACTGGAATGCTTATGGGATTTATTAAAAAACAAAAAAAAACAAAAAGTCACTCTACCATATACTCATAATAAAGGAAAATCCAAACAGTCAAGACTAGATTCCCATTATGTAAATGAGTTTAATACTTTCTGCACTTCTTCCTAAAATATTAGCAAGTATTATTCTAGGTCTGATTTTGATTCTATTTTCTTGTACAAGAAGTAAATCCACTGAAGTCAGTGAAGTGTCACAAAAGGAGAGCTAATACAGATTAAATCAGTTTAGTTTTGCTCCCAGTTGCCCCCATCCACTTTTGAAACCATTCATGCTAAAATGCACCTGTAATCTCCAGGACTGAAACATTACATTTAAGAAATGGAGGATCCAGATGGGTAATATCTGGAAATGTTTAATAACATCTTGAATCTAAGTGAAAAATAAAGCTTCATGTAAAGCAGTTTGCTGAGCTGAGTTGACTTGCTGCTTAAGTGCTCTGAGTGAAACAGGTTTTAATACAAACATGAACTTGAAATAATTTTCCCTGACTGTGGCATGTATTGATAACTGCTTTGCACTATGTTGGTCTCTGTCCAAACATCTTAACTATTTACGTTTAAGACAGTTTCATTGGTAATGGTATGGAAATTACTTTAAATTAAAACTTATAGACTAGGCTCTATGCTGTATACATATGGAATCTGACTATCTTGGAGCAATTACTTTTACTGACATATAGAAGAAGTAGGTTTAATTTTGGCAGTTAAACCAGTCATATTTCAAATTTGGTTACTGGTTATCACTGCAAACTACCTTGAATTGAGTACATTTCCTTTTTTTTTTTCCCCAGAAAATACATTACAAGAAACATGTTATTTAGATGATTCGAAGCAGCAACAAAGGTTTCCTTTGTATAAATGAGATTAAATGTAGTTAGTATAGCTGGGATAACCATTCTATGACAACCAATAAAATAATAGGCTAATAATGTGCAGCTGAGTCACCAATTGGATCTGAACCTTCTTGTTGCAGCAAGTTGAGTGATTAGTTTGTAAACATAAAACGATATGAAAATTGCCCACTGAAGCTGAAGTGGTCAACAGAGTGTGCTCAGAAATTTAATTTGTTACCACATCACTCTAGCTCTATCTCTGTAGGGCAAATATCTCTTAAAGACTGTTGCATTATTATGCTTCAAGCAATGCTAAGTTTCTGAAGATTTTCAGTAAAGCTTTCTAGTAATGACAGAATTTTGGAAAGCAAACAATGCAGATTAAAAGATACAAGTCTTACCTAAGGACTCTTCAAATCATGCCAAACACAATGTCCTACTAAATGATACAAACAGCGGAAATGCTCCAGTATCAGTCAGATGTGCTGGGCTCTGACTTTCCATTCAATTTAGTGAGTGTTGGATCAAACTCATTTACAATTCGGGAGCAATGTCAGACAGTAGCAAAAATAAATCAGTCAAGGCCATTGACATATTTTAATTCAGCCAGTCAGGCCCCTGGGCTGAAAGGAAACAACTCAAAACCAAGCAAGCAAAGAAACCATTGAAACACAGACTTGATTGCTGCTGTCTGCGTGCTTCTATTTTCAAGTGAAAAATATATTTCATTCACATCTTAAAATACTTATAAATTCACACTTCATTCATGAAACTACATAGAATGGCTAGTCCTTGCAACGGAGCACTCTCAGCATTTCATTCACTTTTTGCTTCTGTTGCAACGTATAATCTGCAATGCTTGACCTGACCCTTTGCTCTTTTCCTGTCTGGAATATTATATCTTATATAGCATCAAATTGCCTTTGTCCCTGCATGATTAACAACATAATATGAAATACTTAGAGGTTATGACACATTACTGGAAAGATTAAGATACAGCATTATAAATGGATAATATTACTATAAAAATAGAATAGTTTTACTCTTTTTGTGGACCAGAACTATAAATCATAACATTTTGCCAGAGTTACACTGATAGTTACACTAATTTAATTAGGAATCACAGTATTTCAATTATCCCTGTGAAGAAAGATATATAGCAAAATTAGAAGTGTTTCCCTTCCGTGAAAGGCAAAATGATGTTAAAGCATAGCAACTTCTTTCTTGTAACTAATCAATTTATGAAAATTTATAGAGCTAATGTAATAAAAGGCCATAGGTAAGAAAAAAAGATCGTAAAGTAATGAAACTAATAATATTAACAGAGTATTAAAGCAATCAATTATTAAAGAGACATAAAGGTTAACTGCCCATGAAATGAACATACTAATTCAATGTTATTTTATGATGTACTCACAGTTTGTTTCTAAATTTAGTTGAGTGACTCAAGAGAAAATCTACTTACAATTATTTGTGTTGCATTAAAATATACCAACATTCAGATCAGATTAATGGTAAGTGTATATGCTGGTGATGCTCACAGAACTCTGTAAGGATTTCCCTACTACCACCTCTGCTCTGAACTACTTCCCTCTCTCTTTGATAGATAGAAACCCCGAGTTGATTTTGTTCTTTGTTAGGTACCCAGCCTTGTTTGAGGTACAACCAAGTCCAAGTTCTAAAAGCCTCTAACACCTCCACCTAAGAACTTTGTGGGGAGCTCATCACCTTCCTTGCTGCAATAAACAGGCTGAGATACTTGCAGATATAATAAAAGGGTTTATAGGTAAACTTATTCTCCTGGGTGAAAACTGAAATTACTTACAAAACTATTCACTCAGGGAACTATTATCCCTCTGGGTCAAGAATACCAACCTGCTTGGCAAGATAGTTGTGTTTTTCATTTGAGATGTTATCCCAGACTTGTGAAGGTTGACTCAAAGAAAGGTAATGACAATCCATACTAAATGTGGAAAGATGAAATTATGAAATATCCTTGCTGGACTGATGATGTATCGAAGGCTATAAACAATTCTGCTGCCTTCTGTCCAACTTCATTGAGATCAATTAGATCGGCAAGAACCTCAAATGGTCTACTCCAACCTGCTGCTCAAAGTTCTGGATTACATGAGGTTGATTAAGGCCTTATAGGGCTCTATTATACATGTGTAATTTATCATACACATTTCTATTTCTCAGAGTACACTTTAGCTTTGCATTTCCATTTTAAAGTAAAATATGTACTATAAAATAACAGTGCTATGAATTAACAAAGAGAAATGAGGTGCATATTTTTACATAATTAGTATACATCTAAGTATCTTGATAGTTAGCACCTATGTGATATTTCAGTTTTGATTTTGATCAGTAGCCAACTGCCCTCATCCTAGATACTGATGTTGTGCATCAAGCTTTTCCAGTGGCTGATGACAAGTGAGGACTAAGTGTGACTGTGAGTGCTGCCTGTATTGCAGGTGAGAGGAAGCAAAAGGCAGCAAAAGCTGTTAAGTGGGCTGTGAAAGGCAAGACTGTTATCTCTGACAAAGGAAAATCTCTTCCTACTGTTGTCAATGGTTGTTTAGCTGGGTGCTTAGAAAACTTGGGCTTCATACATCTGTTCTCCCCAAAGCTCTGTGGTACTGGGGGCTTTGATAACTTACATCCATTCTTCTCTTTCTTTGAAATGAGCTAAGTACTGCCAGTGTTGGTGCTTAGATATGGCCTGAGTGCCTTGTGTACCTTTGCCATATAATAAACTAAATGATTGCTTTGGCTTGCCTGTGTTTTATACTTCAGAAATAGAAGGGGAAAGAGCTCTTATGCCTTGGGACTGAACAGAGTGAACATATTATGGATTAGTTACAACTGTGAGATGCTCATAATTGCGAATGGACTGACTTCCTATGTATTGTTCACTAGCAGCAGCACACGTAGATGCCACTGACTTCATTTACTATTTCATTATATGTGATACCACAGAGATGCACCCTCCTGATGGCTATGGGTGTTCTCATTGTTTTTCCCTCACTCTCAGTATTGTGAAACAGCTCATCTTTCTGGCTTGTACCAGCTTTCCAGTTTCTTCTTTTCCTCCATCTCCTCTCCGTCCACAATGAAGGGAACTGATGTCACCTCCCTCAGGAGATGTCAAGATGGTATTTCTTCTTTCCATCCCTTCTCTCTCCCTTCTTATTGAGGGGAATTGGAGTTGGAAACTATTTCGTCTCTCAGCTTGTTTACCTCTGTTCCTCTTGATTTGTGAGCATTTTCTCACTCAGCCCTGGCAGTAAGAGACATTTGTTCAGCTCTGGGGAGAGGCACAGCATATCACTGCACCACTTCTAGGGTACAATGGTGAGGCATTTGCCCCAGAGTGAAGTTGCTTCTCTCAGCTCTGAGAAATCACTTGATTTGTATCCCATAACAGAATACCTCCACTGCTATAAGCCATTTACCACCTCTTCAGTATCATTTTGTTTCCTGAGGGGTTTATCACAAAAGTTGCTTTTTCCTTTACCTCTACCTCTGCCCAGATCTCATCCTTCATTTGGTCCAAACCACATCCCTGAGCTGTGCTTCTTGACTAAACCAAAACAAAACAAACAAGCAAACAAACAAAAAAAAAGATTAGTTCCTTATGTGATTGAATGATAATCTAGTTTCTGACAGAAACTATCAGTTTTTGAAATCTGACTCCTTTGCTCAGCTGTGTGAGCTGCAGACAGCCTGCATTAATGTCTGTATAATTCCGTCTCCTGCTGCATAAGTGAAGAAATCACTAAGTCGTTGAAAGCTGATATACTGTGGTTTGCAAGAGTTCATCTTCAGCCATTTGCCTCCCTTTTGGTCATTAATTGCAAATAGATTTTAAAATCTCATGGTGCCCTTTCCCAACTTAAAGCAGTGGGAAAGCAGCACTGCATCTTTGCTCTCTACGCCTATTTAGATCCTTGCCTAAAGCAGAACTTGTAAGTTCACTCCTGGAAACACAGTGTGACAACGACAGGGAAAGCACTGGCACTTGCAGTCATACTTTCTCATGACTGAATTGTGATAAGGTTTTTTAATGTACCAGTAGATCTGTTGGAGCCAGAGAAGCAATCAGCGTAGTACTTTGGATCAGAAGCTACATTTATAACACAATACCTTCTAGGTCTGGTAGTGGTTTTCCCTTTATCTGTGTTTCTGCAGCAGAAACAGGTGGATCACACAGGCACAGATGTCTGGCATCTGGTTTTAAATGTGCTCATCTATTTACATCTGAGTGAGCCATGCATCCCACCAAACAGGATTCAAACAGAGCAACACTAAATAGAAAGACTGAAATTTCTTACCATTCCATACTGCCACTGCAGACTGCAGGGATCATTGGTTTGTATGGAACACCCAGGAAGTGGCACGGTCAAGTTCTGAATGGTTGGTTTGTGTGCTACAGTATCCTAATGGAGACCCCAGAAGAGAAAAGCAGAGCATCTCTCTGGGATCTCAGATCAGAAACAGCAGTGCCATGAGTTGATGACAAGAAAATGAATCTTTTGAAAGGTAGAATCTTTGAGCCCCCTACTTAACAAACCTCTACTATATTCTGGCATATGATACCTATGAGATTGCCAGCTGTCAGTCTTCTTGAGTTAGCAGGGAAAATGGTGTAATTTCTGCAAATGTTTTGAGGGTAGTGTTTTTTTGTTTTGTTGTTGCTTTTTAATATACTGAGGAAAGCTTTTTCATTTGCAGTCTGAAGGATTCTATGAAAAGCCTGAAAATCTATTTTTTCTCAACAGGCTTTTCATGTGTTCAATCAAAAAAAAACTGGAATGGGAAATGAAATTTTGATCAAAATAAAGGCATTTCTACCGCCACAGAAATGTCTTAGAGGGAGAAAAATAAAACTTCCCTACATGTCTTCTGTCTATTTTACACAGAATATTTAAACATTTTAAGAAAACCTTTTCTAGAATATTTCAGAAATATATGTACAAAGTTGTCTATTTAATTTCCAGCTGATAAAAATGTATTCTTACAATCAAAATGCAGGATGACTGTAAAAACTAAATTGGAAGCTATTTCAAAATGGTCAACAAATATTAGTTTACATTTTATAGCAGGATTTTCTTAATTAAACAGGCACACAAGGAAATTGTCTAATTTTATTTCATCTAATTTTGTTCAAAATGAATACAAGCTGGTATTTTTTAGGAATCGCAGGCAAAGCAGAGTAACTTCACAGGTCAGTCACAGTACGTTTTACAGATGCTTCACAAGGAGGAACTCAGAGTATTTTTGTGTAGAAGCAGGGAGGCACAAGCACTGTAGCTGCACAGTATTTATGAAAGACAGAGATCTTTTGACAGAAACTACATAGACATACAATCAGCTGACTTCTGTTCCAGACCAGAGACTGAGATAATAAATACCCCAAGAGGAGGAGCTCTGCCCCACTATGAAAAACAGGTTCCAGTTCTTCACCCTTTGCTTCAGACTTGAACAAAGGCTAGCACTACCCAGAGGGTGATTCAACTCCTTAGACTTCTGTAGCCATATAAAAAATGGATATCTAGTCTTAGGTGCCCAACTGGGGTGTTTTCATTGTCAGTGCAGAAAGACTAGTGCCTAACGCTTGGTGAGATGAATCACTCTCTGAAGAGCCTGAACCTCTACTTCTTCATTGTCTGGACAGAAGTCTTAAAGCATGCTCTTGTTCTAGGTACAAGTTTTAGCAAACCAATCATACCAGAAAGAGAAAACAGTGAATATGCACAGTTCAATATAGGCAGTTATTATAACCAGAATTTTTTTTTTTAGTACTGCAGCATCAGTTTACCCTAAAATAACTTCCTTAGTATCCTTTGCAGTTGGAGTCAAGGGAGGTTTACATGACAGCATGTTCTGTATTTTCCCATAATAGGAAGATTATATATCTGCCAATAGTCTAATGAAGAAAATGGTATGAATCCAAAGTGTCCGTAAAACCATCTGTACACATTTCAATTCAGTCTGCGTTGTATGTGCACAGATCATCTCCTGTCTGTAAGTCTGAAACAAGGTTAGTGTTCATGTGAATTTGTATTCTGTCTGCACTGAATTCAAAGTGACCAGATTCTGTTTGATTTGCTGCACACTGAACATGGAGTTACCTTGTGCATAGACAATGACTGCTTATTTTAGATTCCCAGATGACAAAACCACTGCACTGGACAGTAATGAATCTGGTAGAATGCTCTTGAAAAATGTGAGAAAGCAGATTGCTGCTAAATGCAATAAAACAAACAGTATATGGGAAAGAGAAATTAATATCATCAAATGAGATAATTGCTTCATTGAAAAATTGTGAAGAGCAACTTCTAGTAGAATCAGCCACACACTGGAAGTATGTAGGTTGCTCTGAAAATAAGGCCTCCTATTTGTATCCATAGCAACAACAGATACAGAGAGCACAATAACACTATTTGTTAGAGCAAATACACAGCTACAAAACTCTTTCTCAACATAGTCACCACTGTTAGCTACGCATTTCTGCCAGCGATGAACAGGAGCCTGCATGTCACACTCGTTAAAATCTTCACCAGCAGAGGTGACCTGCTGTTGCTGTCACCACTGCTGAAACACACCACCCACTACTCACATCCACTGGTTGGTCTCCATAACCAGTAAGTGTCAGTGACTGTCAATGGCTGCAATTTTTTCCACGTGGAGGAACTCAGTGGCACCACTTTACTTCATATGCACCTCCATGTCAGATGGCAATCTGTCAGACTGCCCCTCTGCTGCCATCTGTCACTTGGCAACAACACGGAATGGAATACTGATAGGAAATTTCAACCTTTATTGCCATACCACCAATATCCATATCTGATGTTGTGGGCTGATGTTATAAAATAGGAGGCATGACTTTTAGAGCATCTCTTGTGTGTATGTGTATGTGTGTGCATATATATACTATATATGTAGAAAGTATTGTGTATAGAGAGTGTGTATATAAACATATAGAGAGATACAGTATATATATATACACTATATATAGGGAGAAAGAGAGTCCGAAAAGAGCTGCAAGGAGTGGTGTACAGCTGTCATTTATGTGGAATGTGGAATGTGGAAGGGTTTTTTTTAATCTATCTCATATGATAATATGAGCCAAGAAATTTTAAAAATAATAATTCTGAGAAAATCTAAGTGGAATTTAGTAACCAATGAAATGTGGACACATGAAAGATACACATATTCCATACTATAAAGGCTGTGCAAGTGCAGTATATCTTGTCTAAAATAAGGTCATTTCATAACACTGCATGGAGTGCACAGTATCTGTCACTTTCAAATAGGTTAATTTCATTAGCTATGACCAATTCAGTATATGATAAATTACAATGGTGATGTCTTGCCCTAAAACTATTATTCTAAACTGCCTGGTGGTTGTTGCTGGGATTCACCAGCTGACTGCAGTCATCTGAGGTAGTTCATATTACTGAGATGGGAAAACATATTAAACAAGGAAGCAGAGGAACACTCATGCAGTACAGTTCAACATGCTAGCCTGCTCTCAGCCCACCCAACAAGTCACGTGAAGCAAGTTAGGAGTGCAAAGCAGATGGCACGGGAAGCCACAATGCAGTAGACCTCTGCACTCAACAGATGGCAACGACAGGATGCAAGAAAATCATCAGTGTCCTTGTGGACTTGGGAGCACAGCAGGAAGGCTTGTGGAGATAGCTGCTGGGGGGTCAGGCCACCACAGTAACAGCCAGCACATGTTGTGAAAATTCAGCACCAACCGAGTTTCAGAAATGAGCTCGGTATATGTTCCTTCTTCATTTCATCTAAACCTTTAAGGAGAAGTGTTCCTGTTCTATCAGAAAGTTGGGTGCAGATCCAAATTTACAGTTTAAGATGATCTTCTCAAGCTGTTCCCTTTTTTTTTTTTTTTAGAGTTTATTACGGATGCTATGTCAGCCTTCCTAACTGTAGAATTTTTTTTCACTGAGTAACTCCTGTTCAGTTCTTGGAAATATCTTTGCATGTTCCTATTTATCTCCAGCTTTACTTAAGTCTAAACACAATAGTTGCGTTTTCCCTTGTGACATTTACTTTCTGTCATAGCCTGAAGAAACTGTGGGCTCACATTGAAGAGTGAGTTTAATATGTTGTCACCGATGTTAGGTTCATGTAGAGGGGTACTCAAGATGTTCTGGTAGTTTGCAAGCTGATGTTTCCTAACTCCTCTGACATGAAGGACCAGTTAATCTTTTCTAAAACCACACGCTGAGACCAATTCACTGTTGTTTGTGGGAGGGAGAGAAAGAAGAGATAATAAATAAAATAATGAGAAATTAACTGCATGCAAATTATTTTATAAAATCATGGTGGAACTGTTCTAATTACATAGATTTTAATTGCAAGTTTTGATAATAAGAAAAATAATTAGCAATGGACTTATGCCTGAGGATAGATACCACTAGTAGTCAGGAGTTATCTCATGACTCTATCAGTTTACAACATAAGGCTTAAGATAAATGTTGGATGTTCAGCTATTATTTCATTTTCTCCCTTTGTGTTTTCCTACTTGTTTGCATGATGTGAGATGTTAAAACAACCATATTTGCATTTAGACGATATAACATCTACTCATGTAATTTGATATGCAGATTGAGAGGATAAAGATACAATCTCAGACTCAATAAACATCATATATACATTCCAGTCACATAGGAAATGGGAGGGTATGAGGTTTTGTGCACTTTGTAAATACTTTGAAATTATTTTTTGGGTGCAGTATTATTTGCATAACAAATTTCTGAAATGATTTTTCATAGGTACAAACTCACAGCTTCACCATTCTAAAACTAGTTCAGTAAAATGAGAGTATTCTAGTTTTAGGAAGTTTGGATTCCTGCATTGTAGACAAATAGGTTTTATTTAGATTTTCAGCAAAGCAACGCTTCAGTCTTATACAGGACAAGCATCTACAAATATTATATCAGAAATAATTTATGCAGATACTCAGATATGTACAATTCCCTGAAAATTATCGTAGGATAATCCACACTTCTAGCTTTGACATTTGCCTCAAAATTGGCTGGATTCACATTCTCCTCCATATGCTTGGTTGGAGCAGATTTTGGGCCAGTATCTCTGAAAATACTCGCCTCTCCCCACAGCTGGGGGATCAGGCACTCTGTAAAACCAGAACATTAGTGTGAGATTGTATTTTACAAAATTTATGCTAATCCATATCTGAACTTGGATAGATTATTAAGTTTTCAGTAACATGGTATTATAAAAAAATACAGTGAACAGATTCAATGTACATTCTGGAAAATAATATGAAAATATTTTTCACGTAAGGTGACATGGAACCTAATTTTAAAAATAAGCAATTTTGAAGTTAGATGAAAAGAGTGAAGAGAGGAAGGAAAGAAGGTGCAACCAGTAAGGACCAGCCAGAAAATAGGTATCGCATCTCACAGAAGGTGAGAATAATTGTATAAAAATTTTCTACCAGTTTAGGTGGCTGAATTATTAGAGTCTCAGTGTGTATTTTTGTCATATATAATGAGGGTCAAATGTGTCTCATTTAAAGGCTCCTGAGGCATGTGTGGTTACCTTTGCTTCTCACTGAAGTAAACCATGAGGAAAAGCTGCAGGAGCTTAGGACACGTGACACTGTTCTTGGAAGTCTGTCTCTCTCTCACTTGATGACCAGTTTCAGGTAGATGAAGTCTACCTGTTGATGTGGAATGAATCTAAGCCTTACTATGTTTCTCAGATACGTTAACTACTAACCCTAGTACTGACACTGGTTTCAATTATCAGTTTGGTGTTTTGTAAGGATAGTAAGGATGAGTATTTAATATAAAAAAACAAGCTTAAAAACAGGGCTGTCTTTAACACAGGTTGGAAAAATACTGAAGTACTCTAATCAAAGATCCATAAGAAGGAAGAGTATAAGGTCTCACAGTTAGCATGACATCTTTGGACTATCCTCAGTCCTTCCATGGCACTGGGACGTATCACCATAGTCAGTACAATAATATTCTAAACATTAAAGCACTGAGACCTGCAGATCAGGTTGAGTTGGCTGTATTGTTAGCAGTGCTCTGGCACTGAAAAGAGAGAACAGAGCAGTCATTTGCTATTTTTAATCACTCATGCATGGGTCCAGTATTTCTCTGGAGCTCATTCTAAAATGCAGGCATCATCGACAGGATTATGATTTTTAGAACATCTGCCTAGACAAAAATATGGCTGAAATGAGAGTAATACAGTCACGGTGCCAGAACAGTGAGAACAGTAATAACAATTGCTTCAGTGTTTATTATGATCATCATTTTCTTCCCACTATTACACCAAACAGTATAATTTATTGCAGTAATATGACCTGGCTATGAAAGATTATACAGATACTTATTTATATAGTTCAGAGCGTTTATACATTCATACTTTCTGATGAAAATATATTATGTACCAACAAAAAGAAGGTCTTAGATAAAAAAAAAAGCAAATTTATTTTTGTAATTGGTAGCTATCCATGTGGAATCCAAGCAGGGTATGAGAAATGACTGCAAATGTGACACAGTCTGTTGATACTATGAATTATCTATTAAAGTATCACATTTGTTATCATCCCCTGCATCCTGATCCTGAACTATGTGAATTCACACTCAATAACAGGTGAATGTAACTTTGAAGTATATTCAGCTGCTGAAGATAGAAAATAAGCTCTCAGGAAATGAGTCTCAAATAATCTCTGATTTCAGAATGAAAAGAACCTGTGTTCATTTACCATCTAAAAAGGCTTTAAAGTGCTGAGCCTTAACAGTATTTCTTACAGCTTTGGGGCTTAAGAAAAAAAGCACCTGCTTAAATTTGAGAAAAAGATGTCTTTGTGTAACGATCTCTTTTTGGTCTCCAATTGGCAGAAAATGGACCTAATCTTGAGAATATGTGATTGTACAGGTAATTCTATTCGTATTAAAACTGTCTGCAGTATTCAGTGGTACTGCTCATAAAAGTCAGAAACAAGCTTTCTCACTTGATCAAGTACTTACCAGATCCAAAATGCCTAAACTCAAGATACTTTAATATATAATATACTGTATGTTATCTTTTTTTTTCCTTTGGAGAAAGTCTATTCTGATATTTTTATTAACTCATTTTCATATAAGAAGACAAATTTAAAGGAAGCTAATATATCTTGCAAATGCTTTACAGAAATCTATCGTGTGCTCATTTTTTATAAGGAAGTATAAGATACACAGTGACCTCAATCGTAAGTCATGTTAGTGCAGTACATACTTAACGCTTCTCAAAGACATGAAACATGAATTTCCTAGATCAAAAGGGTCTGGCACCCAAAGAGCAGATCTAAAATATATTTGAAAGCTATTTTTAGTGTACTAATATCTGACGTGAATGTATCCATGTAGTGTAAGAAGTGTTTCAAAGGATGCTGTGGCACATTAGATATTAAAAATAAGCCGCAGATACTAAATACACACAGCAAGTTTTGAAGCAAATGTCAAGTTTGAACCAGAGTTAACATTTTATATAGGTGAATTTCACTTGCATCTGTCAGTCTAGCAAAGCACATGTATTCCTTTCCTATGGGAAAATTGTTAGCCTTCTTTTCTTTAATCCTGAGAACAAAATGATGAACTTCCTGTACATAATACAGCTTTGCTGCAAGGATAATTTTCAGGCATACTCAGCCAGCTTTAACCTGACCTTGCTCACAGTGTTGGTAATCATAAAGCTTTCAGTGCAGCAGTGCTCCGCTAGTCCTAAGCACATTAGAAATATCCTCTGAGAATTGTTTTCTGCTGAAGAATAAAAAGGTAAAAGATCAGATCAGCTAGCTGATGAAAGAAAAAGTAACCAGCTGTTTTCCTAGCTACCTTGAGATCCTTCATTGGGTTCTAGTAACAAGAGAAGAAGTAATGGAGCAACATGTTAATTATGTAATATATTTCTCTCAATATTTCACTAATTTTATACACGCTTTTGGACTGACATGTGCAAATTATATAGGTTTATTTGTGGAACATTTTTTCCATTTCCAAAACTGAAAGTGTGCCTTTTCCATAAGGCAGATGTACATCTTGCATTAGCTGGTAGCATGCAATGAGAGAGTGTATGTCCAGCAGCAGCAAAGGCGCCCAAAATCACAGTGGTGTGAAAGTAAGCCCTGCCCTGAGTGCGCCTCAACCCCGTAGAGCATCCTGCCATAGGGGCAGGGCATATAGGTCAGCTTTCCATAGGTTGTTTGCCCTTGACCCTTTAGACAAGGAGGAGTGGTTGACCACATCTTTTATTAAATAGTTAAGCTGACTGAACCAAGGTGTTTATAGATGCACTGATGTTTCTAGAAGTCATTCACTGCAGCTTTTCCAGTTTCAACTGTTCCTTATAGCATCCTTGACAAAGAATATTCTTGATGAGAGTGTTCCTTGAGAAGTTCCTAAGCATTGAAAAGAATGAATAATTACAGTAGTAGAAGTTCAGAAAGAAAAAATAATAATAATAGATACATTAATTAATATTTCTTTGCCTTCTAACTGTGAGGAATTCTTACAACTGTAGCTTACATCAGGCTTCTTTTTGGTCTTTAGCTTTCACTAATTTATAGATTTAATTTAAAATAATAGCAAAAGCATTACGAGATATCAAACATTATTTTTTGTGTAAGGATTAAAGTAAAATTGTCAAATACAAGAACCTGAAAAAATGGCATTCTACAATGCTTTCTCATTAAAGATGTTGGATTATTACTTTTTAAGGCACTGTTTTAAGTTACGCATATAGCTGTGAAAAAAAAATACCACCTGCTTACATTAGTCTCTAAACATTGATATTCAAACAAATTGAAACTTGCTGATTTAGGGTCATGCTGCTTATTTCTGTAATAAACACAGAAGCGCAAATATCAGATAATCAAGGAACCGAGGCAACGTTCACTCATGAACCCTTATGTGTTCTCATTCACACATTAGAAAACATCTGCATTCCAAACAGAGTAGGATGTTCCCTACCATAGAGAAAATTTCATTTCACTCCTATTTTAGGCCAGCACTAATGCAGTGTTCATTCAAATTACTGTTCTTACGTTGGCAGAAGTAAGAGAAGGAAATAAAATATCTGTGCTTCCAAAGATCTGTAGATTCTTTCCAGTACACAAATCTCTCAGAGCCTTTTTCTCATCTGCAATATGGTGACAACATTTCTGTCACAAGCAAAATTCACGGACAAAATGGACAGTTTATGATGCTTACAGTCTCAAGTTTCTAACAAAGAAGGCAGACAAGCAGGTGGCTAGCGATGCATTATGGCCTGATGGGATTACCATAAGGCTGGGACTCAGGAGGATACACCACAGATGGGTATGGATCTGATTCCAGTTCAGGAGCCAAATAAAAGCACAAAGTGCTATCACTGAGCTAAAACAAAATGTTTCTTCCACAAACGCAGCTTAGGTTTTTCACTCTAATTCAAATTTTCTTGTTCTTTATTGGAATGATTTCATTTTTCCTTCTCACTAAATTGTAGACAAAAAAAAAAGAAAAACAAAAATATCTGTACTATACATTTCAATCATCTAACCCACGTGAAAGTAAATAATTTCTATGTAGTACCCTCTTCAAGTGTCAACCCCAGGGACTAGAGAGTGGGTCTGAATTTTGGATGCCAGCTTTGTTGGCTTTGAGACTAATGTCACCCCACCTCCAGTCATGATCAGGTATGGGATGTTGGGAGTTGTGAAACATGTATGGGTTTCTTTTAAACCAGGGATATATGACCTTTTGCCTGCTTCCAACTTTAAATATATACCCTGGCTGTGCAGGTCAGGAGAAAATATAATGTTCCCTTTCTGTGTCAATTTTTAGTGAAAATGGACTGGAGGCTCTACTGGGTTACCCAGGAGGTCCTTGTATTGGAGGTGCAAGTCCATGGGAAGGCACAGAGCATCCTCCCCTGCTTCTGTTACTTTCTTCTGTGATAAGTCTCAAGTTCCTACACCTGGGAACCAGATTCTTTTTGTTACACTCTGCCATTGTACAGGGGCAGTAATTTTACCTCTTCTTACAAATCCCAAATAAATGCATGATCTGAGTGCCAAGAACCAGTCCCTGAGGGAGTTCATTGAAGGGATTTGATGACGAATAACAATTTCAGTTTACAGTGACATTTTGAGACCTATCAGTTACCAATCCTTAACCACTTTAAAATATCCTTAGCAAAAGCTTTGAAGCAATTTTCACTTATTAATTAAAGTGCCATGTAAGATCAAGTCAAATGCCTTCTGTAAGTTTAATTCAACATTTTTACCATCTCCACTGATCTTATGACTCATAAAGAAAATATTTTAATTTGATCTCCATAAACTCATACTAACTGAACAACTACAGTTCTTTCAGCTTTTTACTTCCTTGGTCTGTAGCATCCAAACCAATATTTTGCCTGAAATACTTCTCAAACTAACATTCTTCATGCATTTCCATTTATTAAAAATTTTAAGTAGAAGTATGAAATACTGATTTCTTCTTTTATTCTAGTTTTTTTTTTATTTTAATTCTCTCATTAAAAATATATATATATACTAAAATATAATTTTCATTTAAAGTATCTACAAAAATAGGCAATACCCATGGTAGCATTATAATTTTTAAATATCAGTTGTGAAGACTACAAGTATTTTCTAGTTAAGAATGGTCAAATTTTACAATTTTTCGGATCAGTTGTGGTCCTGAAGTATATGCACACAAACATTTGCTCTTTTTTAAAAAGCAACTGATTTGAAAAATCTTAAAATTAATCTTTATAGTAAAGAAAGGAAATTATGTCTGCACTGGATAAATTTAGATGAATATCATTAAGATTTTCTATTTTTGAAAAGGGATATTTCTCTCACATCTCAGTTAATATCACACTTATTATAGTAGAGTGATTGCCCTACTATTTGGTGCTTAATTTTAGTGTTACCAAATCTAGACTAAAAATATTTGGAGAGCAGCCATATAAAACTTTTAACTTCAGAGCTGCTTTGGTTATACTGAAATGCTAGAATATCCTGTACTATCTAAATTCTCTCAAGTGAATTAAATTTTCATAGCAGGAGTAAGGTTCAGCATTTCTTAAAGTGTCTTCTCTAGCATTGTTATCCCCAGTTGTCTTGCATGCACCAACTTTGACATTACACATTTTGAAGAAAAAAAAATTAAGGTCAGGATTTGTCATAGCACTTTTGAGGAAGAAATCACAGAATCACAGAATTGTAGGGGTTGGAAGGGATCTCTAGAGATCATCGACTCCAATCCCCCTGCCAAAGCAGCTCCCTAGACCAGGTAGATGTCCAGGCAGGTCTTGAAGTTCTCCAGAGAGGGAGACTCCAAACCCTCTCTGGGCAGAAAAGACATTCTTTGTGAGGTAGCATGTGAAATTTCAGAAGAAGTTACAATAGAGTGTGCACGCTTAAAAATCAGCTTTATGACAGAAAATTCTCTCTACTCTTATTTGCAAAATGGTAGTCCATGATTCTGTAGCTGAATGGTGTGAGAAAGTGGGGTATGAGATTAGAAGAAGGTCTGCTGAACCACAGACAGGGTCCAGAAACACTCTTTCAAATCGCTTATTTAAACTGCAGATAAAAGGTGATTTGCCAAAGTCAGTTTGAAAAAATTCTATACACACACTTTGATATACTGGCTACAACAAAATATATTTTCAGATTGACTGCACCCACTTCTACTAAACATAAGAAATTTCTTTTCAGGACCTTAAATATACACAAACAAAAAATAGCATGAAGAGATGCAGAATTAATCTTACTGATAAACTTACCAATACTTCTCTTAAAATACTGAGGCTAGGCAAATCAGTTTCTCAACATTTCACATCAAGGATAATTGTATTTTATTGAACCTCTGTTATTAAAAGCATATTCACTAAGACATGTCAGCATTAATGCCTATATCCTAAAGCTGATTTGTCCCACCTAAATTCAGATACTTAAGTGGAAGGCCAAGCTGCTCAAGGCACACATCACAGACTTCATATGTATAGTCCAAACCTTGGTTGTTAGTCCTCTGGAATAGCCATATTTCTGCACTGATAATTTCTGTTGTAAAATTTGAGAGACTGTATGTCTTAAGATATAGTAAAACAGAAAGTTTGCAAACAGCTCAAGATGTACTGGCCAAGGGCACTTGGATTTATATCAGAGAACAGAGTGGGAGAAAATGAGGGAAGACAGTGAGGAAAGAAAAGCTTAATATACATGAAGCCACACAAAAAAGCATAGAATTACCTGTCAATTCGGTGGTAGTGAGGAGCTCCTTAGGGAGAGAAATCTGAAGAGGTAAACAACTAAAGCTTTCTAGAAAAAAAACACAAATGGAATCAGAAGAAACATTACATGGATCCAGAGGTTGTGCAAGCAGTGCATGAGGGGTGTAACTCACAAGCAGTGTCAAGCAAAAACAGCTGTATTAAGGTACAGAAAGCATGGCTGTAGTGAGATGACATAGGTTCTGGTGTGGACAGAAGATATATCCCAAGTTTAGTAGTGAGACTTCCAGGAGCAAGTCACATCCCATAGGAGTTCACTGCACAGGTTGCTGTCAGGTGTCCTCCAGTGCTAACTCAGCAGTTACTGAACAGGACACAAAGCTATCACTAAAAAGAATACTATTTTACAGTACAATACTGGACTGGTTTTTGAATATAGAGTCTGCAAAATTTCCATTCAATATTTTCTTAACATCTGTACAATGTTGAAAAGTAGAGTTTGCAAGGAAGTTTCAGGGGCAAATAGGCTAGATAGTTTTGAAATCACTACATCATTACCTTCGAGATTAAATATGATGTCCACAGGACAAAGGCAATCTAACAATTTATTTCAAGATCTGTGGGACTTGGTGGTTAGAAAGCAATTTGAAGAGAAATTCAATAGGATAGTTTTCTAAGAAATAGCGTAAGTTTCTGAACATACCGTCATAAATATGATAGTACTATGAAACCACAAATTCTTGAGTCTCTTTAACTGTTTTCTGGTCCTCTGATACATTACAGATACAATAACCAGCATCTCAGGAACTGAAATGCATTTGCCAGAAGTAACAGTGAGGAGCGCAGCAGCAAAAAGGAGTGTATGTTTTTGCACACCATCCACTGTAAGGAAGTGAGAGATGCTCAGATGTGGAGGCAGAAACAAAGACAAAACAATGTCAGTATGTGCACATAGACATGCATGAGCTCTTGTAGGAGCAAATTAGAGTAATATGGATCTATCCTCAACTATTATACAAGTGACTGCTGCTTGAAAATGTGTTACCCTACTAGAGCCATGCAATAACCCAGTGTATTACTGAACAATTTTAATTTTGTTCTATGCAGAGCAGTTACAAGGATATTGTCACCATGCTAAAGTCTGTTCAGAACATGTAAATTAAAAAAGTGTGTGATAACTCAGAATTGATCGGATGAGTGCTGCAAAAGTCTACTAAGGATTGATAGAAAAACCTGAGATAAATTAGAAAGTCAGAGGAGAAGAGGAGAAAAGATTAATACAGGTGTCATTTGGAAAATTTTGAAAACAATTTAAGAGAAAAAATTTTTACGAAGAGGGAGATACATTAGGAAAAAAAAAAGGCATAGAGATCGTGTTTTGTAAATAAATTAGGATGAATCAAAGAAAGGAAGAAAAAATCTGATAGCCTTCAGCTGAAAATAACACAGAAATATATAGGAGTTATAAGCACAAAGAAGAGATGAGTAGTCTTAAGCAAACTGTTAAAGTTCTGAATTAGTTCTCATTATATAGCTGAGGTAAATCAAGATATTTAGTAGTTCTCTGGCTAAGGTGCAACATTATAATATACATCCAGCAGGGAAAAAGGGAGAATTTAGAGAAAAAAAATCAATCTTTGGCTAGGTCTGCATGTGGTAAATAGAGCGGGATTGCAGATGTGAGTAGGGCTCTTTGCAATTGTGTTCATAACCTAATTAGGGTGGTAATTAGGACACAGGTAAAACCACAAAAGGAAAAGAAAAGGATGTTAAATTTCAAAGAATGAGTTTTAGAAGAATGTAATAGCACAGGATGAAATCAAGTAGGATAAATCAATAGAGATGAAGGACACAGAGGGAAATGGAAAACATTCAAAGATAAATTAATGTATGCCCAAGGGCTATGCATGTAATCTAGCTAAAAATACACCAGAAATAAAGAAGGCTAATGTTGATGAAAAAAGAAGCACAAACCTGAAAATATACACTCCAGTTAAATCCCAGGCACTGTGTAAAATGAATACAGCTGAACAACTGAAGGTGGAAGATGAAGCTAATAGTACATTTAACAAACAGCATGAATAATTAAAATACATTTCTTAAAGCGGAAAAGAATATACTCTTGGATGTGGAAGTAATCAGAAGATAAAGACCAAAATAATCATGGAGTGGGATATTAAGTGTACGGCACTGAAAGAAATAAAAAAAAAAAAAGTGGTATTATTGTTTATAACTGTTCACGTTTTAGACTCTGAGCAGAAACAGTTGTAATAAGTGACTTCAACTCTGATAATTACTTCTTACAACAGTCCATTAGCATACAAGGAACTATATGAAAAACCTAAGATGAGTTCTAAATACCTCTTCTATAATTCAGACAGTTAAATAACCAATTTATGCATGCTTTCATAGGTAGTGATTGCATTATTAGGAGACTGACCTCTTATTATCATTGATTTCTGTCCTGGTTTTGGATCCAACTCCTCCTTAAAAAAATAGCAACAGAAAAATGCAGCTAAGTAAGCTAAATACTTAGAGATATACTGCGTACTTTGTGTATATATGTAACTCCCAATAACATCAGGAGAAACTTTGAAAGTTCAGTGTCTTCCAAAATTTCAAGATAGAAGATCGTGAAACATTTTAAAAATTTCAAACTACACTCAGGCAGAAGCGTTGAAGGAAAACAGTGCTGGACTTGCTAGAGCCAAGTTCAAAACAGTGAATCAATAACTCCTCTGTCTGGTAATGGAACCCAGTCTACCCCATTCAAGATTTTCACCAAAGCACCTGAAGACCTGAATTTCCCTGAGAGCAACATTTCCCTTTCCTCAAAATAAAAGGGGAATGTCTGTACTGGGGAGACTAAAAAGGAACACAACACACTTTATTGAGGTTCCTAAAGTGTGGGAGAGTAAATCAGGTCTGAATAGTTTATTACCATAATTACTAAAACAATTGTTTGCTATACATAATAATGAAACAAGAAAATCAAATGTCTAACTGCCTGGATTTAGTTGATAAATGCGCTACAATATACAAAGCAGAATGGATCTGGTGAGATAGCTGGCTGAAAATGAGTAATTGATAATCATTTTGCACTGGTAGGTCTAGCTTATTTACAGCCCATAATCTGTCTTTCTGTAATTTTTCCAAGTATATGGCGCTTTCTTTTTTGCAACTAAATAAGAAAATATCTTGACTTGACAGAAAGTGAGTTCATCCTCAAAAAAAAAATAATGAATTAAAAAGCTAAAATATGGGACATGAAAGCAAACTATTATAGGACGCAAGCATCCTGAAATTTCCTCATCTGGAGGAAGGAGTAGGAATGAACTTTATGTTTCTATTTTGAATCTGATCCTCTGTCCTTGCACACTTCTTTTTCCCTATTGTTATATGATGCTTCAAAAAAAAAACAAATTTCCTCTTCAGTGATGAAAAGAAACTGAATTAAACCTATGAAGTTTTCTAATTAAACTTAGAAATAAGTCAGGTAAAAATTGAAGGTATTTAGGAAATCCTTGCCATATGACAGGAGAATCCAAAAGATTCCACCTCACATACCATTAAGAGGAGTAAGATGTCCACAAAGGCTGCTATTAAGTTCACTCTATCCAAGCCAGACCCATAGTAATGTCTCAGAAACAAGTACAGCAGGGAAAAAAAAAAAAAAGAGAGAGAGAGAAATTTATGTTGTATTGAAGGCTAAGGGTAGAAGTATCTATTTTTTTGCCATGAGCTAAAGAAAGGCTTTGCAAAATTAAAGCAATGAGATTCTGAAACAACTTTGTACAAGTAATAAGGACAAAATTAGTTGTTTTTAAGGAGTTTCCTCATACTATTATGAAAAACATTGTATCCTAAAGTCTTGAAATACCAAATCTCAGTGATGTGCATCTATTTCAGTCCTTCAGTCATTCTTTTTTAAAGAAGCTAACATTAAACTCCAAAAATTGCCTCTATTCCCTCCTCTCTTCAAGTATGAGAGACAAATAATAAATCCAAAGCACAATGTTTGCAGATTTGGGTTTAACTATGTTACATCATACCCCTTCTCTCAGACTTCAGTAGCCATTTAACTCAGGTAGCACAACTCCAAAAAATGTGGAAAAAAAAGCTACCCATCAAAAAAAAAAAAAATCCATCAGTTAGCAATACACTGGGATCCCTGCTGCTATACTCTGCTGCTAAACTGAACTGTGTTCAGAAGGACTTCGGGTCAGACATTTAAAGGCACAAGACCAAAGAAACTTCCTTCCCAGCCAGTGCACAAGTGTGGTCCCCTTTCCAGCATTTGAGGATTACACAGTATGGAGTTATTTATCAAAAAATGCTCCTTGAGATAATCAGGGCAGTCTCATCTCCTTGTTGACTCCCACCTCAAAGCAGAGATTGGAAAGCAGTTTCTTTTATTTTCTACAGCATGCAATTTGTCTCCAGTGGTTCTAGACAACAGCATTCTGTGCAATTCAATCTAGTTAAAGTAGTAGCAATAGCCTGAAGCAACTTGGAGTCTCCTCTATGGAAGATGGATATATCTAGGCCTCACTGCAGAGTGACACTTCTAATCTAGTCCTAGGATAGTGTCCTCACTCCTCTGAGACACCTCCTTGTCTCTTCAAAGGGAAGTGATGAAAGACATCATTTATAAGCTGATCTAATGAGACATCACACTCTTTTAAGAGACCATTTGGAGAAGAGAAATCATTAGGGCTGCTCTGTGAGTAAAGCCTTTCAGCCAAACTGAATTAACTCGACAGATGCTTTTGCTATTTTTCCTATGTTTTTTATGTTTTCTATATCTTTTTCAAAAAAAAATAAAAATACTTGTTTGCAAAGTTGAAGAAGGCTGTATGGTTTTTGAGGGTTGTTTTGGAGAGTTGAATTAAAGTGAGTTGGGAATTTGCTATGAAGTCAGGCTTCTAAGGACTTCATTAATATGCCTCAGATAAAGCTTGCCGCTGCTTCCTTAGAAAAGAACATAATACCAGGAGAAAACATATTCCTACTATATTCAAAAACTGGACAATAAAATCATCACTGTGATTGAATCTGAATGCAATAATCTTATCCCTGAAAGTCTCCTCCGTCTGCTAAGTACTTACAAGAATTATTTGTTTGAAAGAAAAAATCACTTTGAATTAGATTTCCTAGTTGCTTTCCCAGGAATAATTCTTCACTCTGCTCTGAGGTGCTACATTATCTTCACAGCTTTGGAAAATCTGTGCTGGAAGGAATGAGAGAGACTGGAATCTGTCCCCTGGCATTCTTCCAGCAACACTAGTACCTCCCTTTGCAGAGCACGAAGATTCACTGAAGCTTCAGACAAAAGAATCAATCCATTCTTCTCTTCAGTGAGAGTATCTTGAACAGATGTTCCCTTTGATTGTACTACTTTTTCAATATCAGCATGGAGATTACATGATAGGAGGGAATCATTCTTTCCAGTTTTGACAGCTAGAGAAACAAAGTTATGATTCTTTGAAAAATCAGTCACAAAGACATATGTTAATTTCAGGTTTTAAATTCAGGTTTTCTTTGAATCATCTTTTCTCTATAAACAGATGATTCCAGAAACTTGAAATCACCATGAGTGGATAATTCTTATAGAATTATTTTCTTTGCTCTAGAATGTATTACTTTAAGGGGATCTAAATTACACTTCAAAGAAAAGCTAGGATATAAGAAAAAGCTCTCTCTAAAACTATTGACTGAAGGTAACAGAAAATTTTCTCTAAATAAAATAAAATAGAATAAAAACATAAGACTAGCTTGTTAAAGGGAGACATTGGCTAAGGTCAGAAATATTTGGTACAGTGAAAAATAATGCCTTGCAGCACATTTTACGTCACAGCAAATCTATGGGGAGATCAAAGTCCCGTAACAGAGATACATAAAATTCCCTTCTAGCTTCATATTCCCCTGGATATGTATGTAACAAATATTCTAGTTTCTACTGCAGTTAAAAAAAAAAACAAATAAACTAATTTCAGGGTATTTTTTACTTCATGAAAACTTTTCCCCACATGTATGTGTTTTAGGTCTCTTAGCATCTTACACAGGACCTGTCATTCACTGACTGTGCATTTAGAAGCCCAGTTTGTAATAAAGCAGTGCTCATCAATGCTTAATGCTTTCTCACCCTCTCAATACCCAAAAGAATCCAACAGACAACAGACAATGGGCAATATTAGAAAAATGAGGCAGAAGAACAAGTTTCCTAACAAAAAACTCAAGAACTGCAGTCAGGAAGCAAGCCAGATGCCTGGCCCAATTAAGGACCATATCAAATTCAGAGTTACCATCCCCATAGCTGTCAATGTGTAGTTTGATAAAAGGGTTTCATGCAACAAGATGTAATCTTTAAGATTCTTTTCAAGTATGTGTGGTAAATAATTTAGTTTGCCCTTGGTTCCTGTACTCCTAAACTGGCAGTAATGCTCATTGGTAGTCAGAGAACACCAGGTTATGTTCTACTCTCTCTGGAACTGCTTGGATACAGCCCTTTCATCCTTAGAAACTGTATAAAGTTAGGATCTTGTGTCATATGCTTCTCTTCAAAACCACTTTAAGTTCTTTGTCAAAAATGAACAGTATAATTTGGAGGTGTTTAAATGGTTCTTCAGTAGCCTTTCTCTGCAGCATATTTGGGATTGAGGAATATGAATTGACTGCTATGAAACTGGGAATCAGGAAGGTGCCTTTGTAGAGTCTCTGGATCAGCAATGACTGGCCTCCCTGTCAGCCAGAGGTTTAACATAGTCGTTTCAACTTATTCCTGAGTTAGCCAAATATTCCCAGGCACAGAAGCATCATCATCTATAGCAATAAGTCTGGGTCATTTTGGTCTGTGCTTACTAGCACTCTCCCAAACAATTCCCTAGCTCAATTTGGTTTATCTGCTCCAGAAACATTTCCCAGTTCCCTGCAACTACAGAATAAAGCCTAGCCTCAGGCCTTACTAAGTCAGATGGTGTCAGTGCTTAGTTATGTACAGAAACTGTCTCAGTGTCCTGATAGCTTGGCAAGCATCTGGCATTCATCAGTATTTCCCATCTCTCCCATATTAAGTCAGGAGTCCTAGAATCTCATGAAAATCAGACCAAGATATCATTACCCTTCCTTGCAACACAGGTGCGCTGCTAGCTCATGTTCAATGTGGTGTCTGTCCATCAGGACCCCCAGATGAATGGTTTCTAGCATGTCCAGGTGCATAGGTTGTTCTTCTCCAACTGTAGAACTCTAAACTTCCCTCTGTTCAATATGAGGTTCTTTTCAGACTATCTCTCCAACCTCTCAAGGTCTCTTTGGGTAGCAGCACAGTCCTCAGGCATATCAACCACTCTTATCAGTTTTGGGTCTTCTGCAAACTTCAACCTATTAACCAGATCATTAATAAAGATATTAAATTGGGCTAGACCCAGTAATGATCCCTGGGTAACCCACTACTTAACCAGCCTCCAACGAGGCTGTGTGCCAGTGACCACCACTAATCAGCTGGCCCAGGTAAGGGAATAATAGATATCCAAAAGAATTGAATAAGCATGAGATAAAGACTGATGATGAACAGCATTGCTAGCAGAGCCAACTAGCCAGGTAGAGCCCAGTTGAATTTAGCAGATCCAGACTGCAGCTCTAGCAGTGTATATTAGCTTGGGCAAAGCACCAGACCCATATTGGCTCTGTTTATTAGTTCCATTCTACCTCTTACCAACAATCCCTTGGACCAAGGGTGCTGATGGAAAAAAGAGCATAGACACGGAGAAAGAAAGCTGTATGAACAATCATGCAGTACCAATTAAACTCTTTACATCCTCTCCAAGGCAGTCATGCCAAATTTGGACTAGTTCTATGCAGAACCATTTGGTTGACTTTGAATAGTGGAGGGAAACCAAATGCTATTTGTTTAGGCTCTGTATAGCATCTAAACTGCCTCTGGACCAGCTTGACCCTGGCAACTATGGAATTAACTTCTCACAGCACTGTATACTAGCAGAACAGATCTAGTTCTGCAGGGAACTAGCTCAGTGTCCCTGCATCTGCAAATCCACTACCCTAAAACTCGTAAACCACTGCACATAATTGAGAGTTGATGGGGTAGAATTTATTTCATCCATGCAAACTCTCATTAATATGTACTTTCTGAGCAGGAAACTGAAGGGAAGGAGAAGTTAGAGGACATTTTACTGAAGTGAATCCAAGTGAAACATTAAGAAATTCATTACTATAAATTGTAGGAATAATACATGAAGCGAGATGGTTTGGGAAATTAAGCAAGCCTCTGTTCTCAATTGCTGTGGTATGAATTCTATCCGATCATTTTTTATGTGGCTTCCCTTGTTAGAATAAGTGGAAGAAACTTGCTGAAAGGATTGGAACAATGCAGACTCCCTATCACAACTGTCAAACCAAAAATAGTCTGGCCATATATTGCCCCTCACTTTACAACAGAAGTTCTGAAAACTGTTCTCAGATTTATTATTGAACAACCTTCTCTACTCAATAGGGCTGCTTTATACAATTACTTAGTTATGTCGATGTTGTATTTATAAGAAAATAACCATTTAGTCTTCAGTGATCTTATTAGTCATTCTCAGTAGTTTACTAAGTGATTTGCAATACCTATCATCTTAGGACAGGTAACAAAAATATACTTCATAGTACCCACTGGCGAGCCTTACTTGATGTTGCATAACTAGCCAACTGTTTTTTAAGAGGTGGTGTTTGGACATAAACACTCAATAAATCACAGAATAATTCCTGTTTCCATGGGAGTATGGCACAGAAACAAAAACACTGGATGTGTGTCGGGCAGCAGACCTCATAAGGGAGCAGAAGACAACTTCTGGTATGTTAAGAGGTAGAAAAGGATTGATTGGAACAGCAAAGCTGCTAATTATAAGTAAGAAAAAAAAATGCTTCAGTTTGCTGATCTTTTATGAGAAATAGCTCAGCTGCTAAGAATATATCTGAGATTTTACAGAGGTTTGGTCTATTTATTCAGCATAAAATAGAATATGTTATTTTGTTTTAAAGCATCAAAATGACAACACCTTAGTACCCTAAAGTAATTATGGAGAAAACTAAATTAAGTAAATATATTCTTTTTCTGGTTTTGCCATCTCACTTAAAAACTTGTGTCCTGAAAATAAATGATAGATTTGCAACAAGCATTCAATTACATTAAATTCCTGCACAGTAGCCATTCTAAAACCAAACCACTGTTATCTGTGTGTGTGTATTGGGAAGGGAAGGTTGTTGGGTGAATTATTGTGCCAGTAAAGCTTTCTCTTATCAAGCTGCCAATAAAAAGCTGAGAGGGAGGAGAAGTGTAGTTTTATCATTACATATAGTATGACTTTGAAAAAGCAGTGTCCAAAGTTTATTGTAGAGGTATCTGTAGGGCATAGATTATTTCTGTTAAAGTAAACTCAAATCATAATAGGTGATTTAAAAATAAATTACAAATTTTTGTTCCATTATTTCTATTCCTAGCGAAGTCATTGATCACAGTCCTTCATTAGCAGCAGATATCATAACTGTATTTATAATGAAAAAGCAAGTGTTTTAGAAAAAGCTAAAAAAGAGCTACAGAACTAGAAATACCTGTTTTGGTATCTCTGAATGGATGAAACCTCCTGCTGTGGATTATTTGTGGGGCACTCATTTTCCTCTCTTTCCCGAAGGAAGTCTGCTGACATAGGGCTTGAGTGCTAATGAGTTCCTGCAATTCCCATAACTGGTATAACAGATGCAAAACCCTATCCGAATCATACACTTGGCTACAGGAGAGGCAGAAAGAAGCATCTGTTTTCAGTAAATGAAGCACTGCTCAGCAATTCAGTGCACGAGGGGAAAGAAACAAGAGTGAAAGCCTAGCCTAAGGTAAACTTTCATATTCAGTATAACTGTATAAAAGATGTAGTTATTTTAAAGCAGTAAAGAAAAAATAAATCCATATCTCTTATGGAATAAACCTCAAAACAACTATGTTGTACATGCTAACAATAGAAGCAAAATCTTTGGATTCTGTGTACAAAACAGCAGCATGATATAACTTCATGTTTAGACAGTGATATTGGTGGCTGGGAACTTTTCTGCAAAAAACATTCAAAATCAGATTCATTTTAATAGATTAATTAAAATTAAAAAATAAAATAAATTAAAAGATTAATTAACGTTCTGCTTGAATATGACAACCAACAAAGAGTCACTTTCTAAACTGACAAGAGTCATGACTTTCAGGACATCTTCTGGAAAAAAGGTGTAAAGCTCTTGGCACATTTTTTGCTCACTGGCAATACTATTATTCATACTATAGAATCATAGAAACATAAACATTTTTACATTGGAAAAAACACTCAAAATCACCAAATCCAATCATCACCAAACACCAACAAGGCTACCACTACACAATGTCCCTCAGACCTATGACATGTCTTAGATACTTCCAGGGATGGGAACTGGAACACTTCTCTGGGCAGCCCGTTCCAAAACCTACACACCTTTTCCATGAAGAAACTCCTTCAGTTTCCAATCTTCAATCCTCCTCTGGCACAATGTGAGGCCCTTTTCTCATATCCTTACATTTCCCTTTCATTTCCGTGTCCTTTAAACATCCCTGGATGCATTTAAGTCCAGGTTGAATGGGGCCCTGTGGCAGGGGGGTTGGAACTTGATGATCTTGATGTTCCTTCCAACCCAATCCAAACCATTCTATGATTCTCTGATTCACTTGTTATCTAAGAAAAGACTCTGATACTCTCCTCACTGGAACCTCCTTTTAGGCAGTTGTAGAGACAGAAGAGCTTCCTTTTCTCCACACCATACAAACCCATTTCCCTCAGCCTCTACTCATAAGTCTTGTTTTCTGTTCCCTTCACCAGCTCTGTTGTTCTTCTCTGAATGTGTTCCACCAACTCAATATCTTTCTTGTAGCAAGAAGCCCAAAACTGAACACAATACTCAAAGTGTGGTTTCACCAGTGCCACATGCAAGGGGTCAGTTCTTTATTCCTGATGGCCTCCGTATTTCTGATACAAACTGGAATGCCATTGGCCTTCTTTGCCTCTGGGACATACTGCTGGCTGGTGGACTATCACCCCCAAGTTCTTTTCTGTTGCATAGCTTTCCTGCCATTCTTCTCCAAGCTTATATTGCTGTTGTTTTGATCCAAGTATAGCACCTAGAATTTATCTGAACCAAAAGACTAATGGTTGGATGTGGATCATCAATTCAGTCCAAACAGATTCCTTCCTACCCTTGAGTAGATCAATACTCCCACTCAACCTGGTATCTCTGCAGACTTAGAGAGGGTGCTATTGATCCCTCATCAAGATCAAGATAATAATGTGAAATAAAACTGGCTTCAGTACTGAGCCCAGAGGAATACCATTTGTGACCAGCTGCCAATCATATTTAACTTCATTAACAATGACCATTTGGGCCTGGCCATCCACCTAGTTTTTACCCAGCAATCTGTGCATCCATTCAAGCTATGAGCAGCCATTTTCTCCAAGAGAATGCTGTGGTAAACAATATCAAAACTTGGAGAAAATCCAAGTAAACAAAATCCTAATGATCTGGAAGAACAGAATAATATACAACCCCGGATCACTGTAAATTTAGCTCTGATGAGTTACTTTACTAACTTGACACTTTATGACGTGATCCTTATTAGTGTGTAGTTTTACTTGATCAGGAAAAATGTCAGTGCTTGAGGGAGGATACATAAAGATGTGCAAGTGTCTTAAAGATCTCTTCAGTTTGCACTGAGAAAGGATTTATAAAACAAAGCTGCATTTGTGCCCTTAATATCTTGTCTGTAAGAACTTTCACTTACTTCTTGAAGAGTTTTCTTAAACCCTTACAGAGTTCCATCACTGCTATTTTTTTCCAAATTCCTTTAGGCTCTTGAATTCCTACTGCTTCAAATATAAACCTGAGTTATTCTCAGTTCAGGCTGGATATTAATTTTTCCATTTACAATTCATTTCCAAATACAATGTTTTTAATAGGTCACCCTTTGTAATTTATTTTCTAAAGGAAGCTATTTAATTTAATCTTCTGTGAATTCTTGATACTGGCTTAAATTTAACAGAAAGTGTAACAGAAAACAGTAGAAATGGTATGAGGGTAGAGGAAAAAGGAGACAAGATGCACACAGGGTTTTGTTTTCTTCCTTGGTTCTAAATCACCATTATATTCTCTATAAATTAGCTTCGTTTCATTTTATTTTTCATATCTTGTTTTTCTGTGCTTGGTTTTACCTGTACTTCAGGAGATATATTCAGGAATACGTCTCTCAGCACTTCTACATAAATGTCATCCCAAGATCATTTAATTGTTCCATCCTACAGAGTGATGGAGACCTGGTCTCACATATTATCCTCACTGGATAAAAATTATTTACATTCTTTAGTAGTCTTCACAGAATGCACATTCTTATTCAGTGGGGATCATTGGCTTCAGCATAGGGCTGTTCTGTTCTGCCTATAGCATCTAATCACCTTAAAGCTGTAACTGTTCATACTGCTTCTTATCAGCGAAATGGAAAGGGGAAATGATGCAGACAGACATCTACCACTATTTGGTATTTTTATTTTATTCTTCTGAAAGGGGCAATTACAAGGTTCAGTTGTCTTAATGAAGGCCAAATCCTTTTAGTTTGATTTGTTTCTTGGCAATACTACCTGTCCCAGAAAACTCATGCCTAACTGCCCTAATTTTCACTTCTTCAGAATATAGTGGAAAGCAAGAGCTGCGGTGAACTATTCTGCCGTACAGAATAGATGTGACTGTATCTATGCCCTATGGCTTGGCTATAGTTTTGATGATACTGCAAAAATGTTTCCTGCTCCTGAATAATATATATCAACACTGCTGTTGCAGCACATTTACAATCCTGTTCTGATTATTTTGCATAATCTGGAATTGTCCATAACATATATGGACATATATAAAATAGACATCCGTGTGTTTCCTTCTTTTTTTTCCAGCAATAAAGGTTTCTGAATATAGAAAGCGGTTCAAGGGCACACAGTATTACAATGCAGACAGAGAGAACAGGGGAATGATATTTCATTCATTAATCAAGAAAGTGATTTTATGCCTACAATGTCTATAATTTCTTTGAAGTTTTTTCAGATAAACAACTAAGGCATGATTCCTCACATTTTTCTGCTCTTCCATTTTCAGTGTAATTTTATTCTACGAAAAAAAAGAACAAATGTAGCTATAGTGCTCAGGCTGGTTTAAAATTGAGCTGGGCAAATCCAGCATATCTGTCTATAACAAGCTGTTAGCTATCCCTAACTAGAAATTCTTGATTAGGTATAATTGGTTACCCGCAACATCCACTGCTCAATATATTATTTTAGTAAATGATAAAATAAAAAACCCAAAATACACTAGTCTCCTCATATTACTTTAAGGAAGAAATCTCTTACTGTTTTTGTTTTGTTTTCTTTTGTTTTTCTATGTTTTTTTCTTTTTTAAAGTACAAAAGCAGAATATATATGAACTAAAGTATTTTGCTAAACGGTGCCAAGGAATTATATTGTTTGGTTTTCCTTTAGGTAGCATACAGATATTCAGATGTAAGGTTTCCTTTTATTACTTCCTCTCCTTTCCCATATTGAATGCCACCTTATAAATGAAGAACTGCAGAATATTGTTGCTAGTAGAAATGTTATTCTGTTTCCACCATTTTTTGTAACATTTGCAGATGCAAGCATTTTCCATTTTTCGAGGGGAAAGATAACCAAGAGGGTGGTCAAGCACTGTAATTGGCGGCCCTACGAGGTGGTGGATTCTTTGTTCTTGAAGATCCTCAGAGCTCTCTTGAGCACAGTTCTCAGCAATTTGATCTGCATTTGAATTTGAATGTTCAAAACTGGCCTTAATGACCTCTAGATGCCCTATCAAATACAATTGATCTATGATTCTACAGTCATCCTCATTAGGACTAACAGATGACAATCCTAATCCAATAAATACAACTTGACCTTTAAGCAGTTTCCTTCAAGCTGTTAGTTCACTAGAACTCTCAAATTTGAGGAAAAATCAAGCTATTTAGAATGAATCTTGGATTCACTGTAGGAGGAAGAGAGGGGCTTATTTTTTTGTTTTTTGTTTAAACTGTGGACTCTAATTTGTAAAGTATACAATAGTAAGATGATTCCTTAAGAAGATTTGAAAATTTCTGGATATTACATTCTCCTTTATGCAGTTTGTTTGGGTATAAAATTTACAGCCTTTTGTACTACTAAATCTTTTTTTTTTTTTTTAATGAGGAGAAGGGATTAATCAAACTAAATATAAATTATCACATATCTAGCTCCTTCAGCTTCTTTCATAATAACTGAGTTACAGTGTAAGCATATCACCTTGGACCATGGTAGAGATGGCTAAAATAGGTCGAATGAACAGTGTTTTTGAAGTGTCTGCTTCTGTCAAATGACGTCAACAGTTGCCTAGAGTACTTCATTAGCAAAGCTCTAAATACCTACAACCACAGGTATCTGTCTGAAGTTATGTGAAATTGTCTCCATCTGAGAATGTGGGTTATGCTTAGAAATACAGATCTAGGGATAATATGTATCCTGTAGACATTTCCAAGTCCATGTTGCTCAAGTTTCTATAATTGCAGAGTGATTCTTTCTCCATTCAGGAAATCTTTGATCAAAAGCCATAGTAAATAATGTCCAAAAGCAATTTTGTAGAAAAAAAATTATTTCCCATTCTCTTCTCTGGGGTATAAGGACTGTTGTATGTTTTAGCAAAAGACTTTGATTTAGAGGAGCTGAAGACTGAACATTCTACTAAAGTGATCAGTCAGAGTGCAGGGAACACTTCTAATTCTTAAAGATTATTCTGTATTTTGCATATTAAGCTTTTGATGAAACATTTTACCAGAAAGTTAGGAAAATATTTGGTCTGATATTTGTTAGAAAAGCAAGATGTCCAGGGATGGCTTGCCTGCTACTCATGCACAGAGTTGCAGAAGTCCTTAGAGAATCTTAATGTGAAAGATAAATACTTAGAAATTGCCTTTTTTCCAAAATGACACTATCTCTGTCTTGTCTTTGACTGTAATTTTGGATACACCGTCTTTTCTGCTAGCAGTCTTAAATATTTTTTTGTTGTTCTATTAATGAGAATACAGTCAAGCCCCTGAATGTAGCAACACGGGAAATATAGCTCAGGGTTTTGCTATATTATGGAGAGATGGAAAGATACTTACCAGATGTACAGTGTTATTCCTTTATTTTATTTTTTGCTTCCAAGTTAGGAGATGTCATTACAGCCCCCTTCTACCTCTTTTCTTTTTCTATACTTGCCTAGACTAAAGCTCTGCAAATTCTCCGTTACAAAATGAAAAAATACAAGAAATTTTTCTAGATTCACATTTCCTTACCAAACTGAATGTCAAACTGAAATTAATCAAAATAAATGAATCTCCCTTCTCAGTAAGGACTTTGGTGGAAGTCATATGGATAGCAATGTTACAGATGCTAAAAGAAACCATACTCGTTTCCTCACTCAGCTCAATGTTAAAAGAGAAATTTTCAGGATACCACTGTTCAGAAAAGAAGAATAAAACAAAGCAGTTGTCTAACTTACTGGAAATTCAGTTCAGTGGGTTTTAAAATGTTCTAATAGTGCTGCATCTTCCTTTCGGCTACTCAACAATCTTATGTTATTTCTAAGAGATGCATTAAAAAAAAAAAAATAATTCAAATTTGCAGTGTTAAGTAAATATGCATTTAATTCACTTCTAACATTTTGCCACTCTTTCATGTTTCTCTCTGTTGTGACAGTAACAACAGTAATATTAATACATAATTAGATGAGTAGAAATGCCTTGAGTGAATAGATTGTAATGGCTCCTTTGGAGCCATACTTAAGTATATTCTACGGCAAATACATGGTTATGGACTTGTTAAAACAGACATTAGTTACCCAGTAGTCCATTATGGCTCCTTATAGTCTACCATTTGAGTAGATCTATATTTAGAGTCCTATTGATCAGTAATTAAGAGATAGCACAGTGGCAAAATGGAAATACATCATAACCAATCTTAAAGAAGTAATTTATAGAAATTGTAAAAAAAAAAGCAGGAACTGGTAAACATCTTATGTACTATTTTTACTTTCATGTAGAAACCAATAAACTCAATAAAAATTATAATGTATTAAAAGATCTCCTTGTTTAGGCTGAGAAGCTTACTTCATCAAAATTAATTTTTAAAACAGAGCTATTAAAGAAATAATGTAAGTCACCATCGTCTATACAGTCTTCAGCTACTCATCGTAAAAATGAACTTTACCAGTGATGAAAGTAAGTCCTAGAAAAGGGAATTCAGACACTTTTAATTTGCGTTTTCTGAAGCTTTCCCATCTCCTTAGTGTATAATAGCATACAGGTAAGTTTATCCACTTTTCTATTTTTAATTTAGGTCTACATTCATATAAATGAATTTATAACAGTTAATTTCAAATAGTTAAAACTCTATATTAGAGTAAACCTAGAAATGGTGTTTAGGCACAGCATTCTTTTGCACTTTTCAAAGTGCCACAGTAGTACTAATCCCTTATGACTTTCATATGATACTCAAGATATTGGGACATGATTAAATGCAAATCCAGAAAGAAAAGCTTCTCCTGACTTGGCTTACATTTCACTCCACAAGGAGACTGCGGTGTTATTACCTGTGTTGCATGCAATGGAATTGTTTAACTCACAATAGCTTTTTGCAAATGTAAAGATTTAGTTACCATGTTTGTACTCAATGAGGAAAAGAGGGATATTCTACTGTGAACTTGTTCTTCTAATTGTTCCAATCTCTGTATTAACATTAATTAGCAAATTCATCTTTCTGTCTTTCCCACGTGGGACATGTTCTGTCAAGGTTGACTCGGCAGGGAATTTAATTAATTTATCAGCAAATTGGATTTTTCATTAGATGCCCTTGCTTTAGTGTTTTTGTTGCGTATTTATTTATTTATTAGAATTTTGGTGGTTTATGTGACTATAGGCCTTTTGATCTACAATTCTCTAATGGAGAATTTGTTAATGGAATGGTATTGAACAGGAATACTTCATTTATAAAGGGTACCCAAAAGAGAAGCTCTGTCTGTTTCACTGGTCATTTGCAAACAAGTGCTTCTGTTAGCAGGAACTTTTCCTGTGCAGGCTTCTGGTCTATTGGGAATACTGTGTTACAGTAAACCTGCCAATAGCTGGATATATAAATGGCTGATATTTACGACTTGAGTACAAAGGGTATCTGTGTGAGATAATTCAATTCAGGGAGGCTAATCTCAAATGCAATTAATGTTCACATTCCTTATGTGCCCCTATGGTAGTCTGTTTGCCCAAGGAATTTATTGGAAGTGATACATTTAATTAAACTTCTTGAAACTCCTGGGCAATTATATAATTTAGGTGATAAGGTATCACTTTTGGAAAGTGGAAAGAGGAACAGCACAGTTGTTGTATTCATTCTTTTCTTGAGATTAATGGAGGGTGTGTGTGGCTGTGCTGATAGTGCATGTCAGATGCTGCCCAGAAAAGCTGGTTTCCTACCAAGGAAAGGTGGTTTCTAACAGTTGACTAAACAAAAGTCAGAAATGTTTTGATCTTGTGTTGATTTTGATTCAGTAAAGTAGTTGCTGTAATTACTGTGCGAACAAAGGTGAATAAAGAAAAACTTTCCAAACAGTACATAGGACAAATGTGGCTTGCTATATTTCATTGGTGATTATTACTTTGCTGATAGTAATCACTTTTTCTGCCTACATCTCTTCTTTATAACTTGTAAACCACATAACTTTAACTGAAGAGTTATCACCTTACTTGATGCCAAGATATTTTCCATTTGGTATAAAAATACTGTGGTTAAACAATGACAAATCTGAATTTTCATAGAAAAAGATTTGTTTTTCTTATGTTTTGTTTTTCGGTGTTTCTGTTTTATTTTGTTTTGTTTTCTGTTGGTTTTTTTTGTTTGGTTGGTTGGTTAGGTTTGTTTTTTTGTTTTGGGGATTTTGTTTGTTTGTTTGTTTGTTTGTTTGTTTGTGAAGCCAGGCTACACTACCCTTATGCTGTGCTGATTCTGATTCTAAGATAAACTATACAATACATGAAACTATTGTCTGTGTTTAGCAATCCTATTATGTCTACATGAGAATTCAGGAAGGTAGACAATGAGTTTAAATCCCCATAGCCTGGTTCTGGCTCCTGCAGTTTAATTGACTCATTGCAGGAAAGAATGCAACATATATGTTGGTGGGTTTCAGTATAGCAAGGAGAGATTAATTTTTGGTTGATTTTTCTCATGGACTTAAGAGATTCTGAATTGTTTCAGAAATTTTCCAAACTACCTGAGTATGGACTCTGGGAAACACCTGGTGAGATGACACAAAGTTAGCTCTATTAAGACCCTATAATTCTTAATAAAAACTCAATTCATATTTCAAGATGATCTTTACAGAGAAAAGTCCTCCTGAAGTAATTTTATTTAAAAAATAGTAACGGTAGTGATAGGGTTCATGAACAGAATTCTAAGACAGATATGTTCTCCAGAGTCACCAGTGTTCCACACATGCTTATTCCTTCAGAGAATGAAACCATGAGAATGGTGACATGTTGGTCACATTTTTGTTATAACAGTGTACAGACTGAAATTTTCAAATACAGATACAGTCCCAAAATACTAACCAATAGATGTGACAGAATCATAAAACACCTTTGTCTCTTGAGTAAACGTAATCATTCTCCACCATATAATGTGTGTGTGTATTATTCTATCTCACTCAAGGAAATAAGCTTATGAAAAATCTGCTGATAATATATATATCAAGGAAAATCAGAGTGAAAGATGGCAGATATTTACTAGGGTGCTCTGGAGTGTACTTTTATAAGAAGTACAGGGATCCCTTCAAATGGCAAAAGGGATAAACAAACAGTACCTACGTAATGCTGAACATGTGGTGCTTTCATGTCTCTTCAAAACAATCCAGGCTCAGTTGGAAGAGAAAGGAGATGCTTCTTGAATAATATGAACATTTTTCCTTCTTCTGCTGATGTACTGACATGGTTTCCATGATACAGAATACCACAGAGAGCTTGTTTGTGTTTTAGAAATGCCATATTTCTCCTGAATTTAAGCATAGATTACTGTTCGGGGCTTATTTTCATCTTTAGGGAAATAAACTGAGAAAATTTTCATCTTTGAGAAAATCTCCTAATACTTAATTCAAGGAAAAAAAATGGAGAAAGGAGATTAAAGAGACAAGAACAAATGAAAATGTGTGTGCTAATTGCAACCCAGCGTGAGTCCATACATCTTACCAGGTATGAGTGTGCCAGTCTTCAGACGATCCTGAGCTTCACTGACAATAAGGTTATAAGGTATCCTACAGTCCCATTAGTTAGACTGTCTATTCATTATGTGGAACTGTTGAATGCTGAATTCAAAAGAGTTTAGGCTTTCCAGTGGGGATCTTTTGAAATTTCTTTGACAGCATTTTGGTGTTAAGTATTATTCTAATCTATGTGAAGTCCTGTAAAATTTCAAAATTAAACATGCAATTTGTCAGATTCACATCTCCTTCCTTTTCAAGCAGACAGAGCATAGCTTTGGACTCATGTTTGAGCCATTCTTGGACCTTTTATATTTCACTACTAGCCCAAGTGCAATTCAGAGTTTTTCAAGGCATCTAAACACAAATTCTGTGTGACATCTGCAGGCATAGGAGAGGCAATTGTATCTCACCGACTCCATGAGGACTTTTCATTTAATGTAGGATCTATACAGAGACAGGGTTATAACATTATCTCCTACTGCAGTGTTCTGGGGGAGCTGCTTAAACCAACTCACCCAACTTTCCTGGACATTCTAATGGTAAAGGAAGGCTGTGCTGCAGAAAATAACTAAATCTGAAAAATTTTATTGTTCTTTCTTTCTCTTAAATAAACTCAGATACATCTCACTACCTCCTAGAAATTCATGAAATAATAATATCTCTTACTTATTGTGGACTGGTAATGAAGCTTAGCATTTATTTCTACAGCAAAATGTGGAAGCATAATTATACTGCCATTGTAGGAAGAACATAAATCACCAAGTGGCAGAAACTCAAAAATTACTCAGAAATATGAGCATCCAAGCAAAGAAATGTATTGGTAAAATGATCCCAATAACTATCATTAGAATGAAAAGTCAGTCATCTTGGATGCAAAAATTTCAGCATCAGGATAGTGATCTGATAATATGGAGATGAGCTTAAAGCCCTACAATCCAAGTCCTCATGAATATGGCCCAACTGCACATTTTAATGGTTTCTACTTGAGGGTGGAATATCTTAAATAGAAGTAATGACTGTTTCTTTAACAAAAGAGCAAGAAATAGATATTACGTGGAATTAAATTTTACTGGTATATAAGCTACAGGAACATGAGTTTGTATTCTGTCCTTTCTGTAGATACATTAGAAATAGGTAGATAAATACTCAGTTTAAGTAAATAAATATGGTAATGTAAATATCCGAATCTGAGGAACGTGGGTGGTAAATCAGAGTCCCAGTTAATCATAATTATGTCCGACAGAATTAAGCATCATTTAGTGGTATTTTAAATGAATAATAAATACAATAGTAAGATGAATGTTCACACAAATTTTCTTCGAAAATTCAGCAACATTTTTTATTTTACGATAATTTTGGACTGGACCTTCGCAGATATTTTTTAACACATATCAGCATCTTCATCTTGTTGTTAGTCTAAGACCAGTTATAGAAATGTCAGTAAAAACTGCTGCTATCTGCTTCTTTGATCCATCAGTTCAAAGTCTGGGACCTCAGTCACTGTGGCTGTGGCACACATCCTCCCAGTTCTTTCTCCTCATGCAAGAAATCTGACCCTTTTCTATGCTCTAACATTTCCTGTACTCTCCATTGTTTTCAGATCAACTGAAAGAACTGAGTATGTGTCCTGCAAACTGGCACCACTCCCTGGAGCTTAAATCAAGGGTCTGTTCACCTAGCCTGACTGTCCTCATTTCTGTACTAATCCCAAGGAGAGAGAGGGCATACAAGGCATTGAAACCTGTGTAAATCAAAATCAGTTTGAACAGAAATCTCAGCTGTCATGGAAGTGGTATAACATGCACTTGATGAATTTCATTCCTATAGGATGCATGATCATTTAAGTTTACATGGAAGAAGAGAACCTTCATGCATTATTTTCATTAGAACCAGATAATTTGTTCTATTCTTCTCCAATGCAGTCAGAACTTCAGTGTTGCAGGTGAGATGCAACAAGCTTTGTGAAAAAACAATAAAAGTAGAAAGCTTAAGGTGAGACACAAAGTGGCATATCATTTCCAAAACAGTTTCACTGCACCCCATTGGAGAAAATAGGCTGTCATATTCCATGAGAAGTTATTTATTCTAATTGTGCCTTGCCTGTCTTTGTGTTCATACAATCACTGGCATCCTTTAGAGCATTCAAGCTAGATTTAAACATCAGACAGAATCAAATACAGTTGCGCTTTTATCACTCTTATGTCCCTTTATATTCAAGGGTAACCAATAGAAATGAGATTCTTGTTTTCCAATGTCACATTAGAGATCCTCCGAAAATATCTGAGTAACGGCCATGCATTTTCTGGATAAGTCTGTCATTTCCCTTTTATGAACCTGGGTAACAGAACAGCTCTTCAGAATACAAATGGGTGGTGTTAAGAGCTCTGCCATAAGGGAGAACATATTTTGGATAGTATGTAGTTCAATAAAACATCAACAGTATAAAATATGGAAGCACACTTAAGGTGTGATGTGCTTCATCAAACCTGTAATTTGTCACACGGGCAACAAAAGCTTTGGATGCAAACTGCAGCTACTCACATAAATTGGCCCTAAGGTCTATAATGTTATTAAAATACAAAAAATAATTACACTGCTTCTACACATAGTACATGAAAGCAGATGCTTGTTCAGAAGCCCGTGTGTAATCACTCAGCTCTACATCCAAACTGTAATACTGGTTGACATTAAATATTCTGTAATGCTTTGGCTTCTCCATCTTGAAAAAGTTTATGTAAAATTAAATGTGATACAAAACAGGGCAAAGAGGATGAGCAAAGAAATATCTTCCATAATAGGAGCGACACCGTGAAGCAAGTTGCTTCACCTTCAGAGATAATTCCAGGCAGATATTGTAGTGATCTATAAAACTCTGAGAACCAAGGAGAAAGTGCACAGAAAATTTTCTTCCAGCCTACCATAATGCAAGTAGTAAGACACGTCTGGTGAAATCAACAGGTAGCAAATTGCAAATCTGCAAAAAGAAGGGCTTTTCCAGACATGATGTGGCTAACATTCAGATCTCGTTGTTAGACGGTGTTGTGATTGCCAGGAATTTTACATGAGTTTAGAAAGAGATTAAGCAAACGCATGAAAGAAAAGCAGTAAGATGCTTCAAATACAAAGATGCCCTCTGGCATTACAGTGATTCAGGCATGTTTCTGTATGTGCCTGACTTCCCTTTCATGCTTTCTTAGGCACCTGCTACTATCCACTGCCAGAGAATAATGAACTAGATCAGACTTTATTCTGACCTGATGCAGGCATTTACAGCTTCTAAAACTACCTTAAACTTCTACAAAACTTAAACCACCTACTTATTTATTTAATGCTACAAAAAACAGTGTCACAATTGCAAATGTGTTGTATATAGTAATAAACCATATTTCTACATCAGCTTTCACTTGTGTCAAACTTAGTAAATCTTCCATTACACCTCATCCTGTTTTCTACTTCTATGTTATCTGAATACATGTGGCTGCACTCATTAATACCACTGGAAAACAGTGATGTAAATCCTCATGTATACGTACAGAAGAATAGACCCCAAAGACTATTATTGTGAAGAATAATATGACATTACCTAACTGTGAAGTAAATCTATTAAATATTAATTACACATTGATTTAGTCTGGCTGGAATTCAACATTAATGGTTCCATTTAGTGTTACCTAGTTTTTCAAAATTATGGCAGAAGGAGAGTATAGGGGAAGTCATAAATGGAGCTGTGGAATATGCCTTAACTCTTCATCTCTAGAAAACCTGTGTCAAATTCTGACTGCCACACACAGATGTGACTTACCAAGTGTCACTTGTACATTAGTGAATGTTAGTGTGTGTCATAAAACTCCTGATGAAAAGGGTGAATTTCTTCACTGTGAGAGTGGTGAGGCTCTGGCAGCTGCTCAGAGAAGCTGTGGATTCTCCATCCAGGAAGGCATTCAAGGCCCAGCTGACAGGGCTTTGGGCAAAGTAGGAGGTGCCCCTGCCATGGCAAGGAATATGAAACCAGATAATCTTCAAGGTCCCTTCCTACTCAAACTATTCTATCATTACATTTACTGCTGGTCAAGACAGTAGTTAAACTTTAGTTTAAACACTGATTCTCAAATGAATCTGGAAAATGAGGATTACTCAAAGTGAGAAAAAATGAGGTGAAACAGCCACCTTTATCAGCATTTTGTCTAGGTATACAATTGAATTATCAAAGGAAGTAAGCAATATACAACTTCGTGTACTTCTGTTCCATGTTTCTTACAGTACTTCGTGTGATGAAATGGATAGCCATGTTCATGGCATACTTAGTATGCAATCTCCATATTAGAGAAGCAAGATGCAGAATCTAAGAAACATCTTGTTTTCAGGCCAGCCTTATTTCTCAATCATAAGAATTAGATAGGTTTTTTAAAAAGATATCTCTGAGAAAGAGCCAAGAGGCAGATGCATAGTCCTCAGTGAAAGAATAATGTGTAACAAAATGCTCTGGTTGAGTAAAACCTATGTAACACGAAGTCATATATAAGCCTGAAGGTGAAAACCAGTCAGAAATATCTCCTGTCCAGGAGCTGCATGCTTGTGTTAAAATGACACTGCATGGAGCCAGTCTATCCATCTTCCTTTAGGAATGCTTGTCAGAGGGAACTTGAGTCTGCCCACATCAGACATGTGAGGATGCCCTAGACCTCCCTCTAAGCAAAACTACCTAACTTTCATCTTCATAGGATCCGGGAATGAAAAAGCTTTTATTTTTTCATGTTTCTATGTAAGTTAAACAAGAGTTGTTCTGTTTTGCTTTGTTTACTTATTTTTCAATGCATTTATACACATACGAAGTCCATACTGTGATTCTAAGTATAAATTGAAACACTTTAGATAGGAGCTGAGCTTTGAAGTAAGGAAAGATGCGAAATAAAGTTATAAATCTCATACTGTGAAATCCATATGCCTATTCCTTTTGGAGATCTCATTCTTTGTTATTTGAGTTCATCACTTTTGCTGTATATCTAAATTACTTGGTTTGCTTTCTAACACTGGCAACATTATTTATTTACAGTTGTTGTTGCAAAAGTAAAATGCTCTAAGAAAACACATGTGACTTAAAGCCATTGGAAAAAGCACTAGGGTTTTCTCCATTTCACAACTGAATTTATTTTGTTGGTTTTAAAGCTTTGCCAAGGTCAAAACGACAGACTTTAGTATAAAGTTAAAACATTTACACAGAAGGAAAACTACATGAGGGGTTTATGGATTAAGATTATCTTAACTGTTCCCATCAGAAAGTAGTATGTGTTACAATGAGTAAAGAACCATAGAATCACAGAATCATGGGAACACAGAAAGGTTTGCATTAGAAGGAATTTTAAAGATCATCTAAACCCACGTATCATGGGTGGGGATACATACCACTATATACAGTTGTCCAGAGCTCCATTCAACCTGGTCTTCAGCACTTCCAAGGCCTGCACATCTATTGGAGAATATTTCTTTGAATGTTGATATTTCATCTGCTGTTTAACATGGTCCCTGCAAGGAAAAACTGAAAGGGGAGATATCTGTGGTAGTCAGGCACGCCACCATTAGAACATAAACATTTTGTTTGAAAGAAAAAATATCTTCTCCTTACATAAAGGTTTAATTTAGTCTACCTATGACACCAATTGAACATTTAACTTTCATCTAGATACTTCTGAAATGAAAGTTGTGTTCTTCTCTTCTTCTATAGTAAACAACCATATTTGACTGTAATAGCTGTCTTCCAAGGACAAAGTAACTGATCAGATAGGCAGGCAGCTTCAGCATTAATTGAATTTAGCAGACTGAGACCCTCAAAGTGTGTATGAATGATTTACCTGAAAATTTAAGTGACAGGAAAAAATAATTTTTAAAAGTTTAAAATGTTGTAAAGTAGAAATCATTTACTTCAATTTTCCTATGAAAAAGAAGAATATTTGCTAAAAGCTTTTAAGTCTGTATCTGCATAGTAATATATTAAATTATTGTTATTATAATGTATCAGTCTTAAGAGCATTTATTCTTTCTCCTAAAATATCTTTTCATTTTAATCGTAGAAAAATTACTTGGAGTGAAACTGTAGTTAATTTAATGTAATACATTATTAATCTTAATTTTTGATTAGCTTTTATTATGAACTTCCTATTAAGAGAAACAAAGAACGGCTTAAAAGACATTAGGTAATTAAAAGTTGTACTCTGACTTTATTTATCTTTGGTTTCCACTTATCTTGCTTTTATAAAATGCTCACTGTTAAGTTAATGAATATTTGCAGTGAAAATATTTTTAAATGTTTTGTGATTATTAAACTGCAAGGTAAACAAAATAATTTCATACTTTCAACAAGTGGTTTTGAACCTCATATACAACAAGTATAGAATACAAGATAATGAGCATTTAATCATTCTACTTTTTTTTTTATGTTCTACAAGTTGTAATAGGTTGCCTAGCTAACCTATGGAACAAAAATAAATAAAACTAATCTTGTGTGGTTAACTGTGATATATGGATGAAAACCTTGTATTCTTTCTGCATCTGAATTGAAATATTGGTTGTTTTATAATCAACATAAATTTACCCATTCAGTTCAGTAGAGGCAAATTTTGTAGTGGGAGTAGATCTGGGGCTGTAGCTGCAATGTATAGGTACATCAGGTTAGAATATTCACTCCTGCAGACTTTGTTTCTCTCTTCTTTCTTTACTATTTATCCCTTTTGAAAGTAACTCCCAACAAATCTCTCATCAGCTTTTCCTTGTTCTTGGGACTTTGCAAATCCCAGCCAGCCTATCTTAACTGCTCACTCTCAGTACCCAATATTATTAGTCTTCTTTCATTAAGTCTTGCCAGAATTATTGCAGTAATTTTCTTCTCTTCCACTCCAACCATACAGAACAGACATTTGCTTCACCACTTTTATAGCTCGTTTCTGACACCAGTGCAGAGATTGTCTCTTTTCCAGTGTTCTTCATATTCTCCCATTGCACGACTTGTCATTTCAATATCTAATAGGAAATTCTATATGCTGTTGTTATTAATCACCATGACTTTTTCAGGTAAAGTTGATCTGTCCTCTTCATAAAGTGCCTGTTCTAATCAGAATTCCCTGCTAGCTTCTTTTCATTGAAAAGAACATTTTGAAATGTTCTTTTGAAAAAACAAGTGTTTTTCAAAGTAAGTCAAAATCATTTGCATACAAATGTTTCAGTGGAAAACCATGATTGCATGCTTATCCAAATTACTATTTTTGCTTATGAGTGAGTACACAGAGAGGAAGTACAGAGCCAAGTAATTCAAATAAGCATATGCAGAAGAGCTTCAAACAGCATAATATTAAAACAGAAAAATATTTCTAGTGTAGGCAGATTCTTTTGGTTAGATAGAACTGCTTTTTTTTTCCAATTAGCCTCTTTTTATAGAGAACTCTCTACTCCATTCATCCTTCAAAAATTTCTTTTATGAGGCAATGTTCATATTAAACCTCAATTTAAATTGGAACAGGAACCAGTAGAATTTCTCCCCTTTTATTTTCTTGCATTTCAACTAAAATAACTTTCCAGCACTGCAGTTATACAAGTATATGCACACAAGTGACCAGTTCCCATCACACCCTCTAATATATGTAGGTCACCCCGAAACTAATGACTTCTAATTATTTATATGGAAACCACAATAAAGAGCACAATAATACTATTGGTAAAGCAAATTCTCAGCTACAAAACACTCTTTTTCAACACGGTCGCACTATTAGCTGTGCACATTCACCAACAATGAACAAGAGCCTGCATACCACACTTCTAAAACCCTGCACCAGTGGAAGTGTCCCACGGTCATTGTCACCACTGCTGAAACACACCACCCACCTCCCCAGTGTGCTCACATCCACTGGTTGCTCTCCAGAAACATTCAGCTAATATTGAAGAATGTCAAAAGGTGCCATTTCTTCCACATGGAGGAGGAATTCACTTACATCCCTTTGCTTCATGCTCACTTCCATGTCAGTTGTCATTTTGCCTCCCCTCTGCTGCCATCTGTCACACAGCTACAACAGAATATTGGCAGGAAGGCTCAACCTCTACTACCATACCACCAACATCTGCTTCTCGTTTTATGGGCCAACATAATAAAATAGAAGGCGCTACTTTTGGAGCAGCCCTCGTATGTCTGTGATTATGAACTCCCTCACAGAAGCCAACATTGTGAATCTCTAATTGACACTGAGTTTAACAGGTCTTTTTTCCAGCGGTGTTGGTCTACGAGAAATTGTAACACATTTATTAATGGCACAAAAATCCATATTTTGCTGACGAATTGCCCCATCTTTAAAAGTTTTATGCACTCTTTGCTTGCAAAAGCCTGAAGAACACTAGTGCAATGCATTCAAATAATCAGCATGAAATGAGTTGCATTTTCAAAACATTACAAGCACTACTTTTCCACTTTTCTACTTTTTTTTTCACATTTAAGAAGCAAAATTAAAACGCTTATGTGTTACTAATTACAAAATAAAGTATCAATATAATAACATATAACAGTTTAAAGATTAAAAACTTAAGTTAGAGAAATGCTTTCTCTGAGACTGTAAAAGATTACTTGCTGCCAGATTGAACTGTGGCCTCAGCTCTTAAATAATTTTAGTCTCAGTGCTGATGCTAATTGTGAATGTCTGAATCAAAATCTGAAATGGCTACCATATATTCTTTCTAAAGTTCAACTTGATCCTGATATATATCAAAAAATAAAATAAAATAAAATAATAAATAAAATAAGATTGGCAAAATAAGATTTCAGAGTTCGATAGATAGCTCCGAACATATACATGTAAGCTAAGTTCACAAACTTTGGGAGGCGTTATAATAGTGGCATCCCATATATTTTTTCTCACTTAAGCATAAAAAGCCACAACATTTTTAAAATATTGTTTAAAAGAAAGTTCAATGGAATCAAAAAGGAATTTGTTCAACTTCTAATGTTATAATAAGGTACAAAAGTATTTGATTTGAAAAGGCTGTTCCTATTTGTCCCTGTGCTGCAAAGCAGACATGATGAGAAGCCTTTTTGATAAAAGGACCATGTTTTGCAATTAACTTACATGGCACACATTCTTTTTTCTGTGAGGAAAAATGAGGAAAGTAAAAGGAAAAAAAGTCCATTTCTAGTTTCGGATATGGTGCAAAAAACAGGAATTTTCAAATAGGGTACAATTAGATTAAATCAGGCCTTGTTGTTAATAGCTTTTCTATGATGCTCTAGGTAAACTTGTGATAACAAGGCAGAGTTTTTGATATTGAGGCATTTGATATTACAACAAAGAGCTTACTACTGTGTTTTGATGTACTGAATGGTGATGTACTCAGCTTTTATTCCTTAAATTTATACCAGTTCTCTAAGAGTTTCAGATTTGGAAAACTAATTATTTAAAACATTACTTTCACCTCTTATCTTTTTCTTTCCTCTTTCTTTTCTTTTTCTCCCCTGCTCTAAAACTCATACAATGGGATTTTATCAGCAGGAACACATTTTTTCCCTGAGTCAGCTCAAGTTTCTATGATAGACTTCTGCAGAGTCAGTTCAGGGAAAATTCAAATTTAAGTAACACTTGATTTAACCATGTAATAAAAATATCAGCTTAATGTACACTGATGCTTTCATGCTATGTGCCCTACTTTCAGTAACACATCTCTAGCAGCATACTCTAAAATTATCCAGGCCTTTAGAAGAATATCCACTTGATATTGCACAAGGAATAGAGAGACTGAACTACCCTTGGGGTAGCTCCTTAGATTAGAACCAACAAAGAGAAACACTTAGTGTTTAAAAAGAAAAGAAACAGGTGTTTGATCATTTATTAACTCAGACCATTTTTTATTGAAATGCCAGAAGCTTAACAGTTGACCTGCAATTCCCCATCACCTCTGTTAGAAGTAGGAGCCACACAGATCTGCACTCTGAAGGTACACCAATTTGAAAGACCTTTCAATATGCAAATTGTAGGTCACTGGCTCCTGATGAACAGGCTAAGGAAGAGAAAGATAGTGTTCCTTTTGATGGATATTTATTCTCTTTAATCATGTAAAAGCACCGTTTGCTTGTACACAGTTTTCTTCTTGCATGGCTTCCCTGGCTAAGTGCAATTATCATTCTAAGACATTAATTATGTTTTGAGCTACGTGTATAACTCACTTCAGTATGTAGAGGCAAACCCTACCATTTTGAGTGTTCACTTTAATGTTAATAGAATAACTTTATGAACACAAGTTAGGGAAATAATATGACCCATTCTGTTTCATGTTCTTCCTCTTTGCCGAATAACAACTTTACCACACCATCTGTTTTGTATAAAATATTTATATGTATACATAAAAAAGGAGACCGAGAGAGAGAAAAAATAGGACACTACAGAAATAGAGTATCTGAGAACAACTTAAAAATGCAATATATTTAAAACTTTTTGGATTAATCATGAGCATAGTTTGAAATTTTGTCCTGGAAAGGCAGCCTTCAAAGAGTTTTAGTTTATGATCAATACTTGCTGAAGGATGTTCTAGTTCATGAGTTGTTGCTTTAGAAGGGAGAAAATTTGCAGCAATAATAGTGGTCTGTACATATTAAAGAAAAGTTACAGGGTAAATCAACACATTAATATTTTTATAGAAAATGTTGAGGTTGCTCAAAGTAATTAACTGATTTTTAAAAAGAGTTCAAAAGCGGGGCTGCTAGCATTCATTCAGTAAGGAAAATGAAGTCTACTTCATCACAGCTTACACTTTATTCTATCAGTAGAACTGTTGCTGATCTAGCTATGATGCCTTGGCTGATGCAGACAAGGGTATCTTTCTGAGGGCCTCTGCTGTCACCTCTCTCTGTTGACTTAATAGAAAATTGCATGTCTATTAGCTGGAAGCATGGAATCCCAGTAGAGGATCTGAAAACAAAGTTTATGCTGAGGAAGTAAGACTCACAGAATTTTCATTTCACAGCTCCTCTGGCCCTGATCACCAGTGCCCATTAGTGCTGGGATAAGATGAATGCAGTCTTGAAGTACTCCTTCCCATGCAATTTTCACCGTGCGGGATCCAGTCTGTACACTCACAGTCTGCACCACAGGAAGAACCAAAACACATTGAGTGAGGGCAGGCAAGGAATACACTTTAAAAAAGGTAATTGTGATACAAATTAAAGCACTAATATGTGCGCATCCACCATAGTAGAACAATTTCATTGGATAGTTAAACTTCCTGTGAATGCTCGGTACCTAGCTTAGGACAGCACTTGGTTTACGTTTTCAAGTTTTGGTTGAAATTTTGAATCTTCAAAGAAACCAAAAAAAAGTTTCGGATTCTCTTTAATTTTTTTTTTAATTATTAATTCTAGAATAAAATTCTCTGTTTTTTTCTATCATTTTTTCACGTCCTTTTATTCTTCAGGTCCTTTTACTAGGTTACCTAAGGAAAGGAGCATCAAAATTGTACATAGTGTCTGATCAAACAAAACTAACTTCAGTCAGCAATAGAAGAATCTCTATACCCATTTTACAGCAATTAAAATGAATAACAGATCTTAACGCTCTACAGAAGCACATTCTGGAGCTTTGTTCTTGGGTACTGTAGAGAAAGTCTTTACAGCCTGGACTATCATTTTTTAGAGAGGGATGCTCTCTTCCTCCCTTTCAGTGTGCAGTGAATTTTGCAGAAAAAACTCTTCAAAGGGCCACTGAGTTAATTTATGTAGTTTTTGAAATTTTGTCCTCCACTTTGCATTATACACTTCTTGGAAGAAAGTATGTTTGCATTTTATTGACCTTACAGACAAGCCCTCCCCTTACATTCTTCTTCAGACACAATCATTGTAACAGTATGTCCAAGAAAGGCCATTTTTAGTCTTTTAAAAATAATCACATATGATGCTTGTCCTCTTGCTGGGGACAATATTAAAAAAAAAAAAAACCCAAGCCAGAAGATTTTTCTCTTTCAAAGTGCTTCAGGAGACAGCTAAATTTACAGTAGAAAGGTAAGGCGGAATGGCACAAATGAGCTTGCAACACTTTCTTTCTTCATTCACTATCTGATCTTTGTTTGATTAACAGATAACAGAAAAAGAGAAAAAAGAATGTAAGAGTTGAACCTGAAATCATTAGAAACACAGAGGCCACAGCTCTCCCACAGAAACAACTGTTTCTTCTGAAAAATTCCTGTAGTTTATTTGAAGATGGAAATAATGTGATAGAAGAAGGTTGATATATATTATTTTCAAACTGGGGGCTCACCTGAAAATCTGACGAACAGATTAGGCTATGAGTAATGTGATTTAACGGGAAAAATCAAGAGGGTAGCTGACTTTCTGCCTTTCACTGCCTTGAGAACAACCCATTCTCATAGCACTTTCTGTGCTTCTCTCTAGCTACCTTAGCTCAAATAGACATAGCACTCAGTTTACATTCAGACTATTGCATAAGTGCTAAATGATGCCGACTAAAATAAAGGGAGAACAGTTCCACGCTGTCTGTGGTGTCAGTGACTTTCCAATGCGTGCACTGATTCAGTGCAGCTTCAAAGCTGGGTACTTGGGTTCATAGACTTGTTTGAGTTGGAGTAACCCTTAAAGGTCATCTAGTCCAACTCCCTGTAATGAACAGGGACACCAGCAGCTAGATCAAGCCCTGGTCCAGCCTAAACTTAATGCCTACAAGAATGGGGCATCCATAACTTCTCTGAGCAACCTGTTCCAGCACCTCGCCACCCTGACTGTGAAAAACTTATTTATATCTAATCTAAATCTCCCCTCCTTTAGTATGAAACCATTTCCACTTGTCCTGTTACAGCAGACTCTGTTAAAGAGTCTGTCGCTTTCTTTCTTATGGTACTCTTTCAGGTACTGAAGAATAGCCTCTGCTCTCTTAGGCTGTCCTCATAGGAGAGGTGGCCCTCCTCTGGACATGCTCCAACAGGTCTATGTCTCTACTGTACTGAGGACTCCACATCTTGATGCAATACTCCATATGAGGCCTCGCCAGCACAGAGTAGATGGGCAGGATCATCGCCCTTGACCTGCTGGCCATGCCTCTTTTGATACAGCCCAGGATAGGGTTGACTTTCTGGGCTGCACAGGCACATTGCTGGTTCATGACTTGCTCCCATCCACCAGTACCCCCAAGTTCCTTTTGAAGGGGCTGTACTACATCCCTACATACCCCAGCTTGTACTAATAGTGGGGGGCTGCCACGATTCAGGAGTAATACCTTTCACTTAGTTTTGTTGAACCTCATGAGGTTCTTCTAGACCCACTAAGCCTGTCCAGGTCTCTCTGAATGGCATCCCTTTCCTCAGATGTGTCAAGCACACTCCAAAGATTGGTGTCATCTGCACACTTTTTGGGGATGGACTCAATCCCACTGTTGATGTCATTGATGAAGATACTAAAGAGCACCAGTCTCAGTACTAACCCCTGAGGGACACCATTTGTCACTGATCTCCATCTGGACATTCAGCCATTGACTGCTATTCTTTGGGTGCAAACTCATAACTCAGTTCCTCATCCGTTGAGCACCCAACCCATTTTATATCTTTCCAATTTGGAGAGAAGGATGTTATTGGGAAGCATGTCAAAGGCCTTACTGAATTCCAGATAGACATCAGTGGCTCTCCCTTTGTCCACCGGTGCAGATACATCATCATAAAAAGCAGCAAGGTTGGTCAGGCAGGACCTGCCCTTGATGAAGCCATGCTGATTATCCTATTTCACCTCCCTCTCTTCCTTGTGCCCCAGCGTAGTTTCCTGGAGGATCTGCTCCGTGATCTTTCCCAGCACTGAAGTGAGGTGTTAACAGGCTCGTAGTTCCTTGGTCAACCTTTTTAAAAGTGGATGTGGCATTGCCTTTTTTCCAATCACCAGGGAGTTCACCTGACTGCCACAACTTTTTAAATATCATTGAGAGTGGCTTGGTAAGTACGTCAGCCAGTTTCCTCAGAACTTCAGGATGCATCTCATTGGGTCAATAGACTCTTAGATGTTCAGGTTCCTTAGGCAGTTGTAAACCTGGTCTTCACTTACAGTGGGAAAGGCAACATTCCCCAACTTCTGAACCATCCGCTCAAGGACTGTGTGTGGAGAAGTTGCTAACTGAGACAAAGTAAGCGGTTGGACACCTCAGGCTATTCCTTGCCTGTTGTTATTTGCCCACACATATTTCTCAGTAGGGGAAGGATGCCCTCCTGGACCTTCCCTTTCCATTTGATGTACCTATAGAAGGCTTTCTTACCCTTCTTTGTGCCCCTAGCCAAGGCCATTATATGATTCTATGAAGTGCCAAGCCATTTGCTTTTCCCCTCCAGGGAAGGAATAGATAAGAGTGGCCAGATTATGCTTGTAGTTCTAGCACAGTTGGGCAGGACAGTAAGGGAGAGGAGAGCATGAAGAAATGCCTGAAATTACACTTGCCATCACCCACTGGCAGAAGGAATGAATTTGATTTTGGGCAAAGTGGGGGTGGATTGACTTTGAGAGGTGGCTGATGTTCCTCGCCTTTGGATCTGAGCTCCTAGGTAGCGTACCAAGGAGAAATATCCAGCAGCAACTTGTACTGGTTCCAGATTCTTTTACTTATTTGATTATGAAATAAAGTATGCTTTCTCTGTGCCTACACTATTATAAAATTTGAATAAAAATAGTATTTAATTAATATTAGTCACTTTAAAGTGCAAACAGAAGACATTGTATATTACTGATGGATCCGTTAGCATTTTTGCTGGTGACACATATCTCCTTCTGACTTCCTTCCCATTTTACATGGGTCACAAATTCAGCTCCTGCTCACGTTGTCTTCTGTCTGCAGTTAATGATGTGCCTAGTTGGAAAAGTGTTGCCGAGTGGTCATTTAATTCATTTTGATCAAAGTCTGCACCTCATATCTTCAATCAGAGTGAAAGTGCTTGGCCGGGTGCAGTGCTCAGTAATCAGTAGGGATAATGTACAAGCAATCCATCAGTGCTTGAAGCTATTCTGTAGGGGCTCTCTCAGGGTCCTGAATTGCTTATCATAAGCAGAATTGATGCATTACATTTTGTCCCAAACTTTTCTAAAAAAAATTGTGGAGTCATTTCTGGAATTATTCCAATATAGCAGACTCGTAACTAGTTTTGAGTCAAGGTCATGTTCTGTAGCTAGGTTTCTGATATCTTACTAACATAAAACAATTGCTGCATTCCCCCTGCAGTCTTGGTCAGAGAAATATATGTACCCACCCATCCAAGGTTCTGCACACACTGGTATGCACTGGAGCTCAGCTGCAGGGGCTATCATTGCTTAGCTCACTACTTACAATGCAGTAGGTTTTTCATTGTAAACCCACCCAAGGGGAAAAAATGCAGAACTCTGCATCCTGAAATCTTCTGTGAGCAGAAGTTAGATGAGAAACTTCTTCTCACTTCCCTGCCAGGTTGCCAAAATTAACATCCATAAGAACTAAAAGAACAGCTTATTTTTTAAAAAAGTATGGAAATGACTTTCTAAGAGCTAAATGCTGGGAAGCAGAAAGTTGATCCAGTTCTGATAGTGCAGGATTTCCCATCTACAAACAAGTGTTGACGAGACATCATGGCTTCTCCACCATGAGGCAAGGATGTTCCATGCTGCCCCATCCTGTAGCATGTGGAGTCCTCAGCTTAATTGCTTTATTGTATACATTATGAATCTGAAACCATTAAATAATTCATTTGGTTATTTTCTGTAGCATTTTCCTCCTTCTGTGGGTAGTAGTCATAAATCATAACAATGTGCGAGAGAAAAAAAAAAAAAAAAAGGATTGCAAAATGCTAGAGTATTCCAGGGGTGGAAATGACATCTTTTACCCAGCTCTCTGTTCACCTTCTGTACTGGACTCATGCACAGGTCAATCTTAAGCAATGTAAATAATCAAGCCCCTCAAATCCACAGAATATGCCAATAACATATCATGTGGATAAAACTGTCTTGTCTTGTCCTTCATCCCTGGAGCCATCAAGCCTCCTATAAATTTTGCAAAAGGATAGAAGGATAAATTTCAGTAGGTTTCACTTGCCAAATGGATCTAAGCTAAACTGTGAACAGCAAAACACAGCAACCAAGTGGTTTTTGGGGACTACATTTTTACAGGGCTAGAAATTTGTGTTTGAATTCATAAATGCACCTTCGCTTTTGAGTTTATTTGCTAGGTACTAGCAATTAGGAAATAGGTACTGATGCCTGAAGCCAGTATTCAACCACATTTCTTGAAGATTTATTTACTTGCACTTTCAATTGTGAAATCTATATGCGTGTTGGTGGAGGTACACGCATGTGAATGCATACAGTCACATGTACATAAAGCACAGTCTCACAAAATAAAAGTGCATCTACATCCAGACATGTAAACTTCAATCTTCTCTATAGAAATAAGTAGCATAAATGGCCCTTGATAATCTAAAAGATAAAAATTGTTCTCAAAAAAGTCAATATAAAGAAGGCATTATTTTGTCACACTTCCCTGTAAACTTTAGCAATGCATAGGAGATTAATCAAAGCAGGCTTCACAATTAAAATTCTTTGATCACTTTTTTAAATGAATAATGGTAGCTGGGGAAAGGATCTCATGACGTACACCACTAATACTGCATTAGGGACAGCAAGAAACATTAAATAAGAAGTGCATTCAAACAGAAGCATTTAGTTTTCTAAAACTGTCACAAGAAGACAGATGGATCATTCTTTGCATGAACTCCTTTGTTCTGCAGTTCTGTGCTGCAGAATTCATCAGCCCTGGCTAGAGAGAGATCTTAAAAGATGCAATACACTTATCCCCAAAACATCACCCTGTTCCACATTCTCATCGCTAATCTGATGTATGCAGCCTGCTTCATTTTCCAGAAACATCCTGGCTACTCTGCTGGAAACAGTAACCATGTGAAATGACTTTTTCTGAGAGATGAAGCTGGCATGAGGCACTTTGGGTGGCCCTCCCTCCCACGGATGTACTTTTCTTCTGGCTTATCTGAAGTAGAGAAAGATTTGTTATCTGCATGCCCTGCAAAGAGTCCCGGTATAGGAAGCCTAAGGAAGACAGCTGTCTCTGCTGACAATTTGATATGAAAACAAATGCATTAACCTAGAAATTCAGTATCTTTGTATATGTGCTCTCTTGTAATTCTCCACTATGTGGAATAATATATATATATTCCTTCTCTTGCATCAAACTTCATTAAAAACCTGCTAAATAAAATGTTTTTCTAATGATTAAACCCAATTTGTGTGTGAGATTGTGATATTTGTGGAAAAATGAGACCTGAAGAAAATTACTGGCAATTTTCTAAATAAATTAAATTCATTGTAAAGTTTCCAGGGATGTTTGCAGATTTTTTCAGCTCATGATTCAAGAGGGAAAAATGTAAGTGACCTTCAGAGACCTTTTCCTTTCACCTAATTCTGCTTACATAGCCTTCTTATTGAAGGAAGCAGGTAGTTGCAGATAGGGTGCTGTACATTTCAGATAACTGTCATTATCTTATTTCTTGTGCCATCCGGAAGTGCTGGATGAGATGGGATTGGAGATGTCCATAATACTGCTCTTTTTTTTTTTTTTTGAAAAGAAAGAAACCATATAAAAATCTTTGTTTCCTGTTGACTCATCTAAATGCTCAGGGAGAATGTGAGGAAGTAAATGATACAAACTGAGGAGCTAAAGAATTAAACTGAATGTGAATAAGGTTATTTTATCTGAATATCAAGAACATGCATCTAAAGCAACACAGTGCAATCTATTTTGTAAGTAAATCCATAAAACTACTGATCAAAGAGGGTGCCCTAATGGTAAAAGGATAAATAACTACATAATGACAGCACTTATCTGAGAGACATTTTTTCAAACATAAAGCAACCACACACCAGAAAGCCTCAGCTGTATCTTAAATGATAATAAAAATAAAAATCTATATCTAAATGGAACCAAAAAATATCCAGAATAAATGTGTCTTTGGTGGCCTTTGTCCCCATGAATAATTGTTTTGTTGTTAAGTGCATAAAGGATGGAGTTTACCCTTATCCTTCCCTGTACAGCAGATTGTTTTTCTGATCACATCATTCTGCTGTCACAACCCACTAAGCATTTTCTCAGCCACACAAGGCTGAGAGGGAGCTGCAAGCTGGCATGTAACTAGTTACTCCTGACTTCATCTGCATCTATTGTTACACGTTCTCCATGAAACACACTGGACCATTTAAAACAAGATGAATTTATGGGAACTTTGTTGTTTTAGGAACTAATAATTTTTATACCAAACATTCTCAGAAAGACTCAAATCTCTTGGCATATCAATGTATATCTTTACTGATGATGTTTCCTTTTGAATTTATTTTATAAATGCATTCAAAGCTCTCTACTTTCTAAGAACAGGATGGTTACTGTAGAATAACAATGGTCTAAGAATAACAGCAGATGTAGGAAAGGAGTCCAGATGAGAAAGACAAATCGGGCACAATCTCATTCTTGGGTTTGTTTTCACAGTGCCCTAATGCCATTCAGCAAACCTTTTTTTGCCAGTGCTTCGCTTCATTGTGCTAGTTTGGACTTTGGTTACAGATTCCAGCATCATGGCAGTCCCCCATTTCTACTTATGCAAAATGGCCTCTCTCCAGTGCACTGTTCCTACTCATCCATCTGGGAACATTTTTGCCTTCAGTGCACACATCCCACTGTGAAGCTGTTCTAGCTGCTACAAAATGGTCACAGTGACCATAGCCTTTCAACATATGGGGCATGCTCCTGGGTGCAACTAGCCCCTGCAAACACTTCTTTCACCTCTTGCTGCAGATCCCAGGATGATGGAGGCCACCTGAGATCTTGAAGTAGATGTTGGCATCAGTCTGACTACTTGATGGTAAAAGATAGGAAGATCTGCCTTTAAAGCAAGCTGCCTTTGAAAGGTAGCCTTCTCATTCACATTGTCTTTTTAATTGTTCTAGAGTAGATCACATACAGCTAAAAATGAATCCCCATGGGAAAGGGGTTTGGATTCCAGACAGCTCCATCTGTACCTTTACAGCTCTCCCTGCAGGATGAGATTTTGTCCTCAATGTGGAGATGCAGTCCCTTTTAAGTTGGCTTAAACAAGTTGTGTGACTGCACCCCGAGTTGGGCAGGTACTTTTGTCAAGATTTCTGCCACTGCTTTCTCTTTCCTAGGCTGTTTCTTGGAAGTTATAGTCTTCATACATAAAGACTAAGTCCTCTTTTTCACTCCCTCATGAAGATTTCTGGGCTGTGTCATGCATCCTAGACAGGAGAAAGTGTCCAAGGAGACTCACAAACACCACATTGCTCCTTCAGACACTACTCATAACATGTAGGGGATTCATTTACCATGAGGGCAACCATTGTTCACTACATTTTGAAGAACAAATTTTATAAACATCTATGGATTTTTCCCTTCTACTGTAACATTCATGTTAAAGGGAACCACAGATATGAATTACAGTCAAACTTCGGCATGTTCTTTTTGTAAGTGGCCACTCAGTTCACAGTAAATGGATTTGACCTCTTCAAATACCTGAAAGGTAATTGCAGTGAGAGTGGGGTTGGTCTCTTCTCAGTGGTGACAGGTCACAGGACAAGAGGAAATGACCTCTAGTAGCACCAGCAGAGGTTTAGGTTGAATATCAGGAAAAGCTTTACAGAAAGGGTTATTAAGCACTGGATTAGGCTCCCTAGGGAGATAGTTGAGTCACCATCCCTGAATGTGTTTAAAGTCCATTTGGATGTGGTGCTCAGGGACATGATTTAGTGGTGGGTTGTTACACTTAGGGTAGTATGGTTAGTTTGTGGTTGGACTTGATGATCTTGAAGATCTTTTCTAACCTGAGCAGTTTTATGATTCTATTCTACTCCTTGATTAGATAACCTACACTATACATAGGAAAGAGTGAAGGAAAAGCTCTGTTGAAAGCAGCCTCTGAGAGGCATGCAAAAATATGTTAATTTTTCCTTGTCATCTCTCTCATTTTAAATTAGTGAGATTCCTTCTTATCAAAGGAAAGTTCTGCCATTTCAAACATTGTCATTTTACATTTGATTGATTGATACTTTTGTGAAACTTCTGCTTTTTGTATACTATCAAGCAATTGTGGTCTGGGATATGTGAGAAAACTGAATAAACACATCTGAAATACAGTCACAATAATCTGTTCATGAATAAAAACTCTTCCACACACATTTGCAGAAAAAATAATGAAATAAAAAACATTATGCAAGAGGCGAATTTAGTTTAGTGTCTGTTTTTTTATTTTTTTGTTTTGTAAATATGAAAATAAGAATGTTTGAAATAGGAGAAATAAATATTTTTACTCCCTGTTTGGATGATCACCTTTAAAGGACAGACTGGTTCCACTTCTACCCATGCAAATCATCCTTGAAGCAGCAAGTCTATCCTACAGCAAGTCTATCCTACTTTCCTGAAAGAAAATATGAACGGAGTCTCTCTGCTTTAGGAAAAAGGGTGTTGCTAGGCTGCTATGAGTATTTTCAAAGCCTTTTGGCACTCCTTTCTGGGTGGGGGAGAAACATAATATTACCAAGTAAATCAGCATTGTTTATGGGGGCTGCTCCAAACATAATGCCTTCTATTTTATTATGCTGGCACATTTTGTCAGAAGCAGATGTTGGTGGTATGGCAACAGAGGCTGAACTACCCTGCCAATATTCCATTACATTTTGTTGCTGTGTGACAGACGGCAGCAGAGGGGCAGTCTGACAGAATGGTGTCTGACATGGAAGTGTATATAAAGAAAAAGTGTGCCACTGAACTCCTCTATGTGGAACAAAAATGGCACCCATTGACCTTCATCGACACTTGCTGAACATTTATGGAGACCAAATAGTGGATGTGAGCACAGTTTGGTAGTGGGTGGAACATTTCAGCAGCAGTAGTTCTCCTCCACTGGTACAGATTTTTATGAGAATAGCATGCAGGCTTTTGTTCATCCCTGGCAAAAATGAACAGCTAATGATGTTGACAGATTTATAACTGAGATTTTCCTCCATCAAACAGTGTTCATCTGCTCTTTATAGCTGCTGTAGTTTCCACAGAAAGAAATAGGAGGCATTACTTTTGGAGCAAGCTACATATGTTATTAACTGTTGTGTTTCCTTACAGAAACTATGGGAAACAGTGAGGACATAAAAGATGCCTTAAATTTTACATTTACTGGAAGAGGACCCAGTTGACAGGTCTCATGTGGCCTTTTTTTAGTTAATTGACTTTTGGCAGTGATAGCCACCTGTGTAAAGATTTCCCACCCCAGCAGACTGGATCCAGTATCCAGTACAGCATAATCAGTATCAGATGATGTCATTTTTTTTCTCATCTTTCTCCTTGAAAAAAGATATGACAGCTTTAGAAAGCATTTTAGACAATTAGACACAGCTGAATCAATTTTTAAAGCATTGTTTGCTGGCTTTTATTTTCCTCACTTTTGTTCTCTTTTGAAAGCATGAAAAACATTTCCCCCATAGGTGCTGCCCTATTTCATTTGAAAAGCATTGTTTTTTCTCTGGCATGCTTTGAGTGAAGCCAAAACTGACATAGCTTATTTTGTTAAATAGTAACAATAATATCAACTTAATTACTACCCAGTCCTGTCATGCCAAAACTTGACTATTTCTGTACCAGCACTGTCCACAGACATTAATACAGCAATAGGGAATAACAGTTGTTCATTTGCTGCCACACTAAGCCAAGGGGAAATAAAAATGGTTCTTTCCTTTGAAAATAAGAATGAGCAACTGCCTCCAAAAGAAGTTATTGAAAAGATCCTTTGTGACTTTAGTAGGCCTCAAATCATGTCACATTTGCCCAGCAGATTTAAGTGTTAATAATAATGTTGCTATCATAATTAAAAAGTATAACATTTAAATATATTTTTATATAGTTTTGCAATCAGGAAATTTGAAATTTATTATTTTTGATAGAAAAACAGCATAGGGTAGACTCCAATATTAGTTCTTGCTTTTTGTGATAGTGGATCTGCGTCTTTGTTCATGTTTATACCTGCATGAATCTAGAACAGTTGCAAATAATCGGAGTTAGTACCCCAAACACACTGGGATGCTGCACTGGTTATAGCAGAATTTTACCAACATACGTTGGTAAGCAGAGAAGTCAAGTTAAGTGAGTACGAATTGTGTTTGGGAGCTGCATGACCACTGCTCTTGAGTAGCAGTCGGTGTCAGAGGAGGAGCTCAGGTGGGAGAGGAAGATGAGACAGAGCTGTGCAGTGGCTCAATCACAAAACTGACACATATGGGGAGACCACTGAAGAGGGAATCCAGTGTGAATGCCTTTGCAATAAGTTAGAACCTGCACCTTAATCCTTAACTAAAAGAGAGTGGATGGAATCTCCCTCCAGAAGTCTCCAGAGATGGCTGCATCTTTTTATTTATCATACAGGGAATCAGAGGTCTATTTTCCTAAGTGCTTAAAATAGCAGGAACAGGTTAAAATTCAAAGTTATGGATAATTGATCCCAAAACATCTCCATACCTCCCTAGTTTCCCCTGTCTGATTTTATGACATTCAGCAGCCTTATAGGGAAATATAACAAATTGATATTCATAAATCTCTCTTGTATGAAACAGGTTGATGAGATAATTTTTTCAGTTGGAAAATGATCATTTTAGTAAATCAAAATTACTTGAGGGAATATTAATACGATGTTTCCCTGGCTGCTGGCCTGCAAGTCTTGCCAATGTGCAGCCAGCCAGCAATCTTTCTGTGAAGAATGTTCCATTCTTAAATTTTTTAACCCTCAGTTAAAACAGTTCTTTTCCTGCTGTGAAATTTTTAGTGGATACCCATCTTTTATTTTTAGGCCAACTTTGCCTGTGTGTTGTTATTAATATTTATGCTGATTACAACATATCAGTCAAGCGGCCTTGTGCAATGAACATTAGATTTTTATATTAGTTTGACCTTCTCTGGACTGGATGAATATTTTTACTCTTGATCTCCCAATCATTTAAAAGAACAGAACAGAAATAATTTAGAAGAGTTAAAGAGCTCAAGTGTACAATTTTACAACATTGCCCCTATCCTATTGATTAGTTCTGTTCCATCCCAAAAATATACTTAGTGCAGCTAGGCAACATAAAGAACTTGTTCTTTCCTTTCAAGAGGAATGTCGAAACAATAAAGGATAAGTCATACTGGCTGTATTGATTTGAGACAACCTTGATGAACACAACCTTTTGAGATTAAAACATTTATCTGGGGGGAGAGGGAAAAAACATTTTATTTGTTACATTGGGTCTTATTGAAAGACAATGATGTTAGGTATCTAAAAATTCTCTGCATAGTGGCAGGCTTTTAAAGGCAATGAGATAACTGCAGCACATTTCCATATTAATCAATAAAATGAAAGGCAAAAATCAATTTTGTCTGTGCAAGTGTGTGTGACACTTCCCTAAGAGCCATACTGTTGGGATGGATAGCTGCCAGCAGAGCTGGCCATAGGTTGATTATTTATGGCAAGGAAAAGCATTAAGTCAGCTTAGTGACAAAGTAGCAGGAAAGATATTATTCATGGGATGTCTATTCAAAAATCTGGCATTGGTACCTGCAAAATGTTATTTCAGGTCTTAATGACTATCGTGGTTTCCTACATAAAACGGGAGCAAAAAAAGTTTTTTGGTCAGAAGAATAAAAGGCTGAGTTTACCAAAGGAACTGAGAAGTTTAGTTTCGAGAACCCTAAGAAATCTGTGATAGAGTCTTGGGATTATCAAGGAATAAAGAAATTAATAAACTCTCCAGTTTTATATTCTGCTTCTTTATCCCTGTACTGGAAAAAAACCTCAACACTAAGTCACCATCTCCATCACACACTGTTTGATAATCATATCAAGATAGTGGAATGTAAGATTACAAAGTGGATGGTTTTTGAAAGCTTGCATTTATAATTTCTGTTATGCTGTATCTAAAGTGTTATTTCAGTATATTTTTAGGAAATAAACTTGTTTCATTGGTTCTTCGCTCTTGCCTGAGTTATTCCCAATATTTAGTTTGGGCTTTGTGGTTTGATTTTGGAGTAGCATTTTAGGGATTTTTTTGTTTGTTTTTGACAGTTGTTCAGGTTATAGCAGAGTGATCTAGTGCCAATCAAAAAGTTGTTTTTTGTGTGATAATAGTTGTCTCAGAGTCCATTCTTGTCTAAAATATGTTTTTTTATTTTTCTTATAAAATCACATCACTTGATATCATTTTACTCCTCAGTCACATAGAACCATGAGATTCTTCTTGGATTTTCTGTAACATCTTTCCTATCCTGAATAGTAAAACTAGTGCACTTTTTCACCTAACAATTTACTCCCATTTACAGACTACAGATCATTTATGAGTAGGTTATAGCAGCAAAATCTTAAGCACAGAGTCCTATGGAGGACTCTGTTTAAAAGCTTTTGGAGCAAAATTTATGCCATTCTAAGCTTTCTACCAGCAACTTAGGCTGTAATCTTAACTTTCAGATACCAGAAGTGAATGGAAGCCCAGTCAAAAAATCACCAAAAACAAGTCTGACTCGTGGAAGGATCTGAGTCAATCCTCAGGTGTTTAACAGTTCACACAGTGAACAGAAGCCTGTGCCCGTTGCGTCTTGTATTTTCACTCCACATCCATGCGAAAAAGGTTCCCCAGCTTCCATAGTATCTAACTTTTAAGCACCTGAGACTGTGATGAGATCCCCTTTGAACCTGTGCTTTGTAGCCCGAGCAAATCCAGTTCATTTGGCCTTTCTCTGTTTATCAGGTTTTCCATCACCTAGGTGGCCTTCCACCCTTCTCTAAAGGGTGAAACATGAGAAGACATTTGACATGGAAAATCTGAATTATAAATAAGTTGTGATGAAGATGAGGAAATCAGCTGAACCAAGAGGTTCAAGGCAATTTTCTGATTTAGAGATTTGGGTCATAAGGGGTATCTTCAAAACAACACAAATTAAATCCTATTTCAAAAGTTTGATTCAGTCTGAACAACATAATACCAGAGAGTTTTTTTTAGAGATAAATGAAGAAAACAGCAAAAGATACAAGGAACTCATTCAAAAAAAATAAAAAAGTAAACAGTGAAAAAGCAAGGATAGAAAGCTCAGACAAAGCTCAAACTAAATGAGAGTATGATAAATATCAACAGGTGTCTGAGGAATACACAAAAAAAGTTGTACTGTTTAAGGTTATATAATATAGTTTATAGGAATAATTCAGTGAAATTAAGCAGCAAAAGCATTATACAATACATGACTGGAAAAATATTCTAATAGGGAGGATAGAGTAGACAATAAAATAACTGTAAGAGTAAAGGTAGTCTTTCAGCATTAGCAGTGGAATGGATAAAAAGATCATTGAGGATCTACTGTCTATGATCCTACCAACATGAACACTTATACACAGGACAGTTTTACTAGTGAATGGATATGTTGACTAAGAGATTTTAGCCTCTAATTTACCATCTTCAACCATTTGAGCACATCTCATCAAAGGACAGTGAGAAAGATGCATGTTTTTAAAACAGCCCAAGATATTATCTTAAAAGAATTACACAGATGAGTATATATTAATACAATTAAAAGAATGGACTGTAGCAGGAAGCGTATGGGAATGTATAAATGAGAGCTATTTTATCTACTAACTACATTTTCTGTGGCTCATGGTGGTACTATTTAAACATCTCTTGGCATAAGGAAGAAGCAATAAGACAAAGATTTTATAAATGTGCTGCATTTTATTCATTGATTTATGTCAGACATTCAGACAGAACTCTCAGAAACATTCAGCAGTAACATTTGCTTGAAGTCCGTTTCAGAACATCTTGCATTCAGCTCCCATAGGGTAATAGAATCAAAAAAGCAGGCAAGGATTATCATTTTGCCTGGTCTTTTCTCCTTTCTTTTTGCACATGTGAGAAAATAAGACATCATCTAACAACAGTATATTCAATTATTTAGAGTTGCTTGAAGTTATAGAAAGACAAAGAAGAAAAATGATTTTAATATGTGTGGGGATTTTTTTCAATACATGGTGGAAATATCTACGTTATGCAAAATGCTGAAAGAACTTAGCAAACCTACAGTACAACCTACAAAATTCATTTTGTTGCTATCAGCAACAATAAGATGACAACTGCCTACCAATATCTTTTTCATACATATATTGTACATGATATGAAAGTGATTTTTTGAGCTGTTTAAAGAGAATGTTAGAGAACAACCTGGTGGAAGTGATAAGAAGTTCTCTGCTATTACTGGGTAAGGAAAAAGTTAGCTCATTTGTAACACTGGCAATACTTTTTTCTTTCTTGTGAGAACAATAAGTGACCTGGTCATAAATCAAAATGGCCACATAGCTGGCCAGAAATTTCAAAAAACACAATATTAAATATGTAGCTTCTTGTAACTGAAAGCAAACATTGATAATAATTAATCAGATCTGATCAGCTAAACATATTTTTTTTCAGTTTCCTTTTGTAATTAAATATAGGTCTACCTTAGTAAATAATTTTATGTTGGTAGGTGAATATCCAAATGGAAAACACTGAGATCCCCTTTATATAGATGAAACATGAGTTTTAATAGAAGTAACTCCTACCTCCTAAAAATAAAAAAATAAGAAGAAATTTTCAGGGGAAGACAGGATTTTAATGTTACATATGTGGAGATTAATGATAGTTAGAAGGGAAATCTGTCAATTAAGTCTCATCAGAGTAGAATAGTATAGTGTTCTCATATGAACATTAATGTGAAACAAGGTAAGGTAGATCCTAAGAAAAACGCCAGTATTGGCATCACTGCTATGTTATACACTGGTTTTCTGAGAAAAGTGCCTTTAGCACCTCGTTAAATGTGACGTGGGGCTTTACTTTCTTCTTCTTGAAATTTCTTTAGTAAATCATAATCTAGCTGTAATAGGTTTGGCAGAGAATTGCACAGATGTCTTTCCGTTGTTATTGTATTTCCAAGAACTCAATGTGTACTTATAATTCACTTCTCAATTCTTCTTCTTATTTATTTTATTTCGTTAATTTACCATCCAACACTCCAAAGATTCTATGCACATTAATTATATTTAGTGTCACAGTGGAAAACTGATTGAGTTTTACCTACCTGATGTGGTAAATACAACTCCAACCCCTGCCTCTCTCCACCCTTGGACAGAAAGTTGTAAGAGTACTGAATGAGCGGTGCTTAGTAGTCCAGCATATATACAGTTATACCCTTTTGAAAAACTGCCATTGCCGTACCTAAGGTCATGGTAAACAACATTCAGGTGCTCAGTGTGTTTACAACTTGTCCCTTGAAGTCCACTGGCTCATGCATAGACAAATCCCTTGAAGCTTCCCAAATAAAATTAATCTTTTCATTTTTTTCATGAAGAACTGTATGAAAAACAACTTCCATTCCTTCATGAATGTCAGATAAAATACACCAAAAAATAGAAACCTGATGAAATTTCAGATTAGGTCTTTCTCCTTTTCTTCATTGAAACAAAATGCACCTTACAATTTCATGGAGGACATGCAATTCAGTAATTTAACACTCTGTCTCTCTGAAGAAAACATGTTTTTAAAGAATTCTTCCACAGGTGCTTTTCTGGATTCCTCCAAGGAAAGCTCAGCCACTGATTAGATCTCTCTGATAATATAGAAGTAGGACAGCATAGGTGGGCATGAAAGGAAAAATATGATGTCATAACCAAACAATTCAGATCAAAAAAAGTCCTTCAGTTATCAGTTCTCTGAGCCTTAAAGGGAACAAGAAGCAAAAGAAGCAAAAACAAAATTTCCAATTCTCACATATTCTTGATTATAGGAAGGTAGCAAGAGAAAGAAGGCACTGATACCTTCTAAANGTGGAAAACTGATTGAGTTTTACCTACCTGATGTGGTAAATACAACTCCAACCCCTGCCTCTCTCCACCCTTGGACAGAAAGTTGTAAGAGTACTGAATGAGCGGTGCTTAGTAGTCCAGCATATATACAGTTATACCCTTTTGAAAAACTGCCATTGCCGTACCTAAGGTCATGGTAAACAACATTCAGGTGCTCAGTGTGTTTACAACTTGTCCCTTGAAGTCCACTGGCTCATGCATAGACAAATCCCTTGAAGCTTCCCAAATAAAATTAATCTTTTCATTTTTTTCATGAAGAACTGTATGAAAAACAACTTCCATTCCTTCATGAATGTCAGATAAAATACACCAAAAAATAGAAACCTGATGAAATTTCAGATTAGGTCTTTCTCCTTTTCTTCATTGAAACAAAATGCACCTTACAATTTCATGGAGGACATGCAATTCAGTAATTTAACACTCTGTCTCTCTGAAGAAAACATGTTTTTAAAGAATTCTTCCACAGGTGCTTTTCTGGATTCCTCCAAGGAAAGCTCAGCCACTGATTAGATCTCTCTGATAATATAGAAGTAGGACAGCATAGGTGGGCATGAAAGGAAAAATATGATGTCATAACCAAACAATTCAGATCAAAAAAAGTCCTTCAGTTATCAGTTCTCTGAGCCTTAAAGGGAACAAGAAGCAAAAGAAGCAAAAACAAAATTTCCAATTCTCACATATTCTTGATTATAGGAAGGTAGCAAGAGAAAGAAGGCACTGATACCTTCTAAAGGAACTTTCTAATTCAGTCTGTTTAAGCTGTTTTGGCTTTTTTGTTTTTTGTTGTTTTTTTTTCAATTGTCAGATTTCTCCTAAATCACTGTGTTCTACTCTTCTCCTGTTTCAAGCTGGGATTGGAGTTTTCCAGAAACTTGCCAAGAAGGAAACGTAACATAAACAGGGAGAAAGCATTTTTGGTATCAAAATAAGTCAAAAAGACACTGTCTTGATGCAGTTACGCAGTTCATAGGAAACAGAGGCAGATTCTTGTGTATTTCTTTTTTATCTATTGTTTTATCCAAACATGTTCAAGGTTTACTAACCTCATCAATCGTGGCCTTCTGCATACATAAGTTAAACAATAAATGACTTAGCATAGTGATCAGCTGTGACTTGTTCTCCTCATTAAAATCGGACCTATAAGCTACTTTAAAAAAATTAAACACTAAGAAAAATCTGAAAAGTAAGAAGAAAATTTCTGTTGAATCTCATATATTGCTTAGAATGAAGCAATGTGCTTCCAAGACTCATTATACAGACCAGATCAGACCCAGTCATCACACTCCAAGATTTCATTTCTTGGGTTTTTTCACTGTATCAGGGAGATGCCCACTCCTGAGAAGCTGTGGCACTTACAGAGAGTCACATGCCGTACACTCCGCACCTTCTCAGGACTGTTTTGCAAGCCCATGTCCTTCANTTTTCTTTTTCAATTGTCAGATTTCTCCTAAATCACTGTGTTCTACTCTTCTCCTGTTTCAAGCTGGGATTGGAGTTTTCCAGAAACTTGCCAAGAAGGAAATGTAACATAAACAGGGAGAAAGCATTTTTGGTATCAAAATAAGTCAAAAAGACACTGTCTTGATGCAGTTACGCAGTTCATAGGAAACAGAGGCAGATTCTTGTGTATTTCTTTTTTATCTATTGTTTTATCCAAACATGTTCAAGGTTTACTAACCTCATCAATCGTGGCCTTCTGCATACATAAGTTAAACAATAAATGACTTAGCATAGTGATCAGCTGTGACTTGTTCTCCTCATTAAAATCGGACCTATAAGCTACTTTAAAAAAATTAAACACTAAGAAAAATCTGAAAAGTAAGAAGAAAATTTCTGTTGAATCTCATATATTGCTTAGAATGAAGCAATGTGCTTCCAAGACTCATTATACAGACCAGATCAGACCCAGTCATCACACTCCAAGATTTCATTTCTTGGGTTTTTTCACTGTATCAGGGAGATGCCCACTCCTGAGAAGCTGTGGCACTTACAGAGAGTCACATGCCGTACACTCCGCACCTTCTCAGGACTGTTTTGCAAGCCCATGTCCTTCAGCAAGCAATTAGTTGGGGGGGGTGGTTGTTTCCAAGTTTCTAACAAACCTGTGAAGCAAGAATGACTTAAACTACATTCTTGAATGACTGCAGATAGATGCCAGCTTTTTGTCAAGTGCTGTAGTACATGGTGAAGGAAGACGTATTTTGAAATACACAGAGGTAAAATCAGAGGATTTATATAATTACACAACACTGTCTATGTTTATTAAAAAAAAAAGGCAGCCAATTAATCTATCATTTTTCATTTATTACACAAACAGTAATTAAGTTCTTGCTAACATCTGAGCTGACTGACAAATTATTAAACAGAAACCTATGAGTCCTACTTAACCAAATTATGCTTTATTTGAGTTCAAGGGTCTGTTCTTGACAATTCAGATTCTCAAACTGAGATCTATATATTTTCCTAACTTCATTTTGAAAGCTTTCCATCTTCTCCTATAATAATACAACAATTTTAGGAGGAAAAAAGAAACTTGGGACAGAATGCTGTACATATATTTTTATATGTTTATAAATTTGAAGAGCTACAAAAGAATCATTACACCTTTTTGAATGACTTTTCATAGCTCTCAGATGATTAAATTTCATTTGATTTTCATTCATTCAACCTAACAGGTTATATTTAATTAAATTGTTGAGAATACATTGTGCATGCATGTTTTAAGTATTCATACAGAATTGTGCAAGTGAATAAAAACGTCTAGGAACAGAGTTAGGGTTATGGCTAGCAAATAAGAAGATAAAACCTAATCAGTTGAGGGAATATTTTCAAAGTGAGGAATCCATCTAAAGAAAACATGCTGTTTTTTCCTAGAGATCAATGTTAAGAAAATTCAGCCTGAATCTTAGAGAGCTAGCTCACAAATTCAGTAGAGAGAGGCTACTGCAGTAGTGATTTTGTTTCCAGGAGGCTCGAATACTCTCAATAATATGATTTCCTCACTCTTCAAAGCTTCATTCAGACTAGTCTGTCAGATATCACCCAGATAGGTTTGACTTAATATTAGAGATAACAGTGGTTAGAGAAAAGGTAGTAGGAAGAATTCAGTGAGACAAAGACTGAGACAATCATTTTGCCGTTCACGGAAATGTCACTTGGTCATCTTTTTCTCAGCTGAGCTGGTACTCCTCCCAGAAGAAGACAGGAGTAACTTATCAGTCCAGCCACCATTAAATCATCTATAACTCCATACATCTTATTGAAACCAAAAACATCTCTTTTCACTTTGTACAAGAGCCTACCTACATTTTGCAATCGCCCAGTTCTTCCAGTCTGAGATGGGCCCTAAATTGAGCCTTCAAGTCCTTCAAGTAGCATAGCTACTTGAATCAGCCTCAAAAATAACGTAGGACAAATCTATTTTACCTTAGACCTTCAAACCTTTTTCTCTCTTCTTTTTTCTTTTCTTTTTTCTTTCCTTTTTTCTTTTCTTTTCTTTTTTCTTTTCTTCTTTCTTTTCTTTTCTTTTCTTTTCTTTTCTTTTCTTTTCTTTTCTTTTCTTTTCTTTTCATGTGGCTATAGCCCATGTGATTGGAACATGAACTTGAATCCAAGCTCTTAAAGCAGCCGTCAGATGTGTGACCAGAATATATCTAACAAGGAAGTTCAACACAGCAACATGCTCACAGAAATCTCTGACAGCCAGGCATTAACCACATTCCTCAGTCTCCACCCACTTCCATTACCAAGACTAAGGCTGCTATTATAATGCAAAAACTAAGGTTATGAATTTAGTTAAGATTCAGAAAACAGAAGCTGATGTACTAGATGCTTGTTTTTTTTCTAAAGACAACAAATGTCTAACCAAAGAATAGACCTTAGTGTCTATCTTTTAGTACTATTCATTCTGAAGTCGATGGCACTTCGCTTGAGGTAAGGTTGTTCTGACAATTGAAGATGTGACTCTTGTTCAGTCAAGTGTGGTACATTTTTCTGTCACATAGATGAAATTCCTTTTCAAGACTTAATTCAGAACTAGCAATCCTTATCATCAGAAGAAACAGTAAGTGAATTAATGCTACCACTTGTTCTCATGAAGGGTCTCCTGATCTATTCTCATACCAGAGGTAATCTATTTACTGACCTGCATTTCAACACAGCCCCTTGTCTCAAACATGTACTTGAGCTCAACACCAGAATTGTTCATCTTGTTCGTTTTCATATTAAACCATGTCAGAGTAAAGAAATACCTGTCCCTAAATTAAGCTGTGAGCTACTCCTGTAACGAATAAATAAATAACAATTCTTTTATGCATAAACTCCAATCTTAAATCTAAGCCCAAACAAAGCCCAAGCCTCCAGAATCCAGCCACCAAGACTTTTGCCAGAACACTGTTTACCAGTAGCTTTGGCAGCTAGGATTTAGGCTGATCTCGTTACTTGTAAATTTCAAAGGTATAAATGTTTTATACGAGACATTCTAAATTTGTGGGGAACAAAGTCCTTTACACTAGACCATACTTTCATCTGTGGAAAAATTAAATAAATACATGTGCAGGTATATATATAAGTGTGTGTGTCTATAAATGTATATACGGTTGTATGTACATAAACTATATTGGTTCCTCTATCAGAGTCAGATGCTTTTTTCAGTGAGCATCCCTTTGAAAAGGGTTTAAACTAAAGCATTTTAAAATAACAGACTGTCAAAATAGCATCTCTGTTTGAAACTGAATTGCTGTCATCTCACCATTTCTCACAGTTGGTGACAAGTATAATACACCCCACTCCAAACAAGAGACATTCCCCTCTTACTAGCTTTAAAGTAGAGTGACATGATAGTCCTGAAATTACAAAAATACTTAGGTAAAAAATGTTAATTTAAATTTCAGTGGGCTATTAAGACATGCACTGACTGCATATAAACTGTTAACATACTATAACCCTCAAGTCAGGCTGTGCGTGGTTGTTCACTTCTCAGCTACTCATGTGAGACACCAACCTCTTCTTCCCTACATCCACGGATGCACACGTCTGTGGGAAGGAAGGAGATAGCCTTCCTGTAGGCAGGAAAAGAGCCCCAGGACTCTGCAGCCAAGTGCAGGGATAGCACTGACATCAGAGTGATGGGACACTCCATGTCTCTTGGCATATCTTTGTAGAATTGGTGCTTACTGCAGCAAGGAACAAGTGAGGTCTGTTTTAAGAGGAAGCCTGGTTAGTACGTTTTGAAGCCTAAGTTTGAGGAATAAAACAGAGAGTATGAGAAGGTTTTTGTTTATTGTGTTAATATTGCTTGTGGGCACTGTTTAAATGTACATCGATTCTGGAAGTCTTACCTGCTTACATGTGAGAGGAAAGAAATATGTTGCTCAAAAGTACAGTATAAATGCAATATATCAGGTGGCAGAAACTGTGATAAATCTGTGTCTGTGTGTCAATGGACATGAGATATGGAAAACTTTTATTAATTTCTTTTCAGTTGCTTTGTTTTTACATGTTAGTGAACTCTACGAACTAAAATTTTTTTTGAGAGGGTCTCAAAAGCAAATTAAGTAAACAATTCCCTTTAAATTTAAAAACAAAGAATATATCTTCCTGCATAAACCTTTCAAATTCAATTTGAAATGTAGCAGGTTGAACGTAGCTTATACCTATATACTATGGCAGAAATCCAATATTCATCTTTTGTACATATTGAGAGAAAATTAGATCATTAAGGTCAGAAAGAACAGCTGCTTTAATTATAACACCCTGATATATCATATCAAAGATTTCATCATCTCACACAACCCCAAAGAACATATACCAGGGATTTATTTCTATCTACCTGTTTCTTCTTGAGACAGAGAACACAAGTGTGCTTCAGAGCACTAGCTGCTTCAAGTTGTGCAGTGTTGTGTAAAATAATTGCACCCCAAGCTCAATAATGCTACAGCAACTTATATTAATCTAACTTTTACAGTCCCTGCTCGTCTTCCTTTGGTGGTGGTGAAAGGGGAGGTATTTCTGCTGTCCGGGGTGCTGTACTGCAGGCAGGTTCCCCACTGTCATATATCCCCACACCGCTGCCCAGCATTTGGTGGGCCTGAGGCACTTGAAGGTACCCCTTCTTTAAGGGAATGGCTGCTTTGTGTTTTAACAGATGCTATGCTTCTGGTAGCGGAGAGATTAGAGGGACCATTCAACATTGAATCAGTCATGGATCCTATTGATGTCAAGATTTCTGAAGCCATCATGAACATGCAAGAAAACAGCATGCAGGTGTCGGCAAAGGTACTGTGTGGGTCACGCCTTCTCTGTTGCTCACTGTCACAAGGAGGAGAAAAAACTTGTCCAGCACTTCTGGAGCCCAGGCCTTAAGAGAGGTTATCCAGACAATAGAAATTACATGTGTTCATTCAACAGTTCACCATGCTGCTTTTCAATCCTTTGTCTAGTTAAACAAGCCAGAAGTTTTTTAAAATGGAGCCCCAGGGAGAAAAGTACCATTTAGTAAACATCAAATTAATAGCTGCAAGAACTTTGGGGAAAACAGACACTGAGAAAAATTAGTGGTAACTGTGAGTAATATTCTGCAGAGCACACTTGGTAACTTTTGCTTGTGTCTTATCTGCGACTCCCCATATTAACATCCACACACATTTTGATCTGTTTAGGTCAGACTGAAGCACAATATGTTTGAGGTGAATAGAAAATGATCCATTTAACCTCCTTTAATAGCCTCTCTAGGGAAATATCATTACATTGGACAGCTTCTGATTAGCAGACCTCAGTTTGATGGAGTTTTGTCTGGATTCTGACATGAAGATAAACAGAGTTAATGATACTAGCTTTCTCCTTTCCATTTTTAGTGTGTCTGTGTACGCAGATCACTGCTACCTCTGAACTCTTCATTAATAAGGTCCTTTGAATTCAGTAGCAAGGGTTGTTGAGCCAGCCGTCACCAATTAATGTCTTTTCCTTAACATGCATCAGTGCACTGCAGTTCAAAAAACTGAAAGTCGATAGTTTGCCAGGCTCTCTGCATGAGGAGTTTCCAACCCCATGGATTTCCCAGCAGCCAGTTAGGTGCTGGTGAGACAACTACCTGAGTCAGTGAGTTTCCATCACTTGCAAGGAAGCTGGCATAGATGGGAAAATTGTGGAGATAAAAGGCAGGAGGCTGAGGTTAACATTCTTCCTGCCAGTCCAAAATTAGATGATTTTAGAGGCCCAGTGCTGTAGGATTAAAAAGATTTCCTTGAAGATGCTATTACTTTCAACTTCCCTGAAGTTACTTCAATTTTAAAAGCAGTCTACATCCTGCACAACGAGACTTTGTTCTGGCTGCAGTGATCAATGAGTTTATCAGCCAGACATTTGGGGAATCAAAGGCCAGCTTCAGAAAACTCAGACCTTACCTCAGAAAAGAAACAGAAAATATTTTCACTGAAAGCTGACCAAATGCTCAGGTGCATTTCCTTTTCACTTGCTCTGATCTCACAGTACTTCTGCTAGTCAGGAAGCTGCATTCCCTGCCAGAATCCAATGACATCACCTTGGCACAAGCTCATCTCACTACTCATTTGCAATAGAGCAGGCTGTCTGTCGTATCCCTCAGAAATATTTTATTTGCTGTAGAGGTTAATAAATCACTGAAATTCCGTTTGCACTCTAAAGTTTTTCTTCTAAAAGAAATCTTATCCAATAATTTTTCAAAACTATATCAGTAAAATTTATTTCATTGTATTTTCACTGATAACTGAGCTGTCTTTGCTTGAAGGGCTTTTGTATTTTCTGTGTAGATCATTATTCTCCAGAAATGCATTTTCCCTGTTTTCCTTAGTTATATCCCTCTTTTCTCATGCCCTAACATATGGCAGTGTTTTATTATTTAAGTATGAGAGAGCAACGTCTTTGGGTTCAGTTCTGTGATCTTCTGTGTCTGTCATGTCAAATCTATAGAGACGAATGAGCAGATTTTGCACCATTCATCTATTGTCTAATTTTTTCCCCCTTATACACACTGACCACTTAGATCTTCACTGAAAATGACAGATACCTTGCCAGATGCAATGGGGTGCACGGAATGCAATTGCGGATCTAATGTAGGAGAAAAGCCATGCTTGTCAAATATTCTGAGACTCCGCTCAGAAAGCTTCAGGCAGGGTGTTGAAATCACGCTATTTTCTCTTTCTTCAAACGATTTTGTCCCTTGCATTTGACTGTATCTTCTGAAAATGTGGTGACTGGGAATCACAGCCTTTTTTCCACAAGTCAGTCAGCGCATTTTAACAATGGGAAAATGATGATGCACTAATGTCATGCCTGCAACACCCACATACACACAGATTATTCTTCACCATTGACATGCAGCTTTTTCTAACTGAAAACCTGGTTGATGTCTGGAAAGAGGCTCTACACTTTGTTCAGTAGCACTTAGGGCCATTTTTGTATTGCTTCTCTTTTCAAAGGAATGAGAAAAATTACAACAAACACTAGGTTTTTTTTCCCAAGGAATTCACTAACCTCATTCCCTTTTGAGGCAGAAGACCCAGAAAATGCTTAAACTAATATCCATCCCTCTTCTGTTTCAAATATTTCTGTAAACTTCTCTGTTCCAAAAGTCATTCCCATTAAACTGCACTATCTTTGTGTTTGTGTTGTAAGACAAGTTTTGTATTATACCATCTGCAATTATATATTGAAATTTATTTGAGAAAAAGATGTTTGGTATAACACATTGATTGTACATTCCTGTGCATAGGAAAGCAAAATTTAGTGATAAACATTGTATGTCTTTCAACATAATAATTGTGTTACAATATGCACAATCTATTCAGAATGATTTTTCTGAGAAATAGTCTTCATGGTTACAGTTATAGTGATAAATAAAAGGGGGCTAAGGAGCAGTGCCTGACCTTGAGGCCAGGGTATCACAGACCAATTCATTTCTATACTGCTGAGACCTACATTCTTTGAGGTTGGTTCATTCAGCAAAAAAACTAGTAGGAGCAGTCCAAGAAAAAGCCAATGACCTAACAGTTAATCAGTGCAGACAGTCAGAGCTTATTGCTGGAGTTCACTTCTTGTCTTTCATTTCCTTAGAAGAGACAAACCCTCTGTCTTTCACTCTTGATGGGTGCACGTCAATACTGAAGCAGAATTATAGAGGTGCCACATGCACCTCCTCTATCTTTGTACTTTTGATCAAGGACATACAGGCTCACCCATGCCCCTGTACCTGTCACTGCATAAAATGGAGCTTCTCTGTACCTAGGCCATTGACCTTTCCTGTTTGTAAGCTGACTGTACTTGATTCTTTCAGTACAGATCACAGTAACCGGGTACTATTATTATGCTAAGATCTTCCAATTCATCCTGAGGCTGGAATCTGTTTTCTTGACGTTTCTCTGCAGTTTATATTCAGCACTGACTGTTTAGAAAGTCTGACCACAAATTTCTAAGCTTCATGTGCTGCTCACCTTGTGTGGCTGTCATGTCCCCGAACAGCAGCCCCAAGAGGTCTTTATTTTGCCTCAGGGAAAGTCACATTCCTGACAACTGCAATATTTGGAGATGCTTTTCAGAAAGTAGCAATGGTTTACAAAGTCAAACCCCAAGGCCCTCTGCAAGAGAAATCTACATGCACTGACTCAGACCTGAGGGTCCCTTTCCAGAGATGTGCAAGAACTGAAGATCCTCACAACCAATTTCCATAGCCTCATCATCTAACACTTGCAGCCATACTGACAGAATACCTTCTGTAAACCATCCTCACAGAGTGAAAAAAAAATATCAATCTAGGCTGTCTGTATGTTTTAAAAGTAGGTTTGGCTACCTGAGTCTACGCAGACTTCAGTAGTCTCTAAGGGCAATGTCTGGTGATAATCAGGTTGCAATAGATTGACCATACACACGAAAGGAAGAATTTCTTTACTGTGAGATTGACAGAGCACTGACTGGAACAGGGTGCCCAGAGGTTGTTGTGTCTCCTTCTTTGGAAATATCAGGACCTACCTGGACACTTTCCTGTGTATAAGCTGCTTTAGGGAATCTGCTTTAACAGTGGGGTTGGACTGGATTATCTCCAGAGATCCTTTCCAACCCCCTACAATTCTGAGTGATCTTGTGTTTCTCCTGATAATGTCTGAGACATCTTATCCTCATTACTGAAATCTCTGTCATTCAGTAGTGATACATCTTTATTATTTGAACTTAAAAGTGGTAAAATTTGTTAACTTATATATCATTACTCATGGTTCAGCTCATATTCAAAATATAGTCATAGCAGACATATGCTTAACTCGTAGTGTCCTACTTCCTGACAATATTCAGGGAGTTATCAAATATCTATGATCTTTTCAATCCTGGCCTAAAGAAACACGCTTGATGTTCTTCACAAACTTCGCATAAGGCTGACAGTAACTTTTCCTTTCTTTTCTGCTTGAAGTCAAAGAACAAATCCTACAGCTGTTCCATTTCAATAATAAGAATATTTAGTACCTGACTTCTGCAGAGATTGCTTGTTTACAAGAAATGGAAGAAAACTTGCAAAGCATCAGAAAAGTGCTGCAATTCCTCAAAATACAGAGTATTCCCAGTTTTGTTGTATCAACATAGTTTTGTCTTCATTGCTCCCCAAAACACAACATATATTGGACCATTTTCCACATTTTAAAACATCTGGTTTTATACAGATATGTTTGGCTGCTCTAAGTGTTATTTGGGTACCATGCCAAGATTTTTGTTCTTCCTTAAAGGCTATCCCCATAGCTGAATCTCCCATTAGCGAGTCTTAAACCTACTTTTATCTAAGTTGATGGATGTGCCATTTTAACCTATAGATGTAAGTCCCTTTTTGGCAATTACTTCAGCTAAAAGGATGAATGAGCTCCATGACATAGCAGACTACCTCTGTATTATTAATAAGGAGGAAATCTTCATAAAACTACTTGTCCAACTTTCTTTTTAAAATAGCCATAGAGTTTTGTATTAACAAAACCTCTTCATTTATCTGTGTTCTTTCCAGAGCCCTGTACTTTAAGAATATAATGGCACTTCAGGAAAAAAATCAATACTGTTCTATCTGAAGATGAGAGAGTCAGTGGAGCAGACTCATATGGAGACACTCAATAGGAAACACTGAGCACTAGTACGTCTAAATAACAGTATGACTCAAAGCTTCATAGATTCACAAATTCTTTCTGCTGAGATTCAAAATAGTGAATTCTCCTAGGAAAATAACTCATTTTTTTACAATATCTACTCACTCATCCTGAAGTAGATACCTCTACTTAGTTCAATAGACTTAATCCTTCACTGGCTCCTCTGATTCGATCTCATGGCTTCATTCATATCCCTGACCACAGAGGTTTTCTGCTCTCTGTGGCACCTTAGGATGTGTCATATGAGCTTCAGCTGCAGTTCAGAGGGGAATGGTCTCTCATGGGTCTTGTGTTAAAACAGTCTCAATAGATGCCCCAGATATCCTAGGATATCACAGATGATTGTAAATGCTAATGTGAAAGCAACCAAAGGGAGCTTTTCATCTCCACTGCCTAAGATGGGAGCTTAGATATTTAGCTCAAATACAGACACCTACATACATGCACCTACATTTTGGTTTCTTAATTTCAAACTGAATTGCTTTTCTAAATTCAGATGTAGTGGACAGCATCAATTACATAGAAAGTGTATTTTTTTTGAAGAGTGGATTTATGCTGCTTTTTCACGGAATGTGTAATGGAACATCAGCATATTTTCTCATAAACTGTTCTGAACAGCTCTGTGAAGTACTTAATATGCTTCTTCTTAGGGAGTATTTGTTAATTTCAGGTATCAGCTTTACATTTTCTGTCTTGTCAGTTAATACCTGGATGCAAATTAGAAAATGTGGTTTTTGCACTCAAAATTTAGTTACAGATCACTGCATCCTTACTGCATTTTTGCCAGGCCATTTAAAAACTAAATGATTTCTTCTTCCGCAATCTAAAAATTGATATCTAATTTCTACTTCTGTTGTCTGGTTGTAAACAATTTCATTCATATGAAACTACTTACTACAACTATGAAGTGAAATGCCATCATACCTGTGCTACCATCATACCTGTGCTATCTTTTCCTGTACATCACAAGAAAAATTAAATTATGCAGACTTGTAGCTACTCCACATGGTCATACAGGTAGCCTAACACACTTCATGAAAGTTAAGGAGAAGATTCAGTGCCCACACTTTCCTCTGAGAGTCATGCTGCATGTTCTGCATAATTGCCATTTGTCTCTGTAAGCAAATAGCCTGATTGTTTAGTTTACCAAGAGGGACTTCATAAATATCTAGAAAACAGTTATGATTTTCATGTGTAAGTAAGTTATCCACAGTCAGAAGAAATATGTAAAGTTTTCCCAGCATGTGTATTTGTCATTTCAAAAAATAGTTTGTGTCAGGAATTAGGGTTTTGAAAAAGCAGCTTAAAATAAATGATGATGTTTAATTTCTTTTTCATCTGAATTGTAGCAAAATGTTAAAACAGTCAAACTGTAACAAAATAGAAGGGTTATTCCAGAACTGAAAATGATGACATGAAGGCAAACACTAGGATCCTATTTTGTCAAAGAACTTGAAAAACGTTATTGCATGAATATTGTACCTCCTTTCAGTTGACTGGCTTCTGTGTGAGTTCCTCTGGGATTCACGCTTAATATTCATAGTCAAATTTGTCTTCTATCCACATTAGGTTGCACAAGGTATATGCTACTGAAACTTTTTTCCAAATGAGAGAATATGAAAAGTCTCATAACTTTGAACATTGGTTTTATACCTAGAAAACAAACACATTGCCAGATAACCACTCTCACAGTTGCCCACTAAACACAGCATCTCTCGTATCAGGCCAGCTGGGGAATAAGAAAATAATCTAGCCATAAGACTATTTCATCACTGACCTTTTCTTTGAGACTACAAACAAAACTACAAGATAGGAAAAACCACTATGTAGAGAATCATTATGAATTATTTGTGATTTTGTCTAAATATCATATTTAACAAAAGTTGAAGAAATTATTAAAGTCCTGTCACAAAGGACTCATTTGTCCTTTCAAGTGTTAACTTCCTAGAATATTCTATCACCTTCAGGAATTAGGTGTTTTAAAGGAACCCTACATGTTCTTATATCTTCACTGAGTAATTAATAATGTTTAGTTTTTAATCAGATTTTTGAGAAAGTGCTCTATTCACTATTACAAAAACATCTGTGAAATATGAAGTTTCAAATAAATGAGAGTAAGAAGAGGATGTAAAACACCAGCCTCCCTGTTTTTTATGGCTGTCATGCAACCTACAATGTCATTTGCAGGTTTTCCAAGGATGTGGTCAGCCTAAACCTGCACCTGCCCTGAGATCTTCCCGTTCGGTCCCTGAAAACTTCAATACACGGTTTAGACCATATAACCCAGAGGAGCGACCTACTACTGCTGCTGGCACAAGTTTGGATAGGCTGGTAAGGCAAAATGTACTCCATTCTTCAATAAGTAGAAATGGTTTGGTAATACAGTATAAGAATGATAATCTCCTGACATGTTTTTTTAATAATTTCATAATCACGGTATATAGTTTCTATGCCAACTGTTCTGGCATTCAGTAAATCTTTTTTCTCCCATTGGAAATAGTACAGAATTGCATTCTAGGAGAACAATATGACTCACTTTTTATGTATTAGAAAGGTTAAAAGAGAATAAATTCTTTCCCGCAAGCCAAAATTTAGTAGAGCCAAAAAAGGTACTTTGCAATATGAATTATCTTTGAAAAGTAATCTACAATGATATTTTATATTTTATATTTTATTAAAATATTTAAAATATTTAATAATTTCTAGCAATTCGTTCAAGACATCCACTTGCAAAGGCACACTGATTTGTTCCACTTCTTTATTTAATAATGAAATAACAACTTCTTTATTTCCATCGGTCTCAAAAATTGACTTTTATCAGCTCAAACATGAGTGATCATTAATCTTGCTTTATTTATTCAATCATTTCAAAAACAAGACTTTAACACGATATTATTTCCTCCACTACCAGTCATCAGATTTCCAATTCAGATTATGATGTTCCTGCAATTTATACATCTAAAGATTTATAGTAAACTAATTACTATATCTTCTAATCCTATCTCAGCAATTATCTCAAAGTAAAGCCAGTGGTCAAAATTAAAGTGCTGCAAAGCTTCTGAATCAAAACAGACAGTATGGCACAGACTCCACTTACCATGCTCATCAATGTACACTTGCATAGCATTGGTCTTTCTCATAGAACAGATTCATGTTCAGGGCTGCAGCAAGAGTGAAAAGAGAGGAGCACCCAGCTGGAAACAGCTGCTGTTAGCTGGGCCTGAGGTTTTAGTGGGATGTCCTCCTGCTGAGTGCCTGACAGCTTCCAGCTGCACTGCAGCACGACAGAACCTTACTATGGCTCTGAACATGAGTCTAAACTATCTAGAGGTTATTCTAATATGCACCAGACATCCAAATACACTAATTCAATCAAGATCTGAGTCTCTCCTTGGACCATCATTCTGTAAATTCCTTTAATGATCACCACATCCACACCACAGATCACACTGAAGTTTTTCCAAGAGCCTATGCTGTAGTCCATCCATTAATCTGCTGCATTCCCTAAGTTTTGTCCCATCTCTAATGAAAATCAGCACACTATCAGTCAGGACATGGGATTGCTCTGCAGCTAAACCCAATATTTCAAGTTCTCTTTTTCTCTGGAAATGGTATAGCCTTGTTGTCCTAAAATGAGGAATAGAAAAGATCTCCATTGTAAAGTTAGTTTTCTCTAGTGTGGTAAACTCATAACATAGTTTGCATCTCAGGCTAAAAATCTTGCCAGTGATGCTCAGTTCATATTTGACAGAATCTCCATTTATCCTTTCTCTTTAGATTCACAGAAGCAGTCCTTTTTGCATGGTGCAGTGTAGGGTCTTCATAATTAACCTAGAACTTTCCAAGTTGAAGTAAAAGGTCACTGAAGCATGTAGACTTTAGTCATTCTCTGGTCAAAGGTAAAGGCTGAAAAAGAGGAAGGTGAGAGAAAAAGCACAAAGAGAAAGGCTGGCAGCACAGGTCAGCTTGGGTTAGTGCTACATTGTAAGAAATGCTGGAATATTTTTGCAATAAAAAATGCTCATAAGACCTTCTATGTTCACTTAAGAATGCTTCTAAACATTATTATCTTTTTACACTGCAAACTTCCAAAATACTGGACAGCATCTTGAATAAAGCAGTAATGTGGACAGATGCTGCTGGCCTTTAAAGGCTGTAACAAATGCCAGTGAAGGTAATCCCTTATTACCCATAATAATTTCTAGATTTCTGAAGGGGATTTCTCTCTATGTGATTTAACTAGCTTTATTGAGGCATTCTCTCACAAAAAATAAAAATAAAAAAATAAAAAAACAGAGAAAAAAAAATTTAGTATTATTGCTTTTACTTCAAACAGTGTTACAGGAAAGTGCTTGTTTGCCTTCCTTGCTTGTGATATTTAAAATAATAACTATTCAAGCTTCCACTGGCAGCTACATGTGTTGGTATCAAATCCATCTCCAAATGGCAGTGACACGTGTATTATCTCCTTTTGGGTTGAGAGCAACAATCCCTGAAGTGTGAGATGGCCACTGATCTGAGCTGGAGCAAGGAAAGGCTGTTTATGTGGATTAGGGCAGAAGGCCTTGTTTCAGAGCTGTAATCCCTTAGCAACACTTGGGAAAGGTCACTGCCTATATCTCACACCATCCTGGGTAATTTTATCCAGAAGGATATAAATGTTGCACTCCTGCCTCACAGGAGCACCATCCAACCTGCCTACATTAGGCTTTCAGTGTGTAACATGATGAATCATTCCCTGAATCACATATTTCTCTTCACTAGCTATAGATGGAGCCTGGAGGACCATCTTCAGTTAGATCCTCTCCATCCTTGCATCATTAACAGGACATGAAGAATATCACCCAAATCAGCTTTCCAATCTGCACACTGGTCATTGTCTGTTGCTTATTAAATACAAATGTACAACAGGATAAGAATTTTGATAGCAGTGTCAAACGTTTAAAGCCCAGTTTGATTATTATAAATGTAATAAATACAAATAAGGAGTAACTATTTTTTTTTCCCTCAAGGAGGAACTTTTCCTCCTTGAGTCAGTCCTACATTACTGCTTTTAGAATTCTGTTTTGGATATTTTATTCCTAAAAACACTGTTAGACCATTTAAGTTTTAACTGTCACCACAAAGTCCAAGCATCCAGCTATGTAAACCTCAAAAGGAGAAGTAACAAATAATTCTGCTTTCATGTCTTTGACAGCATGTCCTTAGAAGTGACTGAGTTTAGAAAGCATTTCCTCTGCATCTCAAGCAGGTAGCATATCTGAATCAATTTTTAACACGTGCTCATATTCCTGTTTATGAGCTTAATTCAGTTGAGTGTATTTTATCAGTTATGTTGCAGAAAGCAGATCTCTCATAAGAAACCTGTACTGAAACAGTCAGGTACTGAATTCTTTTGAAAATGCGCTTCTTCATCCTTGCTGAACTTGTTTAATTAATCCAGTTATTGCATTTCAAGAACAGAGGTTTCCATGTGTTACTGTCACAGCAGTAACCAGAAAAGCTTAACAAAGAAAAAACAGATCAGAATTAATTGTGAGAAATGTGAAAAAGACCAAAAGTGCATATAGGTGAATTTAAATGTATTGGATGTATTTAGGAAGTCACATAGAGCTCAGGAGAGTTGTCTAAGCATGGGCGTAAAGCACCATTTGAGACTCCCGACAGTACTGGAAACAAGGGACTGACTGATGTGGTGCAGAACTAGAGAAAACCCAGGTACCTCTGGAGCAGCAGAGGGGAGCCAGGTAGAATATGCTGCAGCATCTCAAGCATAACCTATGTTCAGGCAATTACATCAAGTCTTTTCAGCATGGGGCCTAAAAGCCAGGCTCTTTCTGAAGTCAATGGAGGGAGACATATATCTTTGGAGAGTGACTCACCCCAGCAGTTACAGACCCCTCTCACCAAGTGGGAAATGAAAGGCTCAATGTAGTTATCCACATTTAGATATACAACACTGAGATGCCTCAGGGTATCTAGGACATCAGACTGAGCTGGCAGGTAGGACAGTCCTTCAGGATGTCTGTGCTCTCACAGACAGGGGTTGAAAGCCAGGTAGGATATCTGAGAAGATGCCTGACATCCAGCTGTCAGATTCCTCTAGTTGGGATTCAGCTGCATAAACAGTCACTAAATACTACTCAAGATGCATGTGGTTTTCAAGATATCTAAATGTTACTAGAAAAACTACAGACAGCCTGTCTGGAAGCAAGACAGAACCTCAAAACTACTGAATTTATTTTATGTGCCTATATTTAGGTAACTGGATTCCAATCTATTTCTCTCCTGATTAAAACAGAAGCAAAAATGAGGACTTAAGTGACTAAATATGGAGACCAGTAGTATAAATACATGTAACTACCTTCCCATGTTTGATGTCTAGATGACTCTCTTAGGTGTGAATATCTGTACTTTCTTTCCATTGTTAATGGAGAGAAATGATGGCCATCATCCATTTGTCTAAACATAAATTTAGGCAATTGAGATGTGATTAAATATTTCTAAACTATATTTTAGCTCATAAAGTACATATTTAAACCTCTCAGATAAATCATTCCCTATCCCTCTTCTACAAAGTGCCAAATAGTGCAAATTTTAGGCTAAGGCATCTAGCAATTGCATCTGATGATAAGTACTGTCAGAAACTAAACAACATTAACTGTGGAACTCATCTGCTTCTGTAGAGTATGAACTAAGATTTCTCATTTAAAATCTATTGCTTTTAAAAACTCGTTATCTTCTCTGTGGTTGCCTGTTTGGTATAACCTGTTTTATTTTTCTTTTCTTTTCTTTTGTTTCTGTTCTGTTTTGTTTTATTTCATTTTGTTTCTTCTGTTCCCTGAATCTGTTTTCCTCTTGCTTCCCAGAGGACTATCTGGAGGACAATGCAACATGGTGTAAGCTTTGGTATTCTTATTCTTCATCTTCATTCCCATTTGTCTTTGTACAGTGTTGGGCAAAACACTTCTTTAAGTTTCAGATTCACAATCTTTACTTTTTGTGTCTCATGTAGGCTAAAACACTGGCAGCAATTTTACATTATGTCATTTGATTCTGGCCCAGTGCTTACGGTTGCTGGTTCTTTCCAGAAAGAGATGCATTCTCTCAGTAAACTAAAAGCCAACTTAAGTGTCCTCATGGTCTCAGCCCCCATGTAAGCATGAGTAGCAAAGCAGACACTGCAGTGGTACTGAGCTCTGAGGGCCTGTGTGTTCAGACAGCACTCAAGCAAATGAAACAAGTTCCCAGGTCATCTTTGGCTTCTTAGAGTCGTCCTTGTCTCACTGTTTGATCTTGGGCTTAGCACTTAGGTGCTTTGTGTGAGTTCATGAAGTAGATCCCCTTATCCTTCCCAGCTTCAGAAGTTTTGTGAGTCTTAGAAGTCCCTGAGTTTCAGACAAAGACAGCAGACCAAGAGGAGGACAGGAAGGCAGCACCATGCAGGTATGCATCACCTCACTTGTGAAGTAACTCTCAGCATTTAGCTTGGCCTATTATATCCTGCTTCTTAGCAAGACTAAAAAGTCTACAGAGAGCCATGTGTTGATGTAGCCATACCTATTTCCTGCATTTGAGCTGCATCAAGTGCCTCTGAATCCACCATGCCATCGTACAGCACAGTGCTGCTTTTATTCACCTGGAATTTCTCCCAAGAATGTAAATGCAGTCTGACCTGGATGGATGTGTGTAAAATAATTCCACCTTTATTTTTTTTTGAGGGAGTGGTGGGTAGGACATGGAAGCTTTCCTTGTGGAAAACCACAAGGGAGCAGATGCACTATTAACCATGTAATGCATAATGCACACACATACTATGGAGACAGGCAACTGAAAAATTGGCTATAGCATTTGGGGAGTGATTTACATTCAAGCGTGGTATAGTGGCTGCATAGATAAGTGGAGGGACCTAGTCTGAAAATTAAACCCTTTCATGCTCTTTACCCGAGGGAGGTGAATATATTTTGTCACACTTTGTAGGAAAATGTTGCCTTATCTTCCCTCCTGGTTTCCTTCAAATATAAGTAAATTAATTCTCAGCTTCTGTGAACAAAAGACACTGAAGCGTCTAATTTAGGAATACAGTGGGATGTATTTTAAGTGTCCATTCATTCATATTTTTAAAGTATATTTTATTCCATTGTGTAATGATTTTTGTTACACTAAAAAACTTAATAGTAACCTAAGAAATCAGTTGTGAACAATTCCTTTCCAATGCTCCAAAACTACATGAAGCAGAAAATATAATACAAAAAAATAAAAAAATAAAAAAAAAAAGCAGTAGACCAAAATTAACAGGACAATATACCTTGAAGACATTGATCTGAATTGCCTGGCGAAGCCTCTGGGGAACTCCCAGCAGCAGAGTTTTGTTAGAATCCATTTAGTCCAGGGTCTAGAAATGTTAAATATATGCAATGATAGTGTAATATTCCTGAGATAGGATGTTTATAGTCCTGATTTTATTTCTCAAGAGATTCTAGAATAAAATCCAGTACTTATAAATCTTAGAGGGTTTAAAATACTGAAATGAATTTTTCAAACACTTTTTGCATACAGAGCCCATAGGGAAAAATGCAATGAGTCTGTAAAAGACTTCATAACTCATGAGGTATTGGTCACACATTTTTAAGAGTGAAGTTAACAGACTCACACAGGTGTTTAAGATGCCTACTGACTTCTCACAGCCTACTTCCCCTACCAGGTCTAGATGCTGTGCTGTTGGATGTACAATCTCTTCCTCTGTGCTGTTAATTATCAGCAGCTAACTCCTGTAAAATGCAAAGGTGCTCAGCTCCTCCTATTTTACATTTTGTATGTTTAAATTCCCACTTCTTATTATCTGTCTGGATAAAACATGTAACATAGAATTAATAAATATATTTTACAACATTTGTCATCATCATTTGGTGTCAGATTTAGGATTCGCTTGGTTCCTCTCAAATAGGTATTTGCTTAGAATTAAATTTTGTTTATTCTCAGTTTCTGTGTCACTGCAATACCTAAGTAAGTTTAAATTTGTGCAATCACTTCTTCCTTCAGGTTAATATTAGTTTCAGGTGGCAAAGGCAAGTGAATGATGGTGGCTATCAGAATCCTCCTGGGAAACTTGGCAGAGATCTGTTTTTAAAAACTGTGTTATTATTCCATAACCCAGCTGAACAGTTCTGCATGCTGCTGTCCCTGATGCATTGCACTCCTAATATGCATGAAGCAGTTACTAAGAAAGTGCTTTATTACAGTGGTTGCCTTCAGCTGGAATGGGTCTGCCTGCTGTTCAAACTTGGTTTAGTATAAGCAAGGAAAACCTGTCTTCCAGTGATAACAGAAACACAGCTCTCTACCTTAATTGTCCACAAAAATGTAAAATCTTGATTACCACGCATTGTCTCCCTTGCCTGAACAGGGATGTGTTGTCTGATTGTCCCACTGAACACAGTGTTTGTTTGGGCATCTTCTAAACCTGTTAGGAAGTTGAGTTTCCTTTATCTGATGGGTGTGAAAATCCGCTTAGAGTCAGCATCTCATTTCCAGGAATGTCTTAGAGATATAAGCAGTACAATGTTATCACGATGTGACATAAGAAAACTGTAACCAGAGTCTGCTCCCAATTACTTGACTTCTCTACACACGGTGAAGCTGAAAATAATGGTAGTCATGGGTCTTCAGTTGTTGAGGCATGAAGTGATTCCTGAACTTGGCTATTAGTATAAAGAAAAACTGGATATATGGGCTAAATTTTGCATACGTGTGCATATCAATTAATAAAAACATGAGGTCGGACTTATTTGCTCTATCTTTTAACATTTCTAATGTTTTTAATTTAAATCTGAGCTATCACTTCATTCTCCTATTAATCAATGGTGAGAACTAGACAACTCCAGACCTTGCTTAAGATACTCATTTGGAAATGACAAGAATTTGAATTACCTTTGAATTTCACATTTCTCTCCACTGAGTATGAAGAGAATCTGAATGATTAGCTGAGACAACCAATTTGTAGATGTCTTAATGTAACTGCAATACCAGGCTTTTTAGTTAGGCTTTATGAATCAGAAGTGCACAAAAGGAGAACTGCATCTGTAAAATGTACTGATACATATTTTTAATCATACTTCTAATCATAGTTACTGTTGTGGCATCATCAGGCACCTAGGAGGCTTGCTAGCGTGCAGCAAAAACAGTTCATTCTGGAGGCTGCACAAGTCGGCCAATGGCAATTCCCTCCTGTAAATCTGCATGAAAATCCAGTTCCTTCCATTTGATATTTTTGCCTCTGCTCAAAATTTTTCAATACTCAGAAAGTTTTTATTATCAGTCTCTAGAAGATGAGCCTAAGTAGGAAATATATCAACACTGCTCTTTCAGCTGAAAGGTAGATCACATTTTGTGTGTCTGTGCATGAATCTTCGCAGAAGGAAAAGTGAATTCTTTATGTTCTTGTTAATGCTACAGAAAGACAGTGACTATATAAAAATCCTCTGCACTTTAGCATTTTGATGTGATACCAAGAGAAGAAATTGGTAGCAAAGCTTCTATCCCTACTTGCAGTACATAAACCATGCTCATTTAGATGCTTCCAAGTAACACGAGAGTAACAACTATGACTGACTACCTGTTTAAAAGGTGTTATGCTGCAATGCGTTCTTACAGGGTTAATATGACTACCAGCAACAGTTTCTAAAAGCAATAATAAGTTTCCATAAGAAACAGGATTTTGTAATATATAGCCAGTTCATTTACCACTAGAGAACTAGAGGGTCCTTTTGTGCAAGTGAATCATCGTCTACAAAATATGCTCTCAGCATCAAGCTACATGTGCACAAGTATGGTGGGTATGTTGGCCAACAGAGAAATTAAAGCTTTGATTATTTCTGAATTGCAAGCAGCGATTCTCACCCTCCAAAGAAAAATATGTGTTACTCTGTACTGGCTATTAGTTCTCTGGAGCCTAGTGCACCAATTTTTATTGTGCTAGATTGCAGCACACAGATATATTGTGAACTCATATCGGGAGTGTGCAATCCTATACTCCACTAATAACAAACAGTAGGTTACAGCAGACTAAAAACTGATTTCCCAAGCTAAACATCTCACACATTTTTCTTGGCTGTAATAGAAATTGACACCTTATGGACTTTTAAGTATACTACTAGTAGTTAAAGGTAAGTAAAATACTGGAACTAAAAATATTAATCTCCATACATACAGTGACCCTTGTGTGAACTTTCCTTAGACAAGAACAAATATTTTATATTTTAAAAGATTTCCTATATTATCTTCCTCCTTTTCTCTCCTATTCTGCAGTTGCATCAGTGTATTAATCTAGATTGTTTGGACAGCAATACAAAATGCTACTTTAATGTAACTGCCCATAAAGAGAAAAGATTGAGTGACTAGATAATAATTGATGGGAAAGCCAAGACCTTTAATAACACGGGGAAGGAAGAAGGAAAGGTTTAATTGTATCTGAGTCTATCCATCATCAACTATTAATTAGCTGAAAGTTAAGCATGCTAACAGACCCAGCAGCAATTTTTTTATTCTAGATCTGGGTGTAGGTCCTTGCATCACCATAGCTTCAACACTAGGGTAAAATGCATAGCCCCTGTATTACTACTTCAGATACTAAGTCACCCTGAAAAGTAGGAATATATCATCAAGATCTTTCAGGAAATCCCACTCTGGACAGTAACACCTACTGAGGTACACAGCAGTAGTGAACTACAGCTACAGGAGTAGGAGTTCGTTTTATGGGCTCCCTCCACATCCAGCTACGAAAACAGGCATTTTCAGAGCATAATTCCCACAGTCTAATGTAGGTGCCTGCCGGAGATCACATGAATAAACCCTTTGAAGTACCAGTGTTTCTCTGTCAGCTATGAGGAACTTTGGACTTGACAAGATACTTAGCTTGCAGAGGACTAGAGCTGAGTTAGCCAAACTCCTACTGAGCAGTCAATACCTAATTTCTGCGCAGACAGCTTTACTGAAGCAAAGGTGACTGGGGACATAAGTAAATATGTAAACATCCGTTTGTTTTCTTGTATTTTGCTTCTTATACTCCAAATACATGTCATGAGCATGTCACTTGTTAAAAAAAAGAAGTGATATTCGCAGTGTCTAATGCAGTGTCTATAATTCAGGTGGAACCAGGTTTGTTAATCTCCCCTGGTAGCAATGAAGAGCTAGTTAGGGTGATCAATAGCAGGCAGGATTCATCTGCTGAAACACAAATGCCTCATGCTAAGGGAGAGGTTCTGAAATATCAAGACATCTACAAGGAGCTAACAGACATTATAAGGTCCTTGCAAGAGTTCTTCAGTCTTATGAATGCTCTTGAGGACTCTGAAATGGCATTAGCCTCAATTATTTTTGTTATTGAATGAGAGGTGTAGGAGATATTCATTAGATCCTAAATGAGACCAAGAACAGGCATTTGGCCAACTGAATAATTCCCTGGACTCCACTGCCTAGAAGTCCAATAAACTCAACAGAGAGAGGCATCTGCAGGAGAACTGTGAGGTCACAGCTTGAACTGGTGATCAGGACCTGATGAAGGGGTGTGGCTGCCCCATGGAGCACAGGCAAATTGTTTGACCTGTGTTCCCCACATGACCAGATGGGGTGGAAACACCCTGGGCTTGTATAAGGGCCAGCCATAGAGAAAGGGGTATCTTTTAGCCCTGGGCTGTTTCCTGAAGAAAGCTGTATGGCCAGCCCCCCTTCACGAGTTGGGTGAGTTCTGTTCTTTGTGACTGTTGGCCTATCTGTGAATACTTTACCCATTGTTGCCAAGAACCTGTCAGAAGCAATTTAATTTCTCTGTAAACAGAACAGTATCTAAGACCTCAGATATGGTGTAGGTCCTCCAGGAAACCTGTACAGACATGTGGAAGACAGAAAGGCTTTCAAAGGCAGTGGATACATGTGTGCAGGCAACTGAATTCTGCCCTAGGTCTACACTGACACCCACACAGAGAGCTCTTAGATTCAGGCAAGAGTAATGAATGCATCATGGAACTGAGAATCCCATTCATTAGTATGGGCGGAAACTGCATCTGATACAGTTAGCACTTAAAACACAAGGATAATTGCATGAATTTAAAGTACTTAGAATTTTGCTTTCCCATTACATATTTGGATGGTGTAAATAGTATTTATGGACCCAAATGTAAAGGTCTAGAATGAAAGTTGCCTTTCTCCTTAAACATTCTATCCTATAAAGACCCCAGTACATAACAATAATTGTATTACTTAAGTGACTAACTATAGCCACTGAAGTAAAAAGCTAATTGCTTGAAGTACTCTTTTTTTAATATAATGTACCTACAGTGCTTCTACATTAGAAGTGTGATATATATGCAGAAATAATAGGAATTTGAAAGCCACATTTCTGCAGGGAAAAACAGCAGTCACTTAGAAAAAAAATGTGCTGCATAAGAAATAAACCTGAGAAGAAATCCTATTTTCTGTGAGCTTATAATGGATGTTAGTGGGCATAAAGTCAGAGAGCATTTATAATCTTAGAAATGCTATGTAAATAAAAGAAAACCTTTCAGCTGCTATTTACTCATTTGTATGGAATCTAGCTGACCAAATGTAGGTATCTAACTGTGTAGCCACACAAATCACATCTCCCACGTCACTAGCTGAGAGAAATAGTAACTTTCAGGGCACAGATGATCTGAGCTTGTTTCAAAGTCTGAATTGGACTGAGAGGCACTTGTACTTTGCAGTTCCTGTTTCCAGAGTGCGTGCTGTTGTACTGCGAGATAAATCCCATTCTCGGGATCTCACAATCTGTAAACCTGGGTAAACAGGGAAATTACTATCGTACTCTTGTACAGTAATTATATTTATTTTGCTTTGGCAGTAAGGGGTCATCCTGTGGTAATTAGACATTAAATACATATTAGAAATATGTTCCTGTCTTGAAGACCTTAATGAGAGCTTCATTTCAGTAGAACATATGGAGTTCCTAGCCACTGCCTGTTGTCCCTGTATGATTTTCTAACTATTCATTTGTACTATAGGAGTTGACAGTGCTTTCTGGAATGCATGATTTCCATAATACCTGAAGTCTGAGTTGGCAATATCAGTTTGCCTCTTGAAGGAAAGATGAGATTCATTGCAGCCTTCCCCTGTCACTTATGCTCAGGCAATAGTAGAGATTTCACCTCAAAGTGCATAACAATAATCAAGCAATTCTGTCCAAGGTACAGGACTCCTGAGGGTCATGAATAGTCTTGTCTTTGTGAGGTACAGAGCACTTTCTCAAGTGGTCAGTGCTAATAGGGGGTGAGACTGGGAGACTTCAGCTGTTTTTATCTACAGCTTACCTTCCCCAGAAAGAGTGATCACAATGGTCGGAAAGAACAGCTTCTGGATCAACCAACCTCGTCTTGCCAGCTACTCACCAGCAAAATTCCTTATTCACAGCCAGAATTTACCTAGGGAAAGACCTTTGTTAGATGAGACATGGTGAACTCAGTTCCTCTCTACCTGCAGAGAGAGGCTCACCTTCATCATGATTTTCATGAAATCACTTCTTGCTGGATAAAAATCACTGTGGCAAAACTGAGTCCCTTAAAAATCTCTTTTATCATGAAGACAACTGGATATAGATAGATAGGAGGGAGGTTGACTGGAGGAAAAATACTGCCTGTGAAACTGCAGTTCACACAGGAATGTGACCAGCTGCAAATTAATGTTGTGGGACACAACCCTTGGAATTTTCAAGCTAGTTGTGGAAGCACTTTGACAAAAAAATCCTATTTCCCACAGGTTATAATACTGATTTATTTCTGTGCTAAAATGTGAAATAACACGGCTGGCAAGTACTCTTTCAGAAACCTGGAAAATAGGTGATGATATATAGGGACATATTCTTCAATGCCATTTTTCCTTTAATGTCTCCCCATGGCATAGGCACCATAATCACTTCAAGGCCACTCATACCCTTGCGAAAACACTCTCTTGCCAGCCATTTCTTTAATCAGAGTTCTCTCAGATTAAAAAAATAATAAAATTAAAAACATTAAAAGGGTCATTCTAAGAGGGAAGGTGTGATGAGTATTTCTACATCTTACCCACCTAAAGGTTTGACTCTGACCTTCTGGACCAAATAACCAAGGCTGTTTGCTCTCTCTTTCTCTGACTTATCAGCCCAACTCTGCAGGCACTCAGTGTATGCAGCAGCTTGTCCATGTTGTTAGCACTCTGCCCACGCAGACTTACTGCAGACACCCTGGAAACTGTCCACGCGTGAAGGAAATACAAGTTACCTTGCTTTCAAGGGCTCAGCTGCCATATAGTGNGCTTCTGGATCAACCAACCTCGTCTTGCCAGCTACTCACCAGCAAAATTCCTTATTCACAGCCAGAATTTACCTAGGGAAAGACCTTTGTTAGATGAGACATGGTGAACTCAGTTCCTCTCTACCTGCAGAGAGAGGCTCACCTTCATCATGATTTTCATGAAATCACTTCTTGCTGGATAAAAATCACTGTGGCAAAACTGAGTCCCTTAAAAATCTCTTTTATCATGAAGACAACTGGATATAGATAGATAGGAGGGAGGTTGACTGGAGGAAAAATACTGCCTGTGAAACTGCAGTTCACACAGGAATGTGACCAGCTGCAAATTAATGTTGTGGGACACAACCCTTGGAATTTTCAAGCTAGTTGTGGAAGCACTTTGACAAAAAAATCCTATTTCCCACAGGTTATAATACTGATTTATTTCTGTGCTAAAATGTGAAATAACACGGCTGGCAAGTACTCTTTCAGAAACCTGGAAAATAGGTGATGATATATAGGGACATATTCTTCAATGCCATTTTTCCTTTAATGTCTCCCCATGGCATAGGCACCATAATCACTTCAAGGCCACTCATACCCTTGCGAAAACACTCTCTTGCCAGCCATTTCTTTAATCAGAGTTCTCTCAGATTAAAAAAATAATAAAATTAAAAACATTAAAAGGGTCATTCTAAGAGGGAAGGTGTGATGAGTATTTCTACATCTTACCCACCTAAAGGTTTAACTCTGACCTTCTGGACCAAATAACCAAGGCTGTTTGCTCTCTCTTTCTCTGACTTATCAGCCCAACTCTGCAGGCACTCAGTGTATGCAGCAGCTTGTCCATGTTGTTAGCACTCTGCCCACGCAGACTTACTGCAGACACCCTGGAAACTGTCCACGCGTGAAGGAAATACAAGTTACCTTGCTTTCAAGGGCTCAGCTGCCATATAGTGACCACACACCCCATGTCTCTCACTGAGATAAAACCCACTGTGTTTATATTCATATTTTTTTCCCCATCTGATATGACAGAGTGCCTGGCACTTATAAAATCCTAATTGGTTTTGCATTCATTCAAGTGGCCATGCCCTAAACCAGCCAAGAATGTTCTGTCATAGTGATAAATAACAGGATTAGCTATACTAAAGTTCTCTTCAGGATTTGTTCTGCTTCTGAATGCAATGCTACCTGCTTTTGAGACCTTACTCCACTAGCTGTTGGCTTGCTGAGGTGTTTTCCAGCAATACTTAAACTGTAATCTGTGTTAATGACAAACTAGTGAAGAGGCCAGGGCTTAGCCTTCATTTGCACAATCTACTTTTTAATTCTAATGGATTAAATTGCATAGACAGAGGAAATGTGCACTGATAAGAACATACCTGTAAATGCTTCATTCTGACTTTTCTGGTGGAAGTTGCCATAGTAACTTACGGGGATAAGTTAATCGAGCCTTGCCTGTTATCAGAAACCAGCCAGAGAACAGAATCCCAACTATGGATCTTTAGGCAGCTGCTAAAAGCCAGATTCAAGTTCAGCTGGACGTAAATAGGGAGGGGGTCTGTCAGGCAGAAATCAAGATAGAATACATCAGTACAAAGAAATTACAGAAGAAAATGGGGAAACAAGGCAGGGCAAGGGAAGTGCTTTAGATTTTTATTGCTAATATTTAAATATTACCACTATTTATGTTTTTCTAGTTTAGAAATTATGTTCATTTAAATATGGAGCAAACCATATGGGATATCAGAACCATGTATGAATAGCATGCTGTATTTGCAAATCAAAGCAATCTTTCTTCTATACTCAGCCGTATTGGGGTCAAGCAAGCATAGGAATATCAAATTGCCTTAGCTCCCTTCTGCATGTCATCATTTATAATTTTGTGAAACCTAATACTCACTTTCATTTGCCATATCTCTATGTGGCTGGATGGTGATTGTGAAGGAGATAGGAGGCATGATTTTGATGGGTCAGTGCTTGATTGACAAAAAATTATTCCGTGGAGTACGACAGTCACCAAGCAAGGTTCTGGATTTCCTGCTGAGGGTGTCCTTGAGCACAGGGAGAAGAGGAACAGCAGAAAGAGGCCTGAGCAGTTCCTTTCTGTGCTGTGAATGCGCAAGCATGGAGGTTCAAAGTGGCCAGGAGTATCCTGACTTTGTTTGGGGAACTGGCAGTCTGCTTATGTGCAGAGGCTAAGGCTTTTGAGGCATGTCTCCTTAGCAGCCAAAAATGGCAGGCAGTACAGTTATGAATGCAAAAGGAATGCCAAGAGGCATTCTTCATCAATGGGATCATCAGCTTTTGGCTTTTTGGCTGCACATCATAAAAAATAGCTTGAGCAAACTTCAGTCTTCATCAGGAGAGGTGCTAATCCTGAAAGGATCCACAGGAACTGAAGGAGTTTGAATTTCAGCAAACTAATCAGAAAGAAAAAGCTTAACCTGGCTTGGAAATGCACTCAGCAGCCATCCAAATTCCATGAAGAGCAGTCATCTCCACATATGTCTTTTGAAATTTTGCCGATTTTCCTTAAGGAAAATAAAATGAGATAAAATTGCTAAAACCACCTTCAAAGGTATTTTAAACATTGTGTTGATCTGGATTGCATAGTACCTTTCTTAAATAGCTGGAATTCATCTGTGGGATAACAGATGGGACATTCTACATCTTAAAAAAAAAAACAAAAAAACTGAGAAGCATACCAATTTAAAAGGAGAATGCATAAGCCAGTTCAAATAAAATAAAAACTGACTCTACCCTTCCTCCTAAGCCTGATGAAATTCAAGCATTTTTGTGGTTTGAAGAAAATCATTGGACTTGTTTCTTATTTTTCTGGATTCATTCCTTTTTAGGACTGTTGACATGGTGAAAGTTCTATTAATCTAAGAACTGTATAAACACAGCTTTTGCATTGAGAACTTGAATTTGAAATGAGTTTGGATACTGATCACCCTAGCCCTTGGCCATTATATCATATTTCCTTTCAGAAACAGACAGAATGTATGAATAAGTCAGGATCTCTTTGTATGTTTCTTTTACTGGGTTTTAGTCAGGACTAGAAATCAAAATACATGAATAAATGAAGCATAGCAATCTTCTGACCCAGTTTACTACTGCATGTTAAAGCAGAGATTGCATCTGTATTTTATAGATTTCAAAATATTAGAAAAGCAAACTATTCTAGTTTAGGAATTACTCTAAACTAAATTCAAACGTGGAGCTTTAAAATGAGTCATAATTGGGTATCTCCGTGGTTTGCTGTGTAATGCTGCAGAAGCTGGAATACATCTTCAGGTTTGCATAGTCCAGGCAAAGCTGTCCTGGAGACTACCTCTCCCACAAAGAGACCAACTTGAAGATGGGTAGTTCAGACTGAGAACAGTGTACTGAGTGCTGTGATGCTCTTCACTTTTCTATTTCATCTGTATTTCTGTTTTTTGAATGGCAGCTTTCAGCTTCTCTACTTGCATATCATAAGCAGAATCTTTCAGAAATTACACTCGTAACAGTGAATTTCTCCTTGATTTTAATGATGGTCTCTATGGTCTCTTATTTTTTTATTTCTACATCTCAGCCTTCCTCCTGAACCTTCAGCGGAGTTCTAACTTTTTGCTTCTTCCATCACAGGCTCAGCATACAATAGCTGAGTTACATCCTCAGCTTCATGAGAAGATTCATCTACAGTTGTACTGTAGTTAGACAATGCATCTATAAGAAAGAAAACTTAAGATGTAAATGCCTTTGATCAGAAAATGTGGCAAGAGCATGGGGTAATAAATAGTCTTAAAATAGGATATAGTTTAAAGTCATTCCCAGTGTGAAAATATTCTCTTTGCATAGTTGAAGCATAAATGATGTAGGATTGATGTTAGAGCCTCTAGAAACCCTGTGAACTCATCACCACCAATGAGTTTATTTGCTCTATGCCTCAAGATAGAGGAATTGAAAGAGCATGTAAAACTAGGAGCAAGTTGATGAAGAAATTAAATGGTACGAAATGACAGGGAGAAGACAGGAAATGTGACAACCAGTAAAGGGTGGATCAAATGTTTGAATTAAAATGACTGTATGTGCAGCCTGAGGAAATGAAAGCTCTCATTCCCTCCAACACAGTTTATAAAGTTTTGCTCTAGTAATGAAAAATGGAAATGAGCCTCTGTAATGAATTACAGCAATTACCTCTCTGCTAGGGCAAGACAGCTCCAAATCCTTTAATATTGCTCCGAGAAAATAAAAGCACTGTGCTGTAATTCACCAAGCACCTCAAGAAATTCACAACATCTTCTTCTTATCGTTCCTCAAGCACAAGGGTGCTCAGCTGCCAGTGCATGGTGCTGTGGTTTTCATGCTGTTAGTAGCCTCTGACTTCACTGGGGTGTGTTGTACAGAGAGAGCCTTGCATATGAGTAGCTGGTTGACGCGTAGAATTAGATTGATTTCTTACACTACTACAAAGCAGTAATTTATTGAGGATTATGAGTCTGGTTAAAATAAAATCCAATTTGTTTCTCTCTTATGGAGCTCAGCTAATTTGTGAAAAACAAAACTGGTACAAATCATATTTCAAACTATTTCTTTTCTACATCACTCATCATTAAATATAAGAAGAGGAACACAATTTTTTCCTGCTAGTACTAATGTAAGTAGATCTTTCTGGTTGTTATACAGATGACATAACTCTTGCACCAAGGTGAAAGTGCATGCACAACTGTACTCATTCCACTACATGTAAGAAAGCTGTACTTCCTTTCACCATACATGTACATAATCTCACACAAAATATTTACATTAAATATGGTTTAAACACATTTTAATCCTTAATGTCCCAACTTTTAGATAATGGTTCATTAAATTACACTTGAACTGAGAAAAAAGTTCACTAGTACAGGGAAAAAACATTCATTGCAGTGGGATTTTCTTAGTTTGTGTAAGTCTAAAAGTCTGTTATCTCTTGGACTTCTCTTTCTGGAGATAAAAAATAAAAAGCATTTTTAATCTGCTTTCTCTTCCCCTCTTCCCCACCCCCAGGTATGTTGATGTCTATCTACATTAATAGAAATTGAAATATGTTGTTTGGGAGATCAGTGTTGATCAATTAATGGAGGTTCTTCCTCTGTGATGCACCACTGTTTTGTTGGAGCATTATTTTTATACAAGATGATACGTTAAACCAAAGAAGACACTCACAGCATCTGTGACATCTTTTTCTTAATTTTTCCTTGTGATAAAATTATGTATTTGTGTATTTGTATCATATAGGTATAACATACAGCTGAGTTTTTCAAACTTTCAGACTCTGAACTCATGGTCTACACAAACCTTCCCATTAATAGAGATGTTTTAAGCACCCAAGCAAGAAAAATTTAAACATCCTGTGTCTGTACCTCCATTCATGAGGGAACAACCTCTGCAGTTAAGTGTTTAAAATGGACAGAGCCTGTTTTCTCTCTTTCTTTTGACGGTGATAAACTCTTTGCATCATAACCAGCCCTAGCCATAAATCTCACTTAAGGCCGAAGCTGTGCATCATCTTGCTGTCAGTATGCAGCAACGCCGTCCTGTACTCACAGGCTCGGAGCTTCAATCCTGGGATTCAGAGACGGTCATAAAAATTGCTTCAGGAGCTTTTGTCTCAACACACCAGGACAACCCTGATTTCTGAAGGCAAGGCAGACTTCATCTGTCAGGGTGCCTGTTCCCAAGCAGTTGCTGGCAGAGCTGCCTTCTGGGAGCCACAAAGTGCCTGTGGCCATTGGCTAATCAAGATGCTTATGACTGTCAAGAAGACAAAAAAAATAAAAAAAAAATAAAAAAGCACCAAATAGACACGTTGTCTGCCTCAAGATTTTGCACAGTTCACTGTACTGTGAAACAGGGAGAAGTGAGAAGAAAGAAAGAGACTGGCTAATTGCCAGTTCTGTGGTACCCTATTGAAATGAAAATAAACCTAAAAGCTGCACGGCATAGGAGAGGAGCAGACCCCTGAGGCTTTAATCTGAGGAACGCAGAGTTTATAGGATGAGATTTCATCCTGTGGCTGCTGCTTTATCCCTATGGGTCTGCTTGTTATGACTGCCCATGAGTAACCTAATGGCAAGCTGCCATCCCTCTCAGGTCTCTTTTTGCCTCTTTTCCTTATGGAAAGTTTTTAATGTTTTCTGCTCAATCAGGGAGACACCGTTGTTCTTTTTTCTCCCGTTTTGAACTACACAGTTAAAGTGGTGTCATGGGTCATTTCTGCTCTGGAGAAACACCAGCTAGAAAGTCAGAAGTCAGCTCAGAGTGAGCTAACATACCTCTGCCACTTGGCACTGTGCTACTATCTTGGGTTCTAGAGGCAATAACAACATCACAGCACTGTCCTGCACCTCTTGGCCTGTCTCTCCACAGGACTGACTGACATCAGAATGGCACTGCCATCCAGACTGTATGTCTGAAACCAGCACAGCCTGGGTTAGCTCAAAGAGCTCTGACTGCTTTGACGTAGCCATATCTCTTGTCCATCCTCTTCCATTCCTTTCTAAACAACACAGAGCTCTCTGTATCAGTCTTTATCTTGCTTATGGCAATTATCTCCTCTAGAATGTATTTTGTGCTATTGAGGTTGTCTGTTATCAGTTAGTTCTTTCTCCAAATCTGTATTGCCCAGAGCCTGGTTTTGGTGCATAACACAGGAATGATTTGACATATAACTTCAGCAACTTAAAGCATAAAAATGAGCCCAAGCTGGTCACCTAGGCCTCCTACACTTTCTCAGGGTAGGCTGAACAAGCCTCTAGAAATGATGACAGTGGGAATGCAGACAGCTAGGCTATCCTAAATTTTAGGTGACTGGGGTGATGTGAGTTGAATGTTACTTGCGGTGAACAGCAGTGATGTACAGCAACAAGGTATGAGTTCATGAAATGCCTTAGCCCTTTAAGCAGTACCTTTAGAGATTGTTTGTGGCTATGTTGCTGTCTTAATCATGACTGGGGCCATGGTTTCATGAGCAGTTTTTGGGGAGTGATCTTTCATATATGATTATTTCTGAACTATGCCAGAAAATCAGGCTGGGGAGCTGACCCATTCCAAACTGCTCTCAGGACTGATAGAGTTTAGGTGCATGGACAATTTCCAGTGAGTTTGGAAGTGTTAATGTTATGTTTAAGGTACTGAAAAAAATAAAATAATAAATAAATAAGCTAGTAATTTAGGACACAAAATGTAGGTGCGGAAAAGCTCGTCCTAGTAGTTACTTCTGTATATTCCCAGACTCTGCACAATTTGGATCTCTCATACTTCCTCTGTCCCAGGTTTCTTTTTCAAAAAAGAAAAAAGAAAAGCCGAACAAAACCAGTAACAGACACAGATGTAATGATACAGAATAGAAGGAGAAGCAGTACTCTCTCTAGTGTGAATGGCACAGGAGACACTAGAAAAAGAAAATGGCAGAGGGACAGATTTTTCAGAAGAGACAGATCTGGCCTGTTTTTATCAGTGCTGGAGAGCTTTTAATAAGCCACCAGATAGACTGAGAAAAGTAAATGGAAGCTTGTGAGAATGTTACAGTATTTTCTCCCAAGCTAAGGTAGACAATTGAAGAGTTCAACTACTAAAGTAAAAAGTACAAAGTAAAGTACAAAGTTAAAAAATTCCTTTTCCCAAAATATATGGCTCAATTATGTAAATCAAGAGTATTAACACTAAGAAACTATATTTACAGTAATAAATACATGAAATGAAGCAACCCAAATTAGTTTTTGACAAAATCTGATCTGAAATTAAAATCTGTATCCAAACATTAGTGACTAACATATCAATGATTTTTGGAGGGACAATATTCAATATCCGCTTTTAAAATCTTCCTCTATAAGTATATGTTTAAAAATGAAGAAAACCTATACTAAAGGCATTAAGAATGGATCCAAAAATTTAAAGATTCGTAGGCACTTAATGTCCTTTAATTTCAAAAAGGAATGTCTGACTTTTCTGGCTGAATGTATGTTTCTATTAGAGCTGTGGTCCCCTGTATAGCAACTTCTTTCTATGTGATTTGGTGCATACGATTCTTTTTAGAGTTAAAAATCAGAATGAGATTTGCAGGTAGAACAAAGATTGGTCAAATAATAAATTATTTATAAAATAGGACAGCACAAGAGAGTGATCTAATCTGAATTACTTATGATATTCTTTTTATGTTACCATCACAGTAGCCTGTTTAGATGAAATATGCTTTGACAAATCACGTATCTGGGAAAAATAGTGCTACTCAGACCAACAAAATGCAGTATCACCCTACAAAGAAAGACTGAAAGGGACTGTGGATATAGCAGGAAAAAAGCCAGGTGAAGACTTCCATCTTCTGCATCTAGCCATAACAGATGCAGTACTGAGGAATACTTAGGATTCATTTCTTTCTCTGAATAGGTAACAGATGGATCCACCTAAATCACTGAATAATAAAGGGCTGGGGTATGATCAAGACCAGAACACTGTATGGCCACACCGCTTGTGTGCTACTTTGTTCTCCATCACAGTTTAGACTCATGTTAATAAATACTTTCCAAGACAAATGAACTATTCCTAAAAGCCAGCAGTTAGGGCACAAATTCAATTTGCTTTTGACCTCCTCCACCTAACACAGTCCTCCAACACTATCTCTTAGCATTTGCTATCCCCATGTCACCCTTGGAAAATTTTGACCAGGTACCTGGCACACCTGAGGATGTGTAATCCATAGGTCACAGGAAAACCTGGCTTAAGTGCTACATTGACTAGATGTGTGGAGTCAAGCTCTTGAAATCATCTCTGTGAGGAAATAAAAAAGAAAAAAGCACTTTTTTTTTTTTTTAAAGACTGATAGGAATGGCAAAAAGTGAGAACAGTGTGAAATGCATGCAAAGGTTAGAAAAAAATGTCTTAAAATGGAAAACAAAATTAATCCACTCAGACTATCAAAAAATAACAAGAAGTGGTTGTGGGCATGTTGTTCCAAACTGAACATAAGTTCAAGTACTAAATAATTTTATCTAAGCAACAAAATAGGAAGTGTCTATCTTTGGATGATGACGTTAGAAAAAGAATACCTTTGAAATAAGGCATTTGATTTTACAGCAAGGATGTATAACCACATGAGCAAACTCTAGCAGAGACTAGTGGGTTCTCCCTGTCATTTTTGGGTCATTTTCCATCTTTATTCAACTGCAGGGGGAACGGGTGAAATATCTTTTGCAGGAGGTTAAGACTGAGTTCCCTTTGTCTGCAATATCAACAGACCTGCAGCTGTTAATTTAGAAGATAAAGACTTAGCTGGGAATTTTCATTACAGGAGATTTGATAAGATTTAAAATAGATCTTGATAAAAGATTTACTGCTGTGTGATCTGCACAACAGATCCCAAAGCAGTGTGTAATAGCATACTGTACAGCTTAGTAAGCAATAAAGCAGTGGTTATATTCCATTATATTCTTATATCCCTTTTCCAGACCAATTCACTAGGTCACTCGTGCTGGAGTGCGCTAAAGGAATCCAATCTTGCATTGACAAAGGTATGTGGCAAAGCTTTGTTGGAGTGAAGAGGTTTTGTTTGCCTTGTCAGGCATAGATCTAAGTATTCTTTGGGACTGTAGTTGTGAGCTAAATAGGCAGGAGATTCTTAGGGTCTTACAACATACTTGAATGGCCACCTGCCACCTCCCAGGGTGCAGTTATACTGTTCTAATTTTGATGGTGATATAATATTTGATAATATTCACACCTGCTCTTCCCAGTTCACCTAAGTTGTCTCAGGTGTTCTGTAACGCACCTGCAGACAGCTAACTCTTTTCTAGCTCTCTAGCTCACAGAGGTACTCAGTTGGCTCACTGTGCCAGGTGGAACCATTGGGACAGATAGGTGAAGTTTCATCAGCATACTGTAGGCAAGCCTCCCTGTGTTGTTGAACAACTCCCTAGCTCCATTTTAAGCTAGATTGTTTTTTCTTTCTTGTGTCTGTAATGCATTTTATTTGATGCTGGAATAATCCCCACACTAGAAATAAAGTGCTTGAATTCCCTATTTCAAGGGAGGGTTGCTAATTAAGTAAAAAATTTAGACTACTTTATTTATATTGAAGGCAAATTTGATTTTGAACCCACTGGGAAGCAATAACTTCAGAACTCTATTATGTGACTGTTAAGTAGATGTTTTTCATGCTTTATTTATGGCCTGATATATACAAAACTACCTGCAGCACTGTGACCATTTAGGAACACTAGCAAGTGCAGGGAAATTAGATGCCACCTGAAAGACTCACCTACGCTGTGGCCTTCAGGAATTAGTTTTGAGAGAGAACTCAGGTACTTTCAAGATGTATGGCACAGTGTTGTACTTTAAGCAGCTGGAGCCCAGTACTGAGACTGAAACTTGGAAGCAAATAGATTGATGCAGAAAACTAAATAAGCACAGAAGTCCAATTTAAAATAGATCTGCCGAGTAGGTGGTGAAAGTGCTCTGACAAGTAATAGAAAATTTAAGTTGTGGGGTATATCCAAGACTACCTTACTTTTGGAGCCTTCTGAGGGCAGAAATAAACATCTTTCAAACTCAGCAAGGCTCACGGTTTCCACCACAAATGTGAGTGCCACCTTGCCGTAGTGACCACACATCTTTTCTATACTAAAAAAGGTTCAAGCACTGCCTTGCAGAGGGTGGGACATGGCCATTGTGTTGCATTTCTTGTTGGTTTGGTTTAGGTGACTCCACTGTCCACCGACAGGACTTCAGGGTAGCCTCTGAGATGCACTTGACTTACACTGCTGACTTCTGTGCAATCAAGGTGCCTCAATCCAGCTCTCTCACTCAACTTCTTGGACCAGGGGACTATCAGGTTTTTAATGTTCCACTGGAAAACACAGTGTTCTGGTTCTTTTCCATATGTCTCTACAAGTTCCTTCTGAGGTAACTATGCCTCTCTTTAATCAAGACTTGAACTATTTCCAAACAGTGTTGCTAGACAATAGAAGATACCAGTCTATCTTGCTGATGATTATTCTCTCTCACATCCCAGCTCCAGAATCCTCTTTTTGTCCATGCACTAGAAACAGGAGGAATACAAATGTAGGACATACTGCTCTGCAGGGTAGTTGTGCCATATCTCACAGCTTATTTTGGCTGTCAGTAGCCTCCTGTCACACAGGTCAGCTTTCCTCTGTGCAATATCTTGAACAGTCTGAGTGATGAGGTAAATTTCTCCCAATTACAGCATGTTGTAACACCTCAGAACAATCCGAACCTTTCTTGTGATTTTTTAAGGCTTTACTTTTGAAGCTATTTTGGCTATTTGGAGTCTGAAAATAAGCACTGTCTCCAGTGTCTGTCAGTGGTTAAAATGTCTTCTCATGAGAGGGAGAACAAGCCTTCCTGCCCCCATTCAGGGCAGTGTTCAGAAGTTTTATTTATATATGTGTCAGTTTAAATCTCAGCTTCAAGTGGTGTGACCTAGCTGCAAAACCTGCCAACTCCCAGATGTTCTTTGTCTCCTGCTGTATACTTATCTCTCAGAAGACTACCCTGGGTCAGAGGATGCCAATTATTACCCATATTTCTTTCCCACGTTCAAAGCAATCATTTTAAACCTACACAGTCTTTCTCACAAGCCCTTGTCTGGGTCTTGTTGAGGACGTATATTACTACTCAGTATGAAAACTGCAGAGTCCTGCTGGACTGGCTATAATATATCTGCAGGTTCCTGCAGGTTTCTGATTTGTTGCACAGTACTAGATGAAAATCCTTTCAGCTAAATATGAATGAAGACTCAGGGTTTATATAGTACCATTCAAGAAGAGAAGGTCGTCATAACTCTATATTCTGAAAACAAAATGAGGGCTGAAGGAGTGTAATTAAGAATTTCTTCTGTACGTAGTACGATAGTATTTGCTAAGCTCTCTGTTTGAACAGTTTAGTAGTAATGGCACCACTTACACTTGTTCCAGGTTCTTGCTGATAAGTGTTTGAGCAGATCCCAACAGTAATGAGATTCAATGTTTTTTAAAAATAAGTTTGTCACCAACTGACAGAAAGTTGTGCTGTTACTAGTACAGGAGAAAGGGAATGGCTTACAAATCTTTGTTTCTATAAACAAGAGACTCTTACTCTTCTGTTTGAGAATTTACTGTCACAATTTGAGAATTTACATACACAATTCTTAATGACTAGATTGTGAAAAACACCAAGAAAGAATATGAAGGTAAATCATTTCTGTAACATGCAGATATCTTGACTTTGCAACAAGTCTCAGAAAAGCTGTGAGGACTCCTTTCCAACTGTACCAGTAGTGACAGAGAGGAGTATTTCTGGATGCTCTTGACCTGAGATGCCCCCCATGATCCATGGCAATGAAGCCTTTCCTTGAGTGCATGGATTTTTTTGTAGCAGACAGAATTTTTCCAGTTCTTTGCCCTCCACCTTGTCTCATCACTGTTCTTACACATCCCAATCTCAGATACATCATGGGAAAATATATATTGTGGATTTCGGCTGGATTTATTCTTTATAGTTGCTCCCACCAGCTGTGTTGCCTGTGCAATCTGCTGGCTGCAACCACTGCTTTGCTGAGATATCTCTACCCAGTAACTTCCCTGCAGGGTTTCAGTTCTTTTAGAATGGGATCATTAACAATGGGATTTTCGTATAAGCTTTGTAACAAAAGAGAAATTTCCTTTTCCTTTCTTAAAAAAAAAATAAAATAGCTACAAAGTCTGAACTCTTTTAGCTTACTGTTTCTCCTGCCACAGGTTAAGACAGCATATTAAGGTGCATTTGGCTTGATTTGACTGCCAATATTTTTCTAAATACACGGGCTGAAGTTCTGTTTCTGCCCCTAAAAGCATCAGTCACCATGAAGGCATTAATATATCTTGTCTGTTCTATCCAAAAGCCTACAGATCCATCTACAGTTCTAAGGGAGCTCTTTCTTATCCCTGTAAGAAGTGCTGACTCCCAGCCTCTTCGTTCTTCCAAGGTTTCAAAAAAATTACTTGTACAGAGAATAGAAAATCCTCCATTTTTCACATTTATAAAGCACCTAGGTGGTATAATTCTCCAGAAGGCATCACCCATACTCATGAAATTCATTTATTGAAAAATAGATAGTAAGTTAGATTTTATTTTCCTTTCGGATTTAATTTCTAAAAGGGAAAAAAGATAATGATCCCAGTATTATTATTCCAATATCAAATAAAGCTAATATGTGGTACAATACTCCATGTGCAGGTGTAGAGCCTCTGCACACACTTTCCATATGATGTTTTTTTATCATCACAGTGATGAAATAGGTAGATATAACAAGTATCATCATTCAAACATGATAATCTTCTAGAAGGAAATCAGATTGTTGAACTGCTTTGGAAACAAATAAGTCTTGTTAGTTCATTTTCAAGTTTGTATTTCAAATTATCAAATGTTCATGGCAAAATGTGAATTCATTAAGTATGACAAATTAAAGGAGTTCAGTAATAAACAGCCTTAGGAGATCATTGAACAAAATCATCGCAATTATATATAAAGCTGCTGGTGAGACCTTCGTGCCAAACAGCTTTGAATGTTTTCAGTGCTAATTTGTAACCTAGCTGATCTACATAACAACAACAATAACTTCCTGGTTGCAGTATTCTGACATCATCAGAAGTGTAGGGAGAAAGAAAATAAACTCTTGCCAAAGGCAAATCTTTCCAGTGAGGTCAGGCAGTTTGTAATACATGCTAAAAACTGTGCTTCATTTTTAGGAGGATTTTATGTCTATGAGGAAAAATTAATTTAGGTAGCCTATGATAGTGCTGGTGACAGAAAACAAATTCTGTCTTCATTCTGTGTTTTCCTCATGCAGTACCATGAAAATGGCATAGACATAGATAGTCATTAACAGTTTTTTTGTCTTTTCTGTCCTTGAAAACTCATTCAGTAACCTTCCTTTTTGTCAGAATCCCTGATAGCTGCTATCCAAGAAATTTCTGAGACTCAGCATTCACTCCCTATTTTTCTGCTCCATGGTATACACACCTGCACCAAACCTGAGCGAGCAATATCAAGTAATAACTATTCCTTTAATTTTCTCGTGCCCTTTTAAGGTTTCTTACATGGAAAGTGAGGTCATTTCTCTAAAAGGATAGAACTGAACTGTATGCTTCCCATCTGTTCCTGTTTCCCGTCATGTCCAGTTCTCAAGAAGGAAGAGGAGTAGAGGCCATTCTACAATTCAGACTCTAAGTACCTTGATTAATTGACTGAGATTCAGAGTGGTCACCCAGTGTCGTGGTTTTATGTTTTTTTGTTATTGGTATTCCACATCTTAACATCATGTGAAGCACTGGGAGTTAAGGAGTTAATGCTTCAAATCCATGGACTGCTGATTTTCTGAGTACCTGGCTCTAAGAAGGGAACTACATACCTCAGAGGACTTTGCATTCCCATTTTCCACCCAGAGGGAAAGATAAAACTGTGTGCAAGTCCCGAGACTTCCTCTTTTGCTGTGCATCTCAGCAGTAGAGGTTCCCTAGCTTTAGGGTAAGGCCTTCGGTTTTCGTGCACCCTCTCTATCTCATTTTATTCGTTTTATTAGCTTCAATTCCGATTATATTGTATTATATTATTTTTGCATTCCGATATCTTATTTAGTAAATTAGTTTTCCTCCTCAGATTACTGCTGCTGTTTTGTTTTTAGGCTCATCTCCCTACCCTCTCCCTTTTCCCCCCTCCCCTTTCCCAGGGCATGGGTCTATAGGTCTCCTGCCCCATTAGTCATGGAACTGGGCCAAACCAGCCCACAAATTATTGACATTCAACTAAGTCAGGGAGTTTAGGTTGGAGAGCTTGAGCTCAGAGATGCACATTTTCAGGCAGATGTAAATGCTTTTGCCATTATTTATATAGAAATTTGTACTTCTGTTTGCTGGCACTTGTAGTCCATTTATAAGACTTATAATAGTTTTAGTAGTTAAAAGGGTCCATATAAGTAGCATTAGCAATCAATAAGCTCTTTCAAACTTTCTCTCATGGTAAATGAGAAGTCTGTAAAACTCCAAAGGTATTGAAGCAAAGCTTAATCCCTGGACAATATGCATATATTAACCTCTACAAAGACTTTAATCAAATCCTTAAATGTCACCAGCCTCTTTTCTGTTTCTTCTGGGTCATATAACAACACACACAACATGAGAATTGACCTTTATTGTTTGCAGGCATGCCTGAGGATATTTACATAATCCGGACAGCACAGAGATGGTGGTTTCTGTTCCTTAAAAGATCTAAATAACTCAAGGTGGATGGAAAGCAGCATTACATACTCACAGATTAATTTAGAATAGAAGGAACTTCTTTAAATTATGTGGTTCATTCCTTACTCCTCACCTTTCTATCTCCTTTCAGTTTAAAGGAGTAATGACTTCAAAGACAGACCTGTCTTCAAGATCAGGTTGCTCTGAGCCTTCCCACAGTCAAGTCTTGAATATTTCTTAAGATGCAGATGTGTCAATAATCTCTTCTGATGTTTGAGTATCTTCACTGTGTAGTAAATTTTCCTTTACCTAATTTGAATTTCCCATATTGTCAGTTGTGTCTACAGGCTGTCACTGTCGGGATGTGGACCTTCAAGTATCTGGCTCCATCTTCTTTGCCACCTTCTATTGCAGGCAGCAAAAGGATTCCCTACTTGACTTCTCTTCTTCAGTATGAACAATGCAGTTCTCTTGTCTTTGTACGTCATATGCTCCAACCTCCTATCCTGTAATTAGAAGTTTGTAAGGAAACACTTTCTTCTCATTCCAGCAGAAACAGAAGTCAAAGAATGGATTGCTACTAGGAGAGAGAAACCCCTTGGTGGAACACGTGACATAAAGCATGAATTCCACAAAATTCAGTGTCTCACAGAAGTATTTCAGTATCTAACCCAAGCAGTATTACCATCAAAATCAGCCCTTACCTTACCACTGGGTAGTATTAAAATGACATGATACAAGAAAAGGCAAAAAATAGCTTTCTACACCAGAGCCAATGCTTTGATAACTGTGTATGCACTGTGAGAGCACGTCGGTGTGCATGCTGCCCATGGAGAATACCAGCTGGAAATCTCCACAAGCATTTTCTCCTCAGATTGTAAATGGGAGCTCTGAAGTTTGACTATTGTCTTCATTTTTCAGAAGTTGGGGTTATCTAGCCATGAACCCCATCAGTAGGCAGCATAAGTACAACATGTCAAATTTTTCTCAAGAGACACCAGAGTCAGGATGTCTTTCTAATGCACTGTCAGGTCAATTAACATCTGCATCCCCAGTGGTTTCCACGCTGCTGAGAGCTTTGAGGAAAATCAAATGGGACAGAGCAGCTAGTTCCTCCAGTGTGGAATTCAAAACTGTCTTGCCTACAAATTGCCTAACCCTTCACTGGGTCCTGTGAGGCCCCAGCGGGGAGCCAAATCCCATTCAACTTGACTGCTTCCCCCTTAAAACAAGAGGAACGTGAAACCGTCTTGGATTAATGCTATTTGTACATCACTCCTGAAGCTGCTCTCCCCTGCCAGGCAGACACTGCCCAGTAACAGCCTCCAGTGGTACAGGCATGCACACCCACGTATACAGCAAAATGCACACAGATATAACACATGTCAAAGACCTCTAATTACTGAACAGGTAAGTAACTTCCTCTTAGCACACCGCATGATTGAGTCCTAATTGAGCATCACATTCCTCCTGGATGCAAAAGCAAACCATTACGGACAAATGAGTCAAGAAGACAAAATAAAAATCAGTCAGGTAGCTCAAGCACACCTGACAGAGCTATTTAAAGGATTCTGACCATTAGCTATCATTTCAACAATACCACTTTTCATACTGACATGAAAAGTGGCGGAGGAGCTATTTTCCCAGTCTCTTGCTTCCTCACAAAAGGAGACAAACATCAGACACAAAGTATTCCAAAAACTGTGAACTGTCTTTGTCACTATCACATCCTCATCTCCCTCTACTTTTAGTGTTGAGTTTAGGGGTGATATGGTACATGTCTGAACAGAAAAATACTATTTTTAAGACTGACAAGTGTTGCCTTGTATGTTGAGTTTTTTCTACATATGGATGACTACACTGATTTTTAATGTGGGTCCCACAGAGATTTTGCTGATATAATCAAGATTTTTACACTGAGGCCTTTAAACATATGTATTGCAATCTTTTCATTGAGTCTTATGATAGAATTTCCAGTGAGATTGTGATCTGCATAGTTTTTGGGGTTGTTTGTTTTCCTTTGCTGCTTTCGAAAAAGGTTTTGTTTCTCAAAATGATGGAAGCCAGCATAGTGCTTAGTTTTACAAAACACTGAAAACAACACAATTCAAGGTTGGTTGTTTTTTTTTTTAAATTAAGCCATTCCTCATTGTATCGTTATCTGAGTCTTCCTGCCACTCAATAAAAGCAAAGTCTTCACAGTAAACCCTTTTCTGTTAACCAAAAAATGGGGAAATACAAATAACAAGTCTTAAAAACAAATAATTTCTCTTATGTGACTCTTGGCATCTTCTTTGCTGAGGTCATGCTCTCTCTCTCTCCCGATTTATATTCTTTCTTTGGCTCTCAATGAAATATTGAAATTTTCTGTCATGGAAGGTAAATGTTGATCCTTTTTGTGGTTTATCCCATTAGTGCAGTTCAACGGAAACAGTGGTACAAATTTGGATGTCAGTTTTGGTATGTCTGTGTCTACGTCTTCACTAGAACGTGAACCAATGTCAACAACAATCTTCCCACTGCTCTCAATGGATTTTGGAACCACACTCTTAGGGCTAGATCCAAAAAGAATTAACACAACATGTTATTGAGTGAACTCAGAGCTAAATCCAAAACTTTTTTAAGTCAGGAACTTTAGCACTGCTTATATCATACCTGGGGACAGTTTTGTGCCTGTGTGAGATGCAAGATAAATTCCAAAGCTTAAATAAACAGTCTTCAGTTTTCCTCTTGGAAACATATAAAACATAGCTACTTTTAGTGTTTTCAGTAGAGTTTTTCTGAAGAAGCAAAGTTACCAGGGGGAAGTTTGAAAGTTGGTGGTGATTTGTTAGCAAAAAAGGGTTGGGATCCAGTGGCCTAAAAAGTAACAAGTCACTGCCTAAGGCGGGTTAACATTTAATTCCTGATTTTCTTGATATGTCTGTCAATTAATTCATCAGTACAAGGAATCACCTCCACATATAGCCTGGATTACATATCTGTGAGTTTTTGACTTAGGTAGTATCTTGAACCATTAGGCAGAGAACATCTTCCAAAATGAACATCATGTCTTACAGAGCTTGTTATCTTACCATTTACTCACATATAGAAAATATGGGTTTAATTCTTTCCCGTGGCTGAAGAGACTTCGTGCTCCTACCTCATCCAGCTGCCTTCTGTTCATGCTGCACCAGAGCACCTTATGACTGAGCTTAGGTAGCATACAGGAAAGATGTTGAAAAGTATTAGGGCAAAGTGTGGAATTATAGCTGGTTGTGAAGCACAGCAATCAGAAAATTCGCAGCCCTCACAGTACCCATTTGTGTGGTTCTGGGCTGATTTTTCTTCACTTGAATTTACTGCAGTACACTGGTTCCTGTGTCTGTAACAAAAGCTTTTATCGGCACTTTATGTAAGAATTGCTGGCTCAAATGCATAGGTAACCCTACACTTGTGTAGGGCAGATCACTCATACTTTACCCCTCTTAGATGCAGCACAAAAAAATTACAGCAGAACAGAACACAGTGCCTGAGTCCTGAGTTTTACCAAAGAGTTTCAGAGTCGATGTGAATTCTGTAATAGAGATTGCTCCTCTCTTTGCACCAGTACCCCTTTCCCAGTGAGTCCCACCTCATGTTATTTGGACAGCTGTAGTTCTCCACTGAAGATAAAACTTCTGTCTTTGCTTCCACATCTCTGGATGAAGAATCTTTCCATCACCCATGAAAAGTCCTCCTTTGATCATAAACACAGAAGCCTTTTACCTGTTTTCTGTGGAACACAGACTGTTTCAGTGTTGTAATTAAAGGATATTAAATCGTGCCTACAAAGTTTCTTTTCCATTTGGGCTAGGAGGAAAGCTGAAACATGCTACTAATTTGTGAATGCATCACTGGTGTTGTCTGTTCTGTTAGAGCTAATGACAGGTAGAAAAGATACAGAAGTATAGCATAAAGATGCTATCTCCTACTTCTGACAAATGGCAATTTTATAGTACCTGTCATTTTGGAATGAGTTCAGTTTTGGGCTGCACTAAGCTAAGGTCATTTAGACTACCGTTGATTCTACTTTTATGGCATCACTGATAAGTATTAAAGCATTTAACCCTCCATGAGGAGCCTTGAACAATAAATGGATTTCTGTAATAAGGATGGTCTGCTCTTTTATAGTGATGACACCAGATGTGTGGTTCCTTTCATAGCTACCTCTAATGATGCAGCAGCTTCTCTGATTTATATGTTGCTTGAAAAATAATTTAATTGAAGACAATGAAGCTACTGTTAGAGATGTTAGAGTAAATATTTTTACCTAGCTGAAATCTTTTCAGCCATTTTGAACTGTCTTTTCTGAAGTGTTATTAGCTGAGTTAGAAATCACAGTGAGCAAAATAAACAAATCTAGCCTAGGTAAACAGAAAATACAGAACAGGTATTAACACAAGGCTCCATGATTCTGCACTAGAGTCTATAGCTAGGCTAATAACACCATACTGAGATATTTCAGGAAGCAGCCTTGTTTTTCAGGAAATCTGAGCACCCTGCCTGTTGCCTTCCTTCACAGGAAGCACATGTCTGCTCCTCCAAGAGTGGCACTAATTCAATAGTCTTAGTATGGATGTAGCAGACTAACTTAGATACCCTCTTAAAACAATGTCAGGCATAATGTTCACAAATCAAACTGCATGCAGAAGAAATAATCTAATCTAATATAATCAAATACAATCTAATCTAATACTGCGTCCAGTGAAGTCAGTGGCAACATTTCTTTCCAGTTGTTAGACCTTAGATGTGAATACACAAAGGAAGATGTTAAGTGTATTCAGTTCACAGATATTTTTTCCTTCTGATGGTTCTTTCAGTTTAAAATATACCAGCAATTAAATTTTCATCCAATATTGCTGGAAGTAAGCATTATTTTTCTACCACTAACAATTTCCAATTCTCTGTGGATTCCATCGCTGCCAGGGGACAAAGCTCTGCAATGCGTGCCCATCTGTAGTCTGCAGACCATCTCTTCCTCATTACTGGAAGAAGATGAGTACCTACCAGATGCTGTTCATCAGTGTCAGATTAGCATCTAAGATATGTAGGTTCAATTCTTCTTCCAACTACAAAGAGATGTTCTAACATTTAATCAGCACCTACCTTTTAGTTGTCAGACCCCAGAGATGGTACCTACTGCCAACTGAAATGATGTAGATCAGAGAGGCATCTGCATGGGGCACACTACTTTAAGATCACTTAGACTACTATAACAAAACAAATAAAGTAATTTAGACTACCATATGTAACAAAATATAAGTCACAGCAGTGCGTGACAGCAGACGTATACCCTTCTGAAATAACAGCTGAAAGCCAGGTAGGGTTCTTCATCTCCAACATCACTGACAAACTGTGTTTGAACAAACAAATCATGTCCATCAAGCTGGACAAAAGAGTTTCTATGAGTTGTGGAAATGGCACCCTAACCTGTAAGGACGTACCAATGCCACTAAATATGAAGAAAGCTATGAAGTTGTCTTTGACTCTTGCAGCTCTCTGGCGCAAACTGCACTGTTCACATTCCTGAGGTGTAGCTTCCCCCAGAAGCAGACTGCCTGCATCCACAGACCGCAGCACCTGCATCTTGAGTCTCCTGTAGGTCTCACACTGTATTTCTGTAATCTAAGACATTGTAGTTTGCATGTGTGTGCTTCCAGTTCAAACAGTATGAAATAATGTGAAAGCTATGATGCAGCCCACTGGTGTGGTGGTATACGTGTCTTTGCACATGGCACACAGGTTTATGGTACCTGAAGAAAAGGCAAAACCTGACAGAGTGGCACTAGAGAGCTAAAGAGTATCACCTATGTGCAGTCAGCACACTGCACAAAATACCACACTCTGTAGCTTTCCTGCTTAGGGCATGGGAGGTCAATTGCTAATGGAAGCTACATCCCAACAAGAGTGGGTGGTCTATGGATAATGTGCATGCCCCACAACCCAGAGCTCATGAGAATTATGCACTGTTCCTGTCTACAATAAGGCTAACCAAAGTGGCATGCCTGTTGGTGGGAGAGGGGGGCTCTGGGGAAGCATGTAATCAGGACATTGATTTAATATCAATTCTGATTTAAGTTTCTTGCAATAAAGTGGGCTGTGCTGATTCAATGCCCCTGTATGCAAGTGGTGTTCCTTGGAATCCAGATAAGTAAAATCACAGTTCTTTAGAAAGAAAATAACACCTTTGTTTTGATTTGGGGGAAGGGAGAAAGATGTACCTTATGTTTACTGTTATTTCAAAAATTTTAAATGTTGGAAACCATAAATACTTTTTATACAATGTATTTACATATCAGCTCAATATAAACTTCAAGAATATTGCTGCTAATAGAGGAGCCATGCTTTCATACAGCTTTGCTGTTGTAAATAAGTTTTCTTTTTTACAATTGGACACATGGATAATTTTATGACTATAGAGCTGCAAGCTCCCACTGGCAAACCTGAGTATTTGCCTTCATAGTATCATTACTTTTACATATTACATTTCTGTAGGATGTAGGATTTCACTGTATTTTTGCCCATGTTAGAAGAAAATATCTCCTAGAATTTCTAAGTTGCCTCAGTTCCAAGGAATGGTTTATTATTTTTGTCAGTAGTACTTTTTCTTTGCTGAGATAAACAGATAGAAATCAACTCTCTGTTGAGAGAAAGTAGGTTAGCTTGCTGTCCCTAAGGATGACAACCAAAGCTGTCTGCTCCCAGAATTTTATTGGCAAAATTCTTTTTGTGATGAAAATGAAGTTGGTCAGAGCTGAAACGCAGGATTCCACACATTGAGCAAGACCAGCAATCCATATTTGGAGTCACGTTAAGACTTAAAAATCATTTTAGTGAACTGTGAACTTAGTCTACATTATGTTATTGCATCATTCATTGCATAGGAATCCATTGTATATACTTCAAAAGGAAATCTTAGCTCTGCTCCTGGAGTTGTGATGCAAGTCTTTCTTCCTACAATTTATTTTTGCTTGACTTACTGGGTTCATTTTACTTGTTCCCTCACGTTGCTCTCACCCTCCCTAATACTGTAATGCATTATTCCTCTTTTCTGGTAAGAATCATCTGTAGATTTTTCAAAAATCTGTATTGCGCTTGGAACTGTTTGCTCAGTTTATTTTTCTGGGATTTTTTTTTGGTGCTTACTATCTTCTGAATTCTTTATAAACTTCTGAGAAAAATAAGATACAAGAACCAATACGTGTCTGTTGTCTGATTTTGAAGGGAAAATGAACTCATCTAGAAACCATCCCTAGAATTTGAATCAATCTTAGTTAGGGTTACTGAATCTAACATGTCAGACCTTAAAAAAAAAAGTTATTGATGATTTATTTGGCTTTGTTTTGCAATGAAGATATTTTTCAGAAAATTGTTGCAAAATACCAACTGTGGCAACCATGGTGGTTTGGAAAGAGAATTAACAGAAATATCACTGTGATTAAGTTGCTCTAAAATTCTTGTTCTGCTCATTTTTCATGCATACAGCTTGATCTTCCAATGGACTGAGATGAGAAGAAATGCTTTAAAATGGTTTTTGTGCACAAAGGTTTCTGCTGCTCCTGGATGGTTTCAAAGTAGGAATTTCAATGCCTGTATCTTCCAGCCATATTCAAGGGCACCTTGGTTTAAACTGCAACTAGTGCCCCAGTGTATAGTCACAGGGTTATTTCTGCTCTTTGGGGAGAGAATCAGACTGCTAGTGCATATGTCCTTCATGGCAGAATATCTGTCTAGAGAGAGGAAAGCAGATGTATGTATAAGTCTAAAAATCCCAAATATAGCCTCTAATAGGTGTGATAATTATTTTCAGGAAGAAGTGATAAGATGCAGTTTAAATCCATAGGGCACATTGTTCCAATGAATGTGTGGTGTATTTATTAGGATACTCATAGGATTTATAGCTGCTCCAAAGAAGTACATCTGCTCTATGACTACAGGCTACAATAGTTGCCAGGAAAGTTTCTTGAAACTTTTTTAATATGCTTTAACCCCTTGAATGCTGAGTTGATATATCTGAAAGTGAGTTGTCCCACTTGGTCCTCACTACCAAAGCTAGAGGACAGCTTCCACCTGCTCTGGATGCTCAGGCTGGGACAATGGCTCTGGCTTGAGTCCATGCTCAACACTGTTGAAACTCAAGTTCACAGCACCTAAAAAACTGTAATTCCTGGTTTCTGGGAAACGAAATCTATGTCGAAAACATAGAAGGGAAACATAATTCCATATTAGCACCTGATTTAGATGGCAGGGATTGCAGAACAGATCATGGCATGTTACAACTAAGCGTATGGGTGTATGAGTTTATATACATTACACGCATGATAAATGGATGCTAAAAAAGCAGTCCAACAAAAGCCCATATCTACACTGCACACTTAGTAAAGCTCTACACACAGTGCTTCTACCCAAAAAATCTACTGCTCCATAGCTGTTCTTAGGCTGGTATCTCCCACCTTGAAGCTGCTGGGGAAGAGTCCCTTCAGCTACTTCCTTACCTCTATGTGACTGAGCATGAGTGCTGCTCCCCAGTATTACCAGCCATGTGTCGAGACAGATTGTTTAATGTCACACAGGAACTGGGAAAGCTCATGTCAGCAGCTGAGTACAAGTGTTCTTAGGATGCAGCTCATGCCAGCTGAAGAAAAGCTGGTAGAAGTTGCTCCCGTGTCTCAGTTCCCATACTTGATCATGGTGCAGGGGACTCAGCACAGGAAGGCATACTGTCTCACCCAGGGACTGGCTGCATTGCAAGCTTCCTAACCGAAGCTGGAGCCACCAGTGTACAGGTGGTGCTGGGGGTGGCAAGCAAGCTGGGCCACAGCCTCAGTGCACCCAAATCATGGAGGACCGACAGAGCCAGCTCCAAGGCAGCTGAGGACAGAGTTCCTGTTCTGTAATAAGGACAAAAAAAAAAAAAANAAAAAAGGAAAAAAAAAAAAAAAAAAAAAAAAGAGAGAGAGAGAAAGAGATTAAATAGAAAGAAAAAAGAAAGAAAGAGTGGGAAAAAAAGAACTAAATGAAATATCAAGGAATGGATTTTGTACTGCATTTCATGCCAAGTTACCAGTGCTGAAGCAAAAAAAGTGAAACCTTATCGCTGCTTCTGCTTTACCTGCAGAATTCTTATGACCTGTGCTGCATGATTGTTCCTCCTGGTGCATGCCCATTTGTGGCTGAAGAGGTGAACTGCGGGGAATGTAACTAATTACCTGGAATTTAGGGCAGAGCAGATAACAAATGCTAGTTCTGTTGGCAAACAACCAATCGGGCTGTTACTCAGAAATATCAGTGCAACCCTTTGCCATTCAGAGTGCTAAGGTAGAAGAGTACCAAATGAATAAGCAACCATCACAGTACCTTGCTTGGTATGGAAATCTCCATTACGATTGTATTCTGGTTCTTCCTTGTGGCAGCCTTCCCACAGAACGGCAAGATGTTAACAGGCCAGAATAAAAGACGTGCTAATAAGGGTAATTTTATTTTCTTTTTTGTTGAACACTGCATTTGTTTCATGTTCTTTCTTCCATTGTGCATAGAAATGAAACTACAGATAAAATTATGCTGGCCTGTTTCTTTCCACAGGGCTCTTTTTTCAAGCCACACTTTTTGAGCATTTGTACTAACTTTACATTTGCTCCCTTTCCTCTAGAAACAGCAGGTTTCCTCTGGGAACCTGCTGATCTTGTATGCAAAGATGTAGGAGCAGTTGATAGCAGCAGAATAGTTTGTCTGAAACTCATCTCTTTCCGTTTTTTTGGTTTTGTTTTTTTTTATCCCAAGCATTATCTCATTGATATGAAAGACTTCTATTCCTCTGCTTTTTTTTTTTCTTTCCTCCCAAATTCCCTGTGTTTACTGTTATTGGCTTTGATGGATGGATGAAGTATGATAGCCTGAGACACATTTGACAGAATACAACTTTGGCCTGCATAAATTACTGTCAGGGAATTTTCACGGAACTACTGAAGTAAATTTGCAGTGACTAAAAAATGAGATATAAATTATAGCATAATCATTGCTGCTGAGCAGTTTGATGAGTAAAGCGATTAACTGAGTTTATAGTTAAGGTGAGTACTCACACTCTTTCCTTATAGCTTAAAACTGCTCTGAGATCTCTGAAGGAAAGGATTTAAAAAAGGACTTTTTTTTTTTCCCACTAACTTGGCAAAAAGCATATTTCTTTTGTGTCACCATTGTGTCTTTACTCTCACAGGTAATTTGGAGATTGTAGTTTATGATCTCGCCTCACATACCTATATAAACTCCTACATGAGAGCAGCTAGGAGCTATCCCTCCTGTGCTAACAGTTTCCCAATCCTTTTCTGCTCCATGTCACCAAATCCCAGGTTTTTTGGAAGACATTCCACATTCTTGAATTACTCCAATTAAGAGAATCGGAAATGTAACAGTTCATAAAGCTCTAGATCCTTATGGGATGATCCCGAAAATATACTTCAGGCAGTGCCCTATATTTTATACACTCAGTGTCAATGGTAGATTTGACTCAGTGAAAGTAATCCCTTCTGTCTGGTGAAGAACTCCTGACTGTAAAATATCACTGTTTTTTATAGCTACAATAGAGAGAAAATGTGAATGTTTCCATTATTAGCTTTATTTCATCTGAGACACTATCATTTGTGAGGCTGCGTGTTTTCCATTTTGAGTTTTTCACCCCGTAGAAAAGGCTGGTTTTAGTTTTTATAGCCAAAATTGCAGATTTTCTAGATTTTCATCTCAAGTCTTGTGAAATTGCATTTCTTAAAATCTACTCTCTTCACTATTATGGTAAAAGAAATCCATTTTTCCAACCCTTGTGACTGTCACCAAATCCCCAGAAGCACGAATTCTTAAGCTTCCAGATTAAGGAGACAAATATATAGCAGCATTTGTTGTGCTTAAAACACCATTATTTCCATGGTACAATCATGGCAGTGGGAACATAGCTTCTGACTGCTGGATGCCTGGTGTGGCCTTGCATGAGTCCTTGCTGACATGCAGCGCCAGATCAAGGTGGGGAATGCACTTTGAAAAAGAGACAAATAAATAACCAGCGTGCAGTTGCTTTAGTCATGAGAGTGCTGGCACAGAGTCTAGGCTGCTTTTAAGCTGCCTGCACGCAAGGAGCAAGCATTGATCTTCTGTCCAGCAACTCGCATCCATCAGGAGTGCTGGCTGGGAGGGTGCTGCCCACCAGCCATGGGCTGCTCTGCAGCAGGTAGCACTCGATTATACCTGTTTGTGCACACAGACAGCTGTGACGAGAAGACAGAAAGGGATTGTCCAGGATTTGAGGGAAAGGGAAGAATGAGACAAGCGTATTTTGCTGTTTGTGAAGTGAATCCCTAGCTAACTCCTGCAGCTTGATTGCTTTGGGTCCTGAAGCGTTGCTTTCCTTACTGCCCTCATCAGCTTGCAGCAGCAGACACAGAGCATCTTCTTCCCACACCCTGCTTTGGCAATACACACCTCAGTGACAGCATCCTTATCACTGCAGAGCCTGCTGGGACCACATGCCACACCAGCCTCTATAGCCCCTCTGATGCTGGGGTCTCCTACATCAGCATGAAGGATTAGAGGAAGGAGCAGGAACAGTGTGATGGTCGGTGCCTGTGCCAGAGGTGCCTGTGCCAGCAGTGCCTGCAGCAGACCAGAAGTCCCTGCTGTCACTGCACATGAAGGGCAGCAGCCAGAACTGCCTCCCCATTCCCAGGCTATCAGGTGCAGAGACCATAGATCCACATTCCCCATCTCCGCCCAGCCCTGTACCACTTGTCTGTATCACCTTCTGTATCAGCCTCACTTGGTGCTTGTCCTTCATTCTTAGGGCAAGACAAAAAAGAGCTTCACATACACAGTTGTCTGACTCAAACTTGTTCATCTGGCAGCATCCCTGCTCTGCAGTAAGTAGACCTGAAGTGCCCGGATGCCATCAACACTCTGGGGATGACAGGGAGATGGATGGTAACCTACAAACTCTGCCCAAGAACCACAATAAATACTCAAGCAGCAACACTAAGTCTAGATGCATGCTGTATTTACCTGTTTGATTTAAACTATGCTACATCATCGTGAATGTTAGGTAGACATATCCTTGGATGAGTGGGGAGGCTTATTACCTAAAGCAATACCAAGGAGGGAAAATAGACTTTCCATTATAAAGAAGGTACTAGAGATGTAGGAGTAATACTATGCTCATTCAGCAACTCCCTGTATGATTTCAAGTAATTTTCTTGGCATACGATTATTTTTCTACATATATAACAGAGGTATTACTTTCTCCTCACCCTTTCCCTATTCAGAATGGAAACTCTTTGAGACAGACACCTCATTCAGATTCACACAGTATGCTGCAAGTGCTTGCTGCTGTGCTCATCCTTATCCACACAAAACTCCTCCATTGGTGTTTGTTCTTTAAATTGTCCTGATTTGATTCTACAGATTGTCTTGCAGGCTGTGTTGAATTTATGGCAGAGATGAGCAGTGTACCTTGAATTCATACTGCTATCTGATTCATTGGGCTCACACTCCAGACTCCAGAAATATGCATGTCCTAGCAGCTTTAGTATCAAAGTGAACAAAATACTAAAAGGGCTCTATTTCCTGATTCAAGATTGGATTCAACAGCACTCTTGCAAGAATATTTAAATTCATGACATTTCATCTGGCCATGGCAGAAAACGGAAAATCAATTAGTCTCATCAGATTTTGCTGCTTTAGGATAAAAGATTTTTGAGAAAGCCTTATTACTTTGCTGTACTTCAAACTAGACTTAAATTTATCTCTCTTTTAGAATGATCCTAAAACTCTAGCTGTAACTGGACCCATACCCACTCTTTCTTGTCACCTGCCTTCCTCTGGCAGCCATGAAGAAACTGTGTGCAGTTGTACCATTAGGACCCAGTAATTGGAGTACTTAACCCTATCCTGAAAGGACAATGGAGTGCAGCCCTAAAGCAGCAGTGGATAACCCATCCTCTCCTCAGTAGGAAGGCAATGAAAGTCATTAGTATATTGACATGGTAGATTAACAGTACAAGGTTCTTTCTTATTCAGATTGTTTTCCTGATAAATTCTTTTCCTGCTGAGCCAACTGATATTCATACTTTCCTTGCCAAAACATGGCATTTCGCAAACATTTCTGCCTCTGAAAATATTACTGATTATATTTGTATATGCTATAAAACCAATTTTGTTATATCATCTCTCATCTATAAAGAAACACTGAAAATGAAATTGTGAATCCGCCTTAGGTAGTCTGCAAAGAAATTTTGGACAATACCTACAGAACTTCACATCAGCACAATTGGTGCATGTAATGCCACGAAACCTCTATGTTAATTGTTAATTATTTCCTCACCATATATATTCACCACTTGCAATAATGCAGATTTGTGTATTTGAGATAAAATAATTCAGTATGAAAATATCTGGGTCATTGAAATCAAGCTGTGGTTCCAATTGATCTGAATGAGTGACAGCCAGAACTAGTAGAGAAGGGAAAGCTGAAGAGCATTAATTCTGGATGAAATGAAAACATGACATTGGAAGAAGCAGGAATAATCACATGCATCAATACAGGTTGAGGAGGAGCTCTGTGGAGAAGGATCAGGGTGTCCTGGTGAACAACGGGTTGGCCATGAACCAGCAGTGTGACCTTGTGACCAAAAAGGTCCGTTGTATCCTGGAGTGCATTAAAAAGAGCGTGGCCAGCAGGTCAAGGGAGGTGATCCTCCCCTCTACTCTTTCCTGATGAGTCTACATTTAGACTACTGTTCTGGGCTCCCCAGTTCAAAAAGACAGAAATTTCCTGGGAGTCCAGCAGGGGGACACAAAGATGATTACGGGCCTAGAACATCTCTCATATGAGGAAAGGCTGAGCGACCTGGGTCTGTTCGGCCTGGGGAAAAGAAGACTGAGAGGGGATGTGATAAATGTTTATAAATATCTAAAGGGAGATAGGAAGCAAATGATTGAGGCCAGGCTCTTCTCGATAGTGTGTAGTGATATGACAAGAAGTAATGTCCTTAAATTTGTACATGGGGAGTTCCATACTGACATGCAGAAGAACTTCTTTATGGTAATGATGACGGAGCACTGGAACAGACAGGTTGTGGAGTCTCCTTCTCTGGAGATACTCACGACCCGTCTGGATACCTACCTGTGTGGCCTATGGTAGTCTACCTGGTTTAGCACAGGGTTGGATTCAATGATCTCTTGCGGTCCCTTCCAACCCCAGCAATTCCACAATTCTGTGAGTTTGGGATGTTCTGATAAAACATTATTACAAGTTACATTGTGAAGAAATGCATCTTACCAGGTCTAATTTCTTTCACAAGGAAGGTGGATCCTGGCACTGACACAGGGACAGTATCGTCCTCAAGCTCAGGGGCTTTGCATTGCCCTTTCCCCCCATTCTTTCTTTCCCTCTGTGGTGAAGAGGAGGAGGATACCTACAGATAGGTTTGCACAACTTAACCCCAGAAGGAAGGCAGCCAGATCCCAGATCTCCCCTAGGACTGTTTGGCCTCACTAGCCCTGCACTTCTGGGCAGCACTCCACCAGGCAAGGCAGCACATTGCCTCGAGCTTAAGGGGGCAGAGAAAATGCTGCACTGATGAGTTAATTACTTTGCAGCATCAGATGTCGAAGAACAGGTCGTTTGCACCTAAGCTCCCTCAAAAAAATATCTGTCTCTGAGAAATGGAGGGTGACAAAAGACTTCTGAAGTCCACAGGCAAGACTATACAATTCTTAGTATTATGAAGAAGACATCTCTGATGTTTTACAGTGCTGTATAGTAATTTCAAAATCTTAAGGTGAACCCATCATCTAAACTCTTACTTGCATACTCTTTTTTTGCTTCGTGTCATTTTTTTGTCATCTCAGTCTTTTCTCCGTTTCTCCACACTGGGTGAAGAGCTGGATGAGCCTCCTGGGGCTGAGGGAGGGCAAGGTTGGAAGCCCAGAAGCTGCTGCCAGGGTAGTTGTCATATTTCTGAATCCTGGCTTTTTTTCAAGGCATCAAGTGTCCCCTGAGAGCTGCTTCAGTTTGGAAGGCAATGGAGCTGTGTCAAGAAGAAACCACTAGAAGAATTGAAGTTAAATGTAAGGCTACTTCAGCTATGAAGTACAATTATCCTTCTTGCTCTGATACTAAAGGATGTGTCCTAGCTCTTACCGCCTGTAGAAATCATATGCTTTTCGTAGCTGCTGGGATGCTTGAACTGCTTGTTTGTTATAACACCAGCAATTCCCTGTAAAACCTGGAATCTGAAGAGAAGAAACAGACGCTTCACTACTGGTACCAGATGAATACTTCCAGGACAAACAAAAGCCAGCATAAGCCTGAAATACTCTATCAGTGATTTATGTACATTAGCTATTAATATTTTTGCTTGGAACGCTGAAGGACTGCTCAGAAAGAATCAGTGCTTAACTGCTAAGCCTTGCCACAGAAAAGCCTCTGGCATTTTATCTTAAAGATTCATACTTATCTGCAATAAAAAGCTGATTCCTCTGAGTGCTTTGGATTTGCTTAAATCAGATTTAGGGACCGGTTTTTTAGCACTGCTCCCAGGTATTACAGGAAGAGGGAAAGCTGATGCAAGTTCTTGCAGATTTTTGTGTCAGGATGCTGAAGTTTACAGCAGTTCCTGCTTTCCAAAAGAAGTGTTGTTACTTTCTGGGGAGGTAAGTGCAATGATCTTGTCCTGACTTACCTACTTTAAGGATGTGGGTAAGTCAGAAGTAAGGATCTGCAGTCACGTTTCTGGAAAGGAAAAGAAATGTGGCCCAGTATGCTTCACCAGTTGAAAGATTCCTCCTCCTCTCCCCATAGCCAAAATGTATGTTGAAAATGGGAAGAGTTTGGTGTCAGTCTCTGCATGCCGGTGAGCAAGAATGTCTATGATTTAAAAAAAGAAGAAAAGAAATTGTCTCCATTTGGTGATATGAGGCAGTGTTAAATTCTGTTGAGATCTGTGCAGAAAGCAGGAGCTAGTGTTTCCAGGTTAGTGTTAAGACCAAAAGAAATTGGCAGTGCTGTAAGGCGCACACTTGCTTTGGTCAAATTATTTTTGAGCAAAGGGCCACCAGCCCCTTATATCAGCCATGGTACATGCCCCTGGAGTTAGTTAACACACAATGTTGTAGCAGAAGCACTGCCAAACCACAGATGGCAGGGGAAATCCTGTAAGCATTTCTGCAAATCTGTAAATTATTTTCCTTAAAATGCATGCCATGGGCAACCTGGTTTTCATTAAAATGCATGTTCTAGATCAAAGCTGAATTAACCAAAAGGCCTCAGAGATGCACTTTGATCAAAGCTGAATGAAATGATGACCCAAATTAGTACCCAGGACACTCATAACCTGCAGGAGACTTGCACACGTCACTGCAGGCTAGGAGGGATACCTTGAGCATCTCCAAGGGCACAAAAGTCTTAAGTGTGGGCAAGTGAGTAGGGCACTGTGAATAAGGATAAGTTTAGGAATATTAGCACACGAGCTCAGTCTACCCCTGTCTAAAGTTCTATACCTGTTGCTTTGAGAATTCAGAATAATAATTCTTTACTTAGTGTTGTTAAATACCTTAACAACTTCTTGTCAAAGATGTGAATAGCCCTTAGAGATCATGAGAGCAAACCTCCCTTTCATTTCACTTTAAAATACTCTGGAGAGAAACATCTTGCCCTGGAAAGTCGCCTAGCTCATTTGTTTCATTTCACAAATTACCCAAGCACACATTTGTGTTTTATAACTGGGATTCAGCGTTAGTTCTTGATTAGAAGAGCTGTCATCTGCTTTTCTAAGCAGAAACATGAACCATGAGCAGGCAGTTATCCAGAGAGTTCTGGATCATTTTAAGTTGGAAAGTCGTATTTTAAAAACCAAAAGTAGAAAACAAAAAAACGTTTGTCTCACGAGAAGGCCCGGGTGAATTTCTCAGAACTTGGATGCGCAGAGAAATTATCAATAACTGTAAAACTTCACAGCCCCCTTTTTAGATCCGCAGCCTTAACATTTTGTAGGGAAATAAAGCTTTGGTTAACCTTGGCACTGGCAGACCTCATTAAAATAACAGCCTGTCACTTTCAAGTTTAAAATAACAGGGTTGTCAGTTTTATATTCAGCGGAACAATCTACGGTTACGCTCTCCGGAAAACAGCGTGCACGGAGCGGTTTTACAGCGGTGGCAAGCTGAGCAACACCGCCATCTGCGGGTCCTCGCCGTCTTCTGCAGGTCCTCGCCATCTCTTCCACGTCCTCTCCATCCCCAATTCATCATTGCCCGCATGGGACCTGCTGCGCTTGGCTTCTGAAAAGTACTCTGTAATGAAGTGCACGGTTTTCCTCAACGACTCGGCACTTCAATTTTGTTGTGTGAGACAGTGCGAAAGTGTATGAATGTATGGAAAAATAATCGACATATAGAGCGAATGCAGCTCTGCTTCATTTGTCCCGAGTCAAAGCAGATCGTCTTCACTGTGGTACGCAATATGCACAGAAGTTTTGAGCACCTAGTGAGGCATTCCAAATAAAAATATGCACCTAATCTCCCCATACCTATTCAGAGGAGAAACGCAAGTGCTTAGAAAAAAACACTGAGAGAGAGATCCTTGTTAAGAAAATTCAAACATCTGAGTTCCATATTGTGAGCCTGGTTCAGCTGCTTACATGTAAGTGCCTTGTATCTCTGAGACACCTATAGGAAGCTGGCAGGTGTAGCAGAAGACGTACAGGAGACACACATCTCCCTTGAGGGACAGCCCCTAAAACTTTGGAGTTCGAGGTGACTGCTTTTGCTGAAGCCCAGTTTACAATGAAAATGGTATCAATTGAAATACCCAGCTATCCTGCACTTATCTGCTTGTGACATATAAATCTTGTACCAACTGTGACATTCACGTGCATCAGAGACTTATATATAATAAGCAGTTACAGACAGTATATAATGTGTGTTTTAAGCCTGCTGACCGAGCCCTTTAAAACAAATTGTTGGCCATTAGTCTTAGTACACTTTCAGATTAAACCCCTAATGGACATAAATACTGATCGATGTATGAAAGTTCTGAGCAGTTTTCTGCTGGTATGGCATAACAGAAACCAGTACGTAACAATTTGCTTGTTCTTGCTACCTCGTCATGTCTGTGACAAAAGGTACGCTCTTCACGAGCACACACACAGCTCCAGCTGTCAAGATTCATATCCATAAATCTGATATCAAGCTGCCCATCATTATACAAACTCTGCATCTTTGTTCATGAAGGCTGCAAGGGTGCTGGGAGTATGGCTGGGGATGTTAGGTGCATCTAGGGGAAAACGAGCAGCAGGCAATGGAAAATAATCTGGTTGATCATCTGGAAATAACACAGCTTGGAGAAGTGACATTAGTTAAATGCTACTTGTGAAATCGAGTCCCTGGAATTACATCACCTCCTCACAAACATCTACTTGAAACATCTTCAGAGAGGCTGTGCTGCCACATACAACCCACACTGCATCATCAGAGAAGCAATGTCCAGAGAGTAGCAAGAAAGTGCTTATTTCCAAGGCATAAAGGATTAACCCCCACTGAGATGCTGTGTTCAGATGTTTGTGAGCATCCCCAAGTTGAAGGTATTAGCAGAAAGGCAAGCCACATGTCCTGCTGGCATTTCAGAATAAAATCTGCCAAAATTTTTAGGGCAAACCAAGAAAGTATGATCAAAAACATTATTAAGAAGAAAAGAAGTTTAATAACCTTTTTCTTCTTAACACAAGCAACATTCATATTTTATTTATTACACTGAATCAAGATTGGTTATGAGCACACTGTAGCATCTTTGAACATCATTTTAGCACCCCAAGATGCTCCTCTGGCTGTGAGAGTAGGGATTGTGTTGGTGGAGGTGATAAAACTGGAAGAACTCTCAGACGGACTTGCCATGGAGAGAGGAGGAGGAAATAAGGGAAAATACTTTAAAAATAAAAATATTGGAGTATCAGCTTTAAAGTTTGCTTTTTGGCTGATGTTCCCTCTGGGCACACACTGTCCTCCTGCTGAAGAAGCATGTTTCCATTGGAAATTAAACTGAAGCAAATTCCATAGGAAATTAGCTGCCAGCTTCACGCGTTCCTTTTTTGGATCTTTTGCTTTATAAAACATCATCACCCCACTTTTAGTTCTGCATGGTATTTTCAATGCACTTCTGAATTATCTCAGTGAGTTTTTCGAGTTATCCAGATATCCTGAGCTAAAACAAGGAATTCTAAGGTCTGATTCCTGCCAAAGTAATGGGCCTGCTTTTTAGCTCATTCCTATTCTCTGCAGTTCAAGGTGAGTAAAGAAGACAAAAATCTTGTTCAGCTCTATTTACCTGCTTAAAATTGAGCCTGTGCTGGCAGGATTAGAAGTGAGCTCATAAGTGGTGGTGTAAATTCTGCTGAGCAATTGCACAGCCCGTGTCACTGCCCTGGTCACAGAAGTCAGTGGCAAAAGTAGGAGATTAACTGTTTCTCAATGTGGGTCCTGTAACTATAATATTTCCATGACTCTGGATATGAAATTCTCTTCGGAAATGATGCAAACATTTAATTTCTCTCACCTACGTAGTAGCACTTCCCTTCTCTTAGTAATAATGGATAAAAGCCAGGCTTATTTAATATCCACTTATTTTTAATAGGCATTTATATAATCCTCAAATAAAATAAAATAATGTAACTCTTCGCACAGCTCTTGGTATATGCCTTTTCTTACGAGAGAACATATTCAAAATAAATGTAGTATCTTCAAAGTAGCTGAGGAATAGTTCAAAAATAATGTCAGGGCAATATCAGGGTTATAACCAGGGAAAGACAGCCTAACTGAGACCAGAGATCTGGCTGTCTATATCTGAATAAATCTCTGCCAGATAAAGTGGGAAGAAAATATGTAGAATATCAAAAATGCAGACATCTTGTGCTTAAATGTTTCCACAGAAGTCTAACTATGTTTGAAAGTTAATCTTTAATTCAGACCAAGGGAAATACCCAGGAATCATTTACATGGCCGCATATCACTAGGGAGATGCAGTAGTTTGAATTCATAAATCACAAGCGAGCAAGGTTAACTGAACCTTTAGTCTCTTTTATCTCATTTTCAAGGGACTGTACATCTGTTACCTGTTTTTTAAATGCTGGTGGTGATCAAAATGTTGTACAGTGGGAAACGTGTAACTGTGGGGACTAATAAGACACTTTCTGTGACTACGCTTGAGTTCTCAAAACTGAGGGCACTAGAAGCTACATGCAGAAGTTTTGCATATCATGACATGAATTGCATCACCTATATATATTCTGAATATAAAGTTATTTTTAAAATATTTCAAGCTTAAAGAGGGTAGACTTAGGTTAGATATAAGAAAAAAATCTTTTATGGTCAGGGTGGGGAAGCACTATTAGAGGTTGCCCAGTGTTGTGGTTGAAGCCCCACCCCTGAAGGCTTTCAAGGTGAGGCTGGATCAGGCCGTAGGCAACCTGATCTAGCTGTGGTGTCCCTGCTCATTGCAGGGGAGTGGGACTAGATGGCCTTCAGCAGTCCCTTCCAACTCTAAGGATTCTGTGATTCTACGATTCAAACTCGCTGACTACCTGCACATCCTAGAGTCATTGAGACAGGGCTGAAAATGGTAATTTCCCTCTAAGCTGGAATCATTTTTGCTTTTTTGTTTTTGTTTTTGTTTTTTATTTTTACTTTTTTTTAGTCAAGTACATGTCTTCTTCTCTGTAGGGTCTAAAATGGGAGCGACACCTCATGGGAATGCTTGGAAGATTTAATTAGCTGTGTTCTACCAATGATCATTGGTAAAGTAAGATCGTCTTTACCAGACGTACTTCTGTAACACAAAACTTCTTTATTGTTAGGAAATTTGATAATGTTCTATCTATATGCAGTACACATATAGAGTATGCAGACATTATTTAATATCTTTGAAAGTCAGTGGGGAGTGAGATTCCTTATTTCAGTTGTCAGAATGTATTTCTGAGGAACCTGTGCAGTGTGTCAGCTGTGAGAACCTCTTTCAAACTTTTATTGGATACTATGAAAATAGGAAGTTTTTTCTTAAAATAGCAGTTCTTTCATGGGGTAGGCCAGGAAGGGGAAAATCACTTTCCACTGGGGGTTGACTCACTTGCGGTTCTGAAAAGAAGTCTGAAGTCCAAGAGAACCAACTCTAATCTATTCTGATTATGGTAGAAATAACTCTTAGCGTCTACACTGTGAGTAGCTACAAATAACTTCTGGTACCAAGGCAGTTACTGCTCTGAAAACCAGTTACTCACCACCATCAGATTACTTGTGTGAACAGCTGCCCAGAAGGCTCAATAAATGATAGAAGTCTATCCCCTAGGCTCTTACTGCCCAAGGTCACTTGAATGGACCCTCCTCCCACAGACCCTTTCCACTACTTTTTCAGCAGTTTCTTTAGGATTTCTCCATCTGATTTCCTCTCCTAGAAGGAGCTTACACAACTCCCTGTGAACCTCAGGAAGTAAATTAAGTGGCTTGTGTTGATTATCTGCACCACTGATGGCCCTGAAATTTTTATTTATAACGTGTAGAAGAGGAGAAGGAGGAGATGCTCTCTACCTGCTGTCCAAAGACTCTGGTTCCAGGGACCAAAGACACCCTGCAGGGCAGGCATCCTGAGATTGTCCCCACTGCTACTGAAGCCCTGCTCACAGTCTGTGAACTGGGATTTAATTTTTGGCTTGATGAGGCTCCTCTACTAAGAATATAAAGACTTGCAAATGCTACTAGTGTTTGTGTTACAAAACTAAAGCAACTAGAGCTTGGCAAAGGTTATGAAGAAGATTTATAGGATATGGAGGAGATTTATAGGATAGCAAGAAATGATGTCAACAACTCACAGCCAAATACTGTCTTGCTTATTTCTTACGAATGAAAATGCACACAGAGCTTCTGAAATAACATGCCTGGATGTTTCTATCTCCTGGCATATAAAGTGACATTCTACAGAGTTTAAGCACTGCAAAGCAGTGTGGGTCATTTGCTCGGAGAGCCATCATGTCTTCAGAACAAAAGATAAAAGAGATAAATAGCCGAGTACAATATTATACCTCAACAACCTAAAAGCCAATCTCAAAACTGAAGGGAACAATGGAGGGCTTTTATTTCTCATATTTTAAAGAATAAAGCTCAGTGATTTCCTTTGAAAGCTATTCAGCAAGTTCTCCTAAATCCTATTATAGCTTAACGTAAAATGTGTGTTTCCATAAGAACAACAGTAGCACCAGTCATCCTTTGTAGTCTGTCCTTTGCTGTGTTCTCTATCTATTCTTGTGGATTTTTCCACTCTAGTAAACCAGTCACAAAACAAGAACTGATAACATTTCAGCCAGAGCATGCATTAAGTTGGTGCTGGAAATTCAGTTTGTTCCTGCTTACTGCTTGAATCTTGCCAAATTAAATTATTGTTCAAGAGGGAGTTTATAACATAAAGAACTGTCCCGATACTGTCCCAACATTTTTTGAATGTGAAATCTGTTTCCATCTACAGATATTTATCTGCATCTAATAGAAAAGATGGATTTAGTCTCTGCTTGCATGTATATACACAAAGCTCTTACTGTTACCAAGAATCAAATGTACTGCAGTGTATTCAGCCTTTGTGTCTTAAATCAGCTGAACATCATGCCTCACTTTTTTAGAAGCTGCGCATACAGATCTAAATATAATATTTATTTAAGACATGACCAAGCCGGTGGGTGAGATATTTTATCTGATGAACACTGTTTAACTCAAATGACACTCAGCAGACTGTGAGGCATATTAATTCTTAGAAAGATCTATATTTCAGAAAACCTCAGACAAATTGAGAATAGAAAGAGCAAGATGTAAGATGCTTTTTCTTAATGTCTTGCCTGGAAAAAGGTGACTTTAATTATTTGCACTCAATTTGAACCCAAAGGCACTGTGCCTTGCTCATAAATACAGGAATTTCAATTTTAGCATCTTCAGTCCTTTTAACTTCCACCTCCATCTATTGCGGAATTAAACAACCTAATATTTAAAATGATAGCTAATGTGGCTGATGTTTTTAACTGTTTTCTCCCTTTCATTGTCTCTTAATCAGGTAACAGACATTAAGGAAAAACTAAAGCTCTCTAAAAAGTTCTGGTCAACATTCCCCTACACAATCTGCAAGGACGAGCAAGTGACAGCTGGCTCGTCAAACGAGGAGGACTGCTGGAACGGCCACACCAAGGCGAGGTGAGGTGGAGTCTTTGCCACCAGACTCAGTGTAAATCCCCACCAGGCATGAAGCAAAATCAGAAAACAGTGTTTTACAAAACAATTTGTAAGAGTGTAACAAAAGTGGGGAGAGCAAGTAATTGTCCACACGCAGCTTGCAGCTGAGATTATCTATTGTCAAGGTGCCATTAAAGCTGGAGTGTGAGTCACTGTAAATGTGTGCAGCGTGCCAGCATGTGAACACAGAAAATGTTCACTGGTTCAGCTCCAGAAGGATAATTTATACCGAGATTTCTAAGAGCTCTTTAGCTCCATTTAGCATCCCTGTGTTGGGACTGACAGCTTGTGAAGCAATTGCACTCTTGGGATACTGTACTGGGATGAAACAGAAAATTGGAATTTTGGCTGTATTTGCTATTGGCTGGCAGAGCTTAGGGTTATTTGCTGGGAGAAAAATAAAATGAAAAAAAAAAAAAAAAGAAGAAAAATAGCCAGCAGAGAATGAATGTAACAGTCTCACTATTCATTATCTTGTGCAAAAGGCTTGATCTTGTCTTAATTCCTCAGAGACACTGTGGTCATCTGCCCTTGTTAGCGATGACTTTTCTGTGAGTTTCATTTCTGAGGTTGGTTTGGTTCTGGCTGTGGCTGGGCAGTCTCTGAGAGTCCCAGTGTGGACTTGTCACTTGAGAGAGGAGAGGATCTGACTAACCATCCTGAGAAAGGGAGAGAGAGAGGTTCAAAAACCACGGTAGGAGCAGGCAGGTTTCAGGTCTGCAACAGTGGCCCGTGATTTTGGCGAAAAAGGAGGTGTTGAGAAGTTTGAGTGTCCATGGTACCATGTGTCACGTCAGGATGCACACATTAAGAAGCGTGTGGTGATCTTTCCATAAAAGAGCAGTTAAACAAACCTGCTGCTATCCCTCCTGCTTCCCATGACCAATGCTAGTGTTTGTACCATGTCTGACCCATTCCTTTCAGCTCTCTTCTGTACCAAAGGGGCTAGCAAACACTCCAAGGTTTGGGGGAGTTCTGTAAGTGCACTTTAAGAATTCCATCTTCTTTTTGCAGAATTTATCTGCTGAGAAGCCTGGTTAGTTTCATGGCAGCTCCTCAGATTAATGTTCAGAAGCTGTTCAGTACCTCTCTCCTCTGCTGATAATCTCCTTGATTAATTTAATGCAGACGTATTGCTGAATGTGGAATCACAGCTTCAGAGCATCACCTGACATCAGTCTCACCAGACCCAACCACAGCTTTTCTGTTTTCTATTTTGTATGCATTCAAAAAAGAAATGTGTAATTATTGTCTTTGTAGCAGAATTCAATAAATGCTTCAGGTGGAGGGAATAGTAATAAATCAGATACCATAGGATGCCATGGCCTGTATATGAAATAATATTGAAAATGTAATTAGCTTGATATGCAAAATCACCTTGCTGAACAAGGACATTTACTGCAGCTTAAAGAAAAATGATGAATGTTTCCATATTCATACAGGCTAGCATCAGATAGCAAATGTTAATTTGCAAGAGCAAGGGTGGCAAAATCCAGCCACTGTGCATATATCTATTTCTCTTCTGTGTGTCACCAGTCAAAAACACCCCTGTGCTGTAAGAAGAGCTGCATTTGGAGTTCTGGAGAATATCACAGCAGCTCTTGATGGAAAAAAAAAAAAGAAATTTAGTCACCTCCTAATTCCCCCGCACATTAGTAGTACAAATGAGAAGACAGCACGGTGTTGGTGACTGCTGGGAAAGGAGATTGTAACTCGTTGTTGATCAGATTCTGTGGCAGCACAAAGAATTAGAAACTTTGAATTGCCAGATGCACATTGTGCCTCACACTGTATTTTACACATCACCGTTTGATTCTGATTTTGCAGGAAAACAAGGGATCGCAGAAAATGAAAGCTAGGCCTTCTCCTGAGAGAGGCATTACGCCAAGGTCACTTGTGGTTATTGCGGTCCCCAGGTATCATTCTGCTGCCATGATTAATTTACAGTGACACCAGTGGGGGCTAAATGAAGTTTGCCAACTCACAGATAATCATAGGGTAGCAGAGTGATCCATTATAGTGTTCTGGAAGGCTGCACTTGGCATGTTGCTGATCCTCTGTGAAGAGGCGTTTTAATGAGGTCACATCAGGTAGAAACCAGGTACTGTGAAAATGGGAACACATTCATTAAATGAATTAAAGTCTTATTTTGGAAACTTTTTGTTTTTTTAAATAGCTTCCTCAGATAAAGTGCCTTTGAGGGAGATGCCAAGCTGAGCTTCCCATCATATCTATATTCATAAAAAAACTAGAACATAATTTTATGTTTAAATAATGAATGTCTTCTGCCAGCTGCACTGAGTCTGATTTTTTTTAAGACATTTAGGATTTAAAATCATCATTAAGACCAGACTTTGCAGATGTAGTGCTTCCCTATCTGCAAATAAATCTTTAGGAACAACTGATAATTTCCTCACAAATAGACGTTTCTTAGAAATTGAGGAATATTCCCAGGAATTAAAGAATTCAGGGTTTAGGAGGATTTACACCAAATCCCAGGTATTATCCCTTGAATAAACAAAACTGACTGTTTCTACAGTGAGAATGGCAACCAAATCTGCAGCTGCTCAAATGAATCGGAGAAGACCATTGAATGGCTTTGGCCACCTCAGCCAACTGGTTTCAAGAAACCCACATGAGAGATGTTGCTCATGTCAAGAACAAATAGATAAGGCAAGCAGTAATTGCAAACAGAAAAGACAGATAAAGCTGAAAAATAAAAAATAAAAATAAAAGGAAAAAGGAACACTAGCATTTTCAATGTTGAATTCAAAATTATAGGGTATTTCACTAGAATGAACACAAGACTGCATCTCAGCTGGCCTGAAATTTTCTCCTCCTGCTGCATGTAGATGCGCCCCTACTTCCCTTGCAAAGATCCTGGTGAACTCAGGTGGGATGAAGCACTCATCTGAGCATTGCCTCCACTGGGAGAGTTGCTCCTTGCTGGCCACCAAAGCTTGCAGTGAGAGTGAGTTGACTGTGCTTTACCCAGGTAGACAAAGATAACCAGTAAGTACCACTGGTGTAACTGTGAATAAATCACTTCTTGTAAGTGCAAAAACTGCTTATTCTTACCTGACAGCCCAAGTTTATTTTTGAGGATTCTTCCTTCAAACAAAAACTGGCAGTTGAATCATTATCTCCCTCTGCTTTTGACCACTCAAGCTTTGCTCCAGCCTGGAGCAGAAATTATTAAAAGAACACTGAGCACACCCTTTGAGTGCCTCCTGAACAAGCAGAATTGGATGAGGTGATCCAGTTAGCCACACAACCAATTTTCCACTGCACTTATCTATCTGGACCAGATGTGACTGCCTACTCTATCCTAGCCAGCATAAGCCTGTGCTGCATTTTGTGTTGTACTTCCAATGGTTTGGGGTACCTGGAAAAAAATGCCAGTAGTGCCAGGGTGGGATGCTCTAGTTATACTGTAAGCAGTTGCTGTCATGGTAAGAACAGTGCCCTGTAAGGCAGGTGTCTTTCAAAAAACAGGGCATTCCTCCTTTCTTCTTGTTATTATTGTTTTGGTTTGGGTGTTTTTGATAGCTAGAACTTTTATATAAATTACCTGAAAGATTCATTAGTCATTTTTAAACTTTGAAAGGAAGTAAACACCCTAGAACATTAAATGGATATTAAAAATAGAGGGACAGAGAGAAAGAGAAAGTGGTTTTAAATAGGCTTTGTGGTGCTTGGCTATGGTATGCCAGAGGCATTTTTTGTTGTGTCTGCTGAGACAAGCAAGAACTGCAGAAAGGCTAAGAGGAATAGAAAGCATTAATATTTTAGAAAACACTGTAGATTACACTAAACTCCTGACATAGCTGAGCAAGGAGCAAACAGCAGAAAACAAACAGCATTATTCAGATTCTCTGCAGGCCGAGGGCTAAGAAAGCTGATTCTTTTTATTTTCTAGGAGAATGCAAAGAACAGATTTGGCATCAGGTTGGCTTTTTTTTTTTTTTTTTCACATTTATATTGGGCGTATAGTTCTTGTAATGGCCAAGTATACAAAGAGATCATTAACAAGAGCGGAAGCAGCAGCAAAGCTTAAAATTCACAGGAGTGTCTCCACTTACAGAACTGCAGCAAAAGCAGCTGTGTGCAACAACTTTGCCCAGCCAGCAACAAATCTTCTGTCAAGATACAGTCCCAAGACAAGGCTTCCAGTGCTGTGTGACTTAACCCTACCCAGCACACATCAAAATGCTTTTGTCAGAAAGTGTGCTGTGCTGCTTCTTAGAGACTGTCACTCAAGAAACACCTTGGGCTGCATGTTTCCATATCCATACCAGTCCTTTAGAGAAAGGAACATAATTCAAAGATATTCACATTTAATATAGGCTTTTCTATTTTTTTTTCCCCGAGGAAGCAGGTCAACTAGTTCAGTAACAACAGCAGAACTCAGTTTCACATTCGGATGTGTAAATTAATACATTTAAATATAGATGCCTGTAGGTGAGCTTGAAGATAAGAAGAAGTCAGTTGTATTGCCCAAACTAGAGCAGTGTCTAAGACAGGTATGGCACAGGAGACCACTTCCGAGAGGTAGGGCACTATCTGCTAGAGCATTTCAAGAAGTCAGCAGTGTTAAGGTACCTGAACAGGGCCCCAGTAGGACTCACTCCAGTGAGTGTGGTCAGTGAGGCAGGTTTCAGCTGCCTAAACACAGTTACTGTCATGTGAGATGCTTTCATTAAGACACTTTCATGAAGCTGATGCTTTAAGATGCTGAACCTACAGCGTATTCAAACCTTACTTGAGTGACAGCAGGGTACCAAGCAGCATACCCCTTTTAGATAAAGTAGAATTCAATACTCAATTCACTTGCTAAAAGAAATATCAATTTAGGTGCCCCAGACGTCCAATACCTCCTCATCATGCATGTATATATGATGTAAGACCTATGAGAATCTTCCGTCTTTCAGAGGTGGTAACTGAAGAGGTAGAAATAACCAAGAGCATCTCAAATTGCACCAGATGTCTATGTTTGCACAGCTAAATCCCAGCAGATGAAATCTAATGAACTAGTAATTTGACCAAAGACAAAAGGGGCCCCAACACCTGTCCCCACACCACTGATGAATATGCCTCTGTCTGGTATTGACTAGATCTCATGTTGACCTGATTTGATGAGAGTGGAACACTGCTCATAAACACACAGCTACACTTAGACATACAAGTTTTGCTATGTACAAAAACCTAAAGACCAGTCCTCAATCTAACTCTCTAATTTTTTTACACTTAACACCCTAAATGCCAAGAGGTTCATTTGTCTGGAAATTTAAGTATCCACCTACCTTCTAAGTGAACACACAGTAGCAGATTTCCTGTGACACACACCCAGGATGGCTAACTTACCCATCAAAGTGAAGTGCACCAGGCTGTTCTCATAAGAGGTGAACCACTCCGTCTGTCACCTAGAGAGTGCATTTGGGAGGTAGCGTTACTGGCTGGCTCCCATCCTTTCCCCACCATGTAAAACATTCAAAATCTAGGTGCATCTCTGCCTAAATTCGTTGTCTGTTTTGTTCATGTTGGATCACACTTTCATGTGCTTAACATAAAAACTTCTCTAAGCCATGCTAACATGATTTTAAAATGCCTGAAATTCAGTGAATTTACCTCAGGCTTGATGAACTGATCTGCATGATGCTCTTTGTAAAACTGTGTTAACATTCACCTACCCTAAGAACGGACTTAGGTAGTAAAGCCTAGATTAAATGCTTTATTTGATAATTCAACATAAACCTAGGTTGTGCGGAAACTAAGCTTTCTATCACTTCTTATATTTTCCCTGTTTAAAAAGAAGTTTTCTCTTATGGATCTACTGTAATGAAGCTGTTGATTTTGTGTCCCTAGCATCTCATATAAAACCATCCTGTGCATTTTCAAATAAGTTGAAAAATGTCTTTTTATGTATAATTTATTAGATTTTTTCCTATGACAGAAATTGCAGCTCTTCCATGCCAGAAATGTTTTGGGAATCTTCAGATCCTGAGGCAGGTGCTGGCAGAGGGGCAACAGACTGAATCACTTTCTGCAACCCAATGGACTGGTACATTTAAAGTTAGATGATCTGAATGACATCGGAAGCACACTGATCACAGTGCAGAATATGAACCTCAGTTAAAAGCACTCTCTAACCAAACTAGCTCATATTCTCACCATATATAAAGTTTACTTAAGAAGTCAGTACATTCTTTTATTTTTTACAGTAGGATGAGGAAATCAAACATAAATTAGTCAAAGAAAGCTTGTGAACTGCAGTTGAGAGTTAGCCATAACTTCACATGGATTGTTTGCAATGGAGAGCACATAGACTTTAATACTAAACAAATAAAGCAATCCGCAAAAATGACCAATGATTTCAAGTCACTTTTCGCTAGCAGCTCTGACAGTTGCTATGGACAGGATAGTGGACATCTCCTCTGAGTCAGCAGGGCAATTCTTATATTCTTACTTTTTTAATCAACTGCACCTTGAAGTCACTGATTTACTTCTAGGCTGAGCAATTTATCTGCAGCAACCATTTCATTTGTAGAGATGTGTGACGGATGGAGGTGCTGTTTCTTTGCAGCCCAGAGCTTCCCTGAATGCCAAGGTCTCTGTCCTGCTGCCTTTGGGCAGCTGTGCAGAATTATTTCCAATTTCTGTCTTTGGTGATTCATAACAGTGTGGTCTATGCTAGGGGAAGTGGTTCTGTATTCTCACTGTACTTAAGACTGTACCACAGGAGTCTGGATGGTATCCCCGCAGCATTGTTTTTTCTTGTTATGGCACTAGTGAAACATCAGGAAATACAATTCAAGGTCGGGCATTTTTGGAAGTCATGTTTTGTTCTTCTGTGTTCACACTCCCCCAGGATTACTCTCATGTAAGCTTTCAAAGGCCACTGGTGACAAATGAGTCTCATCTTGCGATGCGAGTACCTATTATGGTGAAACTAAACCCTTCCCTGGCTCAGCAATGCAGTCATCATTTTGTGAATCACCAGAAGTAATATAAAAGTGATTTTCCCTTAACCACAACTTCAGCAGGGAAAGTTCTTTCTTCTTTCTTACTTTCAGATATGCTTTTAAAGAATCATATTTATTTTCCAGAGCCAGAAGAACAAAACACAAACACTAGAGCCAAATTGAATATGGATACAGAGGTTGGCATCAGTGCAAGTGAATAAAATACTTTTAACTACATTTGGTACCAGACATCATAAAAGTTTGCCATTAGTAGGCTAGACTATGTTATATACCCACAGGAGGAGTCCCACAGACATCAGTAGAATAGCCTGTTTTGTTAGCTAATTACAAAGTGAATCATAACCTGATAATGAACATGAACAAAGTGTAGATCTGCCCCAAATCCCTTGCAACCTAAATATGAAGCAAAGAAAGTACATAAAAAAGACAGAGAGAGCAGAGAAGCAGCAATACAATATTTTCTCAGAATACCATGCCAGAAGAGAGAGCAACGCCAGACCTTTTTCAGCCCAGCTGTTGTAAAATGCACAGATAATTTTTAACAGGGATTCAAAGCAGGAAATAAGGTAGCTTCGCAGATGCCTATAAGGAGAGTTTCCTAAGTGCAGAGAGCAGCAGGGGACAAAGTGTGCATATTTAACAAAAGATGATGAAGACTTTTACCATGGGATGATTGGAGTAATGGGCTGATTTTTGTAGGAGAGAGAGATCTGTAAAAGCGCACTTGATGCCTGTGAGCAGCATTAGACTGCATTAGCCAAGGTCATAGAAGGAAATGATGCAGTAATCAAGAAATGACAAGCTAGGAGCCTGAATAAAATTTCAGATGTATTGATGGATAGCAAATGCCATGTCTTAAATATGTTATTCACAAAGCGTGTGGGATAAGAAAGCATAGCCTCTTTATAAGGAGTACGGACCAAATAAAAGAGAATATTGGAGACTGGTAGATTCACACCACCATTTGTATGTCTGGATGTCAGATAGGCTGGAGATTATGTTCACTATGGTCAAAAAAAGGATGCGAGGAAGGGCTGTAGAAGAAAATGAATTAAGTGCCTCTGTTAAATGAAGTGCACCATAAAGCCTCAAGCCTCAAGGTTGGCTTCTGAACTATCCCAGAAAAAAGAATTCATAGTTTTTAAGCAATAAGAAATAAAAGCAGAAGAATGCACTGTTGAATACTTAACTTAGTGTACAACTGTTTACATCATGATGTGCAGTGACTTACTGCTGGCTGGTGAATCTCTTCTATGGATTACAGTCAGTGCACGTGCTGGGGAGTATGTGAATACTTATGAGTTTGGATAGCTTAAATCCTCTCTGCTTTCTGCACAGCCAGGATACTAAAAAGAGTCCTTAGAGTCTGTAAAATTAAAAACATATTTTTAACATGGTTTCACTGGAGCCATTTAAGAACTGTGTAATCATTGTCAATGTTAAGTTGCTTAGTACAGCATTTACTGTACAGTCCTTATTTTGAAAAGTACTGCATTTAAACTATCAGTCATCCTGTGATATAGATACTTGCCAGAGATTATGAATGATGGCTTGACCAACCAGATCAACAATCCAGAAGTAGATGTGGACATCACAAGGCCAGACACCTTCATTCGACAGCAAATCATGGCCTTACGTGTCATGACAAATAAACTGAAGAATGCATATAATGGAAATGATGTCAACTTTCAGGATACAAGTAAGAAACTATTAGATCTCCTTAAATAAATGTGATTTTGAAATATGTTTATAAATCAGTTCCATTTGAATGGTTTTCCTTGGAGTTTGTGCTCTCTGCTGCTGACAACATACAAAAAGTCATCTTCCGTCCCATTTGTTCCTTTCTCTTCTCTTACTTATCACCATATCAAGTGCACAAGACACTGAGGGCTTTCCATTATGCCAGCAGTCTTCTCTTTTTTCAAAAAGGCATTTCAGTACATTAAGTGCCTAACTAGATACATCAATCAAGGTGGCTTTCATTTGGATGCTTTGCTGAATGAAATCTACCATCCCAAACTCTTTACTTAGGTGTTCAGCCCCATGAGGGCGTTGGGTGGGATGGGAGTGGAGAAAGGAATAACTCCTTTAGCTCAAGGCACTCACTCTGTTTTCCTCACTCCCTTGTGCCAGGTGATGAGACGAGTGGCTCTGGCAGTGGAAGCGGCTGTACAGACGACATCTGTCCCACCGAGTTTGATTTCATCATGACCGAAGCACCGCCTGTCGACTCAGACAGGAGGGAGGTGGAGGCTTCAGCCACACAACCTGGCCAGTCACTGCAGACATTGCTCTTCGCCTTCATCAGCCTCGTACTGCTGAGGCAATGGAGATAATCTTGAAACTGGTCAGAGAAACTGTGTTTTAGCTACAGAAACAGCCAACTTCCTTCTTTTCTTACACTCTTGGACAATGGACCATGCCACAAACACTTGCAGTTTTCTATGCGAAGAGAGCAGTACTGAAACCTGCTTCCCTTTTTGTTTTCCCAAAGAGCACCAGGTGCCAGACTGAACTGCTTCCTGTTTTTTGCAGATATCTCTGAAGACAATATCCACTCTGAAGAGAATTCTTTCTCAGATCTTTATTACAGGAGACTTTCTAAGCTTCATTTCCTTTTATGCTGCAGAAGTAAAAGGATCTTACAGTGAATGTTTTGGTTTTTTTTTCCCCTAATGAAAAAAAAATAGAGGGAGGTAGAAAGAAACCAATGAAGCAGTTTTCTTTCTGAGTTGGGCCTAACTCCAGGTTGCTGCCTGAAAGTCTGAAAAATCAAGAGGACAAAAGGACAACAGAGAAAAAAAATGCAACCATTCTTCACTGACAGCCAGGTTTCCTTTAGAAACTTCTGTAGAATAATTCAGGTCATCTGAATGATCACTGCTATAGAGAGGCAGTCTGGATTTTTTTCCAACACTAAAGGTTTTTTCAGCGGTGAATGTTTTGCAATCCATCTGCCAACCACTTCAGATTGGTATGAAGTTAGAGAAGCTGAAAAACAAGTTCTTCTTTTAGTGTGGTAGTAACTCAACTATTTTCAGAATATCATGTTACAGGTCCTTAGAATTTAAATCCTAATGCGCAGTTAAAAAAAAAGAAAAAGAAAAAAAAAAAAAAGGTAGTAGCACGATTTTGCCTAGCTTCTTTTAATTTTTATCCATGTTATGCAATTGGCACAGATTTCCACTTAGGTCACCATCAGCCATGGTGGTAATGCTAAGCAACTCTCCTGACAAATCTCCCCTCGAGGGTTTGGGAAGAAAATAATCTCTTGTGATATAATCTCTTTCCTTTTATCACTGTTCTGGCATCAATTAGGACTTTCTGCTACTATGTTTATTATCCTACCAAGATGGAAATTCTCTAATGGACTTACAATGGTGACCAGATCGATAGTGTATTTCACATCTAACTACATCTTTCATATTACTTAATTTCAGTATCACAGGGATTTCTTCTACAAATTTCAGAACAAATATATAGTACCGACATGGAGATTTCTTTCGCTTTTTTAGTCTTAGTATGATCATCTATTTTTATATATATAAATATATATAAATCACAAATTTTAACTTCTTAATTACAAGCTCAGGGTTGACACTTCTTTGTAAAAAAAAAATATGTTTGGTCAACCAGCTCTTCTGCTTTTGTGCTACTTTGAAAAGCAACCCTTTAATGACTGGTCAGCACAAAAATCAAAGAGGAGAATTTTTTACATATCCAGTTGTCCATTTCTTAACAGATTAGCAGAGTGGGGTAGAAAATCTCTCTCATCTCTATGTATTCATATGAACATGGAAGTTTGTGTGACAGGGCTAGAGAAAGACGCGGATGTTATTTGTGATGGCAAATGTACTCTCAGATTCTTCAAGGATACACTGCTTTAATAATCATTGCGTGAATGGTTGTGGTCCTGGCTAGAGTTTCCTTGATTTTCATCTGATCTTAAGACCTGAGATGGAAGCTATTTAAATCCTGGACAAATGAGAGTAAACAGACATTGAAGACTTCCTCCTCTATCAGCTACAGAAAAAGGGCTTCTGTGATAATTCTGAGTGGTGCTGAAAAGATTCTGCAGAAGCTTTTTTTCCTTATTCTTTTGGGGACTCTAAAAATGGTACAGATAAATTATGGAAATACTGTAAAGCCAGCCAACCACATTACAGTTTAACAACAGAGCAGGTAGATCATAACCATTGCAATCTCTTTTTCTTGTCAAATTATAATTAGCTATCGATTTAGGCATGACATTGAAGTTTAAAACACATAGCACATGAGGATAAAGGATGCTTAAGCACTTTTACCAAAAAGTATTTACAAACTATCTGTATAGCATCTAATAAAAATGCATAGGTTTTGAGCCACTTATATTCCATTCTTATTTTTTCTAATTTGTTTGTTTACTTTGCAGTGTAATGATCTATTCTTCTTGGCCCAGTTTAGTGTTCAGGAGTAACTGGTATATGTTCAGACCAAGCATGCCTTACACCAGGCATAGCTGTGTTTCTTGCCACTCTGATAGCTCACACTAGGGACGATCTCATGATTCAGCATTCAGTTATTTCAGGAAGTTAAACAGTATTAAAACCAATTCTTACAAGTTGTTTTGTTTTGTTTTGTTTGTTGACTGTGGTATAGCACACACCAAGCAGAGGATCTTCTTTTTTATTTTTCCTGAACTTGCATATCATCTTCTACAGGAAGGGGTTTCTTTGGTCCATCTCTATCGACCAATGTACATATCCTTTTCATGCTATTCAACATCTACAACCTTGTTTCGTTGTTCCATTGTGTTCTTGCTCAGTAGAAACTGGTACTATTTCTATGTGATTATTCTTGTTCTGGAAGTTTATCAACAGGTAATGAAATCCAGCTGCTAAGGCAGGTCCTCCATTGTAGCTGCTCCACACTGTGGGTTTAGATACTGATGGATTCCTAGGGTCCTTGTGTTAACTTTGGCCTAGGTTTAGACAATCTGATGACATAACTGGGTATCCGTTGTGCTTCCAGCTATTTGTAGACCTATGTGGATCCTGGGCGAGGAGTAAGAGGGATCACCAAGAGCAAGGGCCTTGCTAAAGGCTGTTCTCAGTGTGAGGGGAGGTAAATGTTCTAGCAAGGAACCTGTAGGAGAGGCCCTGCTCAACTTACACTGTATCTCACAAACTGCTGGTGAAACAACAAACGTAGCAAATCTCTGCTGAAATGGGATCGTCTTGTGGGAGTTCTGTCAGAAATGTACATCTTCCTTATTATTTCCCTGCTTATTTTCCTACTATGCATGGTGATATCTTGTCAGGAGATGGAGATTCCTTTGCATGAGGTATTAGGCATACATTTCTTTAATAGTCCCAGAAGGTTGAATACCCTCTTTATGCATTGCATTTTCCTGAGATTAAGAGAGCTATTAAATCTACAGAGCAAATGAAATTGGGAAGAAAGGAAAGAAAAGAAAAAACAGTAATGTTCATAAATGTGAGAATCTGCATAATTTCCAGTGCCTCTGTTTGCACCTCCTTTACATCCAATAAGTCTTCTTTCAAGGTAATTTTTTGGTATGTTGCAATTCAAATATTTCTCTTCTGCCAACAGCTGATAAAGTAAGGAATAATAAAGAAGACAATTACTCGCTCAAGAAAGAGGACTCTAGTTCTAAGGAAAAATACTTTAACTGTATAAGCCCTTTATGTGGTGCAACCTAGTTCTTGCCATTTTATGCTCTTTTAAGGTGGAGGCTCTTAAAAAATTAAATGCAACGAATCGTATAACCAGTGCTAGAGACCTTTTTGTTAATATTAATTAAAGCCATTTTGCATTGTCCTCAAAGTTTTAGTGTTTCGTGTATAGCAGATTTTTCTATTAATGCCTCAGTACACACTTCTGTAACTGCAGTGCAGACTGAGGTCTGGCTACATCTCAAGCATTTCAGAAAAGGCAATTGGAAAGGGAGGGCAGAAATTTCCTACTGTGCCTATGGGTTCTGGTAAGGGCTGATTTATCCCAGTTCCCTAAAAGCATCACAGAGCTCTGTTCATAGAAAGCTCCCAAAATCTGAGTGTCAGTCATACAAATCATCCCAGTTCTGTGTGGTTTTAGGAAGCATCATTGCAGCTGTGCTTTCCCACAGCTGTGTGAACCAGTTTGTGCTGCTTCCATAAAGATGGCTGTGAGCTAGAGCTGTTGCAGGGAGGTGGGCTGTGTGTAGTGTCTCAGCAGGCAGCAGTTGCCTTCAGTTTACTAACTGACCCTGAATCATTACCAAATGTATCTATATTTATTCACCAAGACTTTTTTTTACTCCAACATGAAAAAAATAAATTATAGCACTGATGTGAGTTGTGGTTTTTGTTTTTAATTCACTTCCAAAGATAAGCCACCAAAAATGAATACAGAAAATTGTAGAGTGATTCTGATGTGAAAATCAGTTTTTTGCAGTTATCCTTATGGAAACAAGCTTGACATACTTCAGATATTAAGAAGAAAAAAAAAAAAACACATTTCTAAAACCACAAAGCTAGTATTTATATATGAGGCCACAAACTTTCAAACTTGTTCTATGAGAATTAAGAGTTAACAACCGTGAAACATCATGTATCATTGCCAAACCCCTAGTTTCAAAGGTAAATTGAAAGGCTGTCTCAGTTATGGATTTAAGAATACGATGCCAAAATGCAATAGAACTATAATGTATACTTTCAAAAAAATTAGGGCAGGTGATGCATCAAATAAGGCAATGTTTCCATTCCAGCTACTCACCCAGGCTGTGATAACTCTATTAATGTGTTATCATGACTCCTTTGAAAAAACTGTTAATACCATAATGCTGTGGTAATAGAATGTGTGAAAGAAGAACAGTATGACATTAACTCTTCTCATCCATTAAAAAGCATAAGAGACCTAATGGAGAACAAAGAACTCTTATGCTGACATTAAAAATAAACTTCTGACATCAGGTAAATTAGATGATCTTGAATTTATTCTGTCAGAAGATTTTCCAGCAGTCCACTACGTTCAGGTTTGCTGACCTATGTAAGTAAACAGTCACTTGTAGGTTATATTTGCCAATGTAACATGAACATGAAGCATTCATCTCCAGAACTTAACTACTTCTCTGCTGAAATGACTACACAGTTTACAATTCTGACTGTGTATCCCACGCAGCTGTTTAGCAAACTGTGTATTGCTTGTGTAAAGTCCCATCCCTCCTAAGGAAAATGGGAGCTTTGTCATTGACTTCAGAGGATAAAAGATTTTCACTATAATCACAGAGAAAAGTAAGTCATTTTATGGAAATTACTCATATTCAATGTCTGTCTGACTTTCAGTAAGACAACAACATTATCCATATAAAGATGACATTATTATCTTCACCCGTGTGTCCAAATTTTACTTCTAAGCAGTTGCAGGCCACGCCCATCTTTTCCAGAGCTGAGGTCTCTATACTGCCCAGAAGGTGAAGAAAGCCACATGGATTTGCCTATAGCTTGAAATCTACAACATTAAATCAAAACAGTTAAAAAAAAAAATAGGTCAGTGTTTCAATCAGCTCTCATTTCAGCTTACTTTTAATTCAGTAGCGTTGATACTTAACAGTGCAACAAGGATGAAAGGCTCTTGTTTCATGGCACACTGGATTAATTTTTTTCTGCTTACTTTTCTTCTACTATTCTGGTACCAGGAAATTTGTGAGACTTTGTGCGTTAAGTGCTAGGCAGTATCCAATGGTGTCATTTGTTTATCAAACAAAGAACAGATGCCTTAGCAAAAGAAGTTGTTGTTTCTCTTGGGTGGGATGAAGAAAAGAAAGTATTGATAGCAGAAAGGAGGTGCAGAATGGCAACTGTTTATCTTGGATATAGTGAAGTGCCTTCTGTTAGTAACTCTGAGGATATTTAGATACCAAATTTCCAGGGAAGACAAATCCACTTCATTTGAAAGGGAAAAAAGTACAGATTTATTATTTGGTAAAAGTATATATAACAACTGAAGAATGAGTGAGAAGAGCAAAGACAGTGACGCCAGGCAGATAGATGACCATAGAAGAATTAACAATAGTAGAGACTTGAGAGTCACACTAAGGACATCTAGTGCTCTTCACTTCTGTCCAGCTCTTACTTTTAATCTATCGTCAGTGAATTTTCTGTGTAATTATAACCATCCACTTGTGTATATGGCAAAGACCCAAATACAGCTTCACAAACCAGTGATATTTCTGCAAGACTCCCCCCCCCAACCTTCTTCATTTCCAGGTTCTTTACCTATTTATTTTTCAGTGTGTGAGGAAGAATTTACTACCTAAAACAGATTTCAGTGTCTTTCCTAACATCTTCCATAAAAAATATCAATTATTTCATTACACAAGTCCTTCACATTCTCACAAAAATAATTTGTTTACACTGCATATGTAGTGTGCTTTCTTATTAAGATAACTGTCATGTGGATTTAGGAAAATCCCATCCCACTAGTTGAAGCAACGGTTACCAGAGATCTCCCAAGTTCCTTCACTACCCCAAGCACCAGGTTATAGATGAGCTCTGGTGTTTTTCCCCTCTCTACTCCTCACTCCCCACATCAAAGCATCATTCTGGCCCAGAATTAACATTTGTTGTGGTTGGACTTACTGATCTTGAAGGTCACTTCCAACTGAGCAATTCAATGATTCTGTGATTCTATGATTCCCATCTGTCTCTCCCTCCTCCTCATGCTACACAATTTTTCTGTCTTTGAGTTACCAGTGGTCCTACGACCATTTTCTTCTCCAGGTTGAGCCCTTTTCAGCCAGCTGCTAGCTGCTCTGTTTTGTCTGTTGTTTTGGGTTTTTTTTTTGTTTGTTTGTTTTTTGTTTTTTGTTTGTTTTGTTTTGTTTTGTTATGTTGGGTTTTTTTTTTTTGGACAGAGAATGTAGCAACAAACTGATTTGGTCCACTTCTTTTTGTGCTTTGGACTTTTTTTGTTTTGTTTTTGGTAGGTTTTGTTTTTTTTTTTTTCCCAGTCTTTATCAGAATCTACCTTTAGCTTTTATTTCCTATTCTGAGCATATACTCCAAGGATATGCTCTTGACCACTCTGATGGCCATAAATTCTGATGACCCTTTTTTCAACTGGATATTATATTACAACTTATAGACTACAAGTGACTCACTCATTTTGTTGTGTCAAAACATTGCGTCTTCCCTATAACTATAACATATAGTTTGTGTTTCATTGTTGTCTACTGTGCTGATGAGCCAGTGGCAAGAAATTTATGGATATTCTATATCAGGATTATCTTAACAGGTAGCACCATCAGGAAAATTTCATATCAGTTCTGTAAGCGTTTGTTTTGACATTTGGTGCTGGATTTTTTTTCCTCTTATTTTAGCTTGTATTTTGAGCTTTGTTTGATTTATTTTCACATTGGCTGTGTATAAATTATGTCATATGCATGTAACATAGATGTAGGTGAACTATTACTGTGTTCAGAAAGCACAGACAAAAATTAAGAAGTCAGTCTATCTTAATCTGCTTGCATGAACTCTGAAGTCATGAATACTTTAAAAATCTGTCCAAAGAGATACCGGAGGACTTCAGGACTCAGCTTTATTCTATTAGTTGAGCTTGAGACAGCAAAAATATTTTGCAAATTGTCTGTGAATGTATGTGTGCATGGGGACGCAGGGAAAGGAACACTTACATCTCAAAAATATTTTGAAGACTGTTTCCAGGTTTTCCTAATCTGACCACAAATTTACAAATGAAGAGTTTGCATTCAGGTGTTCAGGGATCTCAAACTAAATAAAATGATGGACTTTTATGTACATACTCCTCCCATGTTACTTTGCTTTGTTGGTAAGCAATATCATTCAATTTCCACTTGCAATTTTATTACGTTTAGTAAATTCAAAGAAAGCATTTTATTTAAATAGGTCAGATGTCTTTATTTTTGTTTCAATTGACATTTATAGTTTCTTGTTAAACTTTTATGATTCCATACATATGAACATTGCTTGAAAGCATGCAAACTGTTAGCTCTGAATTTGATGCTGTATTTCTAGATTAGTATTTAACACTGTTAAATGTGAGTTGCTGGGGGGGACTTTCAAATACAAGTGAAGTTTAGAATAAAATCGGTTTTACATAGAAAAAGGGCTGAGTAGAAAAAAAAATCGTTTAATATTTAGCTTACTTTTTTACAGATCCCATTTTAACATTTCAGCCTAATCTGAGACAAAATAAATAATAGAATTTTAAAAGATCATACCTGAAACTAAATGATACAGCTTCTGTTTTGCAGGAGTTCCTCAAAGTGAAAGCAAAGTCCCAAGTTCTCCCATTTCCAGATGTTACTTACAATGTTTCATCATTTAGCAGCACTCAGCAATGTACATATATATAGCAGTGTATCAAGGCAGAGTTTGAACTTTCAAGGCAAAAATTCTTCATGGCATTGTAACTTCAGAGAAGTAACGTACCATGAACAGAAACAAAAATTCATACAGTTGATATACAATTGTTTTGATATATTTTTGAGATAGGTTTCACAGAGCCCAATATTTTTTGTGTAAAATGCCTTAAGTCACTTCCTGTAGGGCTAATGCAATTGAATTTTTTTCTGTATATAGCTTTTTATAATAATTACTTCGGATGCAACACTTTTCTTTCTGCTACAACCTAATACAGCCTTATGATTACTATTAAACTCAGATTATGAAAGCTCTATGTTATTAGCTGTAAATGCACTTTCAATCCAATTCAAGACTTAGAACTCGGAAGCAAGAACATGTGATAGTGCCAAGAGCACCAAGGCCTTACTGATGGACAACCTTTCCATTTTTTCAGGCTTGAAATTTTTTCCTACCCACTCTTTCTCCTCTCATCCTATTTATTTTCATGAAAACTGGCTGTGTCTTTGGGCCTGGGGTCATCTCACCCAGCACTAGGCACTTCAGGGAGAACAGCATTTGTCAGGGCTGTCTTTCTAGATCTCTGAAGTTCGACTGAGGAGATAGATATCTCTGTAGCTGGGCTGGAGCGTATCTATTCACTACACAGGCAGCCTGGGATGACAAGGTCTGTCATTTAGACCTCATTAAGGGCCTGTAGGTAGATGCCACTGGTGAGACAGGCAATCCAAGCTTCTCCCAGACTCTTTCCTGTCTTTGCTGGCACAACAGTGCCTCTTCTTCATGCCATCACTGGAGTGAGGAGCCTGGGCAGGGACCCCATGAGGTAAAATTATGTTATGACTCCCTCATTTCTGGGCTGTACCAACCCTGATGTAACTAGACATGAAATCAACATGCATTCACTGATCTGAATTCTGCCTAATGTTGTTTCTTTTATAATCTTCCCTATAAGACTTTTCAACCTGTCAACTATTCCTAGCTGTGGACAGGCACTGCGACTGCCTTCAGTGTGCATATGCACAAGGGAACTGAGCTCAAACGGTTCTTTCTTAAGATTCCAGATGCCTTCCCAAGGCTGCTAAGAGCTGGATCAGAGAGTTAGTGAGGAGTGTGGTGCACATCTCTGGAGGGCAGACAGCAGATTACTGCAGTACCTCAAAAGTGACAGGAATGATAAAAATACCCAACAGGTTTAATCATTAATGCACTTAGTTTTTTGTCAGTTTCAGCCCTTACTGCATCATTGAAAGGGAAGTACACGTTTTAAAGAGGTCAGTAGAAAAAGCAAGGCTAATATACACAGAGTAATGCTGACAGACCACTAATATACCTCTTGCAAAATTGCTGGTAGTTATGGCAGAAAATAACCATTTAAAAACTGAAAATAATAGTGAAGTTTCCTCTGAAACTCCTGCTATCTCATGGGACTCCATTAATAAGGAAATCCTTATTCTTTTATCAGCCTACCTTTTTGGTGTTGGTAGTTGAAACGTGTCAGAAACCAAAAGTCCTAGTTGTAAAGCACTCATTCAGTGCCTGATTTCCTAGGTCTTCTGTTTTCCACTTTGTTTCAATTTTTGTATTTTTGAGAATGGCATGCTGACGTACTATATGTGTGTCTGTCTCTTCCTATTATATATAATTATTTTCACATACACACACATATAGATCAGTACAGTCACAAGCCAGCAATATACAAGTACATATTTTATAAAAGACTCAATTTACTACAATACTTGACACAGATCTAATTAGGAGAATCCCCTCAGGGTCTTCTGCTTTAGAGATGATTATAACTTTTGTGTCTACAAGTTCTGTTGTAATTTTCTGAAATAACTGTGAATATTGTGAGTTTGCAGATGTTATTTGGCAACATCTGCAGAGAGAGAGAACTATCCAGATAAAAACAGCAACCTAGGAGGTATCTCATTCACAGTATTTGGGGGCTTTAATGTTATGGATTTCATTATTTCTGGCTTTACTTTGAACACACAAAAAAAAAAACTTGTAAAAGGTCACTAAGCTTTTCAGAACCCTTGACTCCTTTCTTTTAGGCTACAATGATCAGCAGATGATGACTTGGTTAACTACCATCCTACTTGGTTTTCAAGATGAAATTTACAATTCACAGAGGGTAGCTCTCACTTATAATGGTATCATCTTATACTGAATTACATATTTGTAATTGTACTGCCACTGTCCATCGTCCAAGAATGACATAACATCACAATACTCAATGGATAACCCTTGCAACCACTGGATCTTTTTCACCACATCTTTCCTTTCGGCACACTTTTCCCCATAAGGTTTTGATTAGTAGAAATTCACTCAGATTTCCCTGGGGATAAAAAGACAAAAAGTGTGTGACATTTTCAAGGCAACCTCAGATGGTACTGTTCAATCCATTGCTTTTCTATTTCCCCTTGAGTCTTATACTAAGTCCAGTGCACAACAGTTAATGTAATTTTCACAAAGCAGTGATCAGTAATGTAAATACCATTTCTTCCCTCAAGACTTATAATGAATTCTGTGTTTCTTACGCTTGTTTCTTTCACAATTTGTCATGTCAAGGATGTTAAAGATGATATTTGGAAATCATAGAACCGTTAAATCATTAACTGCAGCATTTCTGTCCATTAGTAAGAAAAGTTTGACTCCAAGAGTATTTTGTTGGAAGGGTTGTATTGACTGTCATTTACATATATATATATTTGTAGTGCTATGCCTGCTTCCTTCATATACCTTCAATTACTACCAGATAATGAACGACCGTCTATTAAACTCATTTTTTGTAATGCATCTTTCTAAAATATAGGTATTAGAAGACATAGCTGCTCAGCCAAGGCAATTTTGCCTGGTGCAATATTGTGTTACTAGACAAAGGAATTTGGAAAAGGACATACATTTTATTTTCTAAATCAATACTTTCTCTTGCTGCCTACTGAAAAATCCTTTTTTAGTATTTACAACCCATTTGAGAGTTAGGATAGGATTGTAATATTCAATAACAGACTGAGACAATAGCTAGCATTCTTAAAGATTAATTCTATTTGCCCTGCCTTTTGCCTGCAAATGTTATCCACATAATGCTTTTCAGAAAAAGTGTACCTTGTTAGTTCCCTTGCTTTTTAGTATACATATATTAATGAGTATGTATTTTCATTGACAACAGTATAAGGCAAGTTATTTCTTTCATAGTGTTATTCTGCTGTTTATTCATGTGCATATTTTAAATATGCAATGGCTTGTTCGAAAGTCTAATTGATTGTCACTGATTAATAGCCAAAGCTTTGCTTTTGTTTAGACACCATAACATAAAATTCTGATTATTAAATGAAAGTTTAATTCTGCTTATTAGATCTTAAGGATATTCTTTTCAAAATCCCAGCAATCTCTTTATCAGTGTATCTTCACAAAAACACTGTGTTGAAAATGATAGAAAACATAGTTTTTCCAGTTGTCTTTATTATGAGAAATAAAGAGACTTTCCTCAGTTAAACAAGAAGATACATTGACCTTACTAATCTTGCAAAATTGGACTGATAATGCATTAAAATACAGAATCCATGATTAATTAACTCTACACACAGAGAGCACAATATCTCAACTGAAAAAGATTTCTTGTCAGGATAGCCATATGCAGACCATCTACTATAGGCACCCAGCTGCAGTAACTACTGTGGCATGCAGTGTCAAGTAAGCAATTAGGGTCAAACTATCTGTCATCCACCACCATCAGATTTTGACTGTCTAAACCTTCAGAACTAGCAAAATTTTCTCTCTACATATAGGTGCACATATTCACTGCTACTACTCTCCATTGACAGTACCAAGGATCCTTGGTCTGGCATCATGGTATAATAAACTGTGTGAATGATTCATGGCTATCTTCTGCTTAGAAACTGTTATAGTCATGCACAATGCCCTAGCAAGTGGCTTGCATACAGCCCTTTAACCCAAGCATTAAGGACAGCTGATCAGAAGTAGTTATTTTTGAAAATGTAACTATTCCCATGGTTTATGGACAGTGCAGTATAACTTCTCCTTTCAACCTCCAGTTAGAAAGTGGTACAGCAATCTGGACAATGTAATTTCTGCTCTGAAGACTATGCAACGGGGGATCAGAAACACCTTCTCTAGCCCTTCTGATCCTCTTTCCATTGAACTTAGTGAAAGTTTGCCATTAGTTCCAATCCTAGGAGAAGCATATCTAACAAATTTGATACTATTAAAAATTTGTGCTTATATCTTTGGTGTCTAATTCTCAAACAACACTTGATAACACAAACTTTATTCTTTCATAATTACATCCGTAATAAAGTATGGGGCAATCTTTTTACGCTGTTACTTAATATTCAGTACTGTACGTATAAGTACATGGCACCTCAGTGAAGACATTGACACGCCTTATTCATTCTAGCTATTTTTATAGTATTGGTTTTGTTAGATTGCTTTACAGCATAAAGAATAAAACTATAACTTCTCTGGCTTAAAATTGTCCAATTCATTTTTATCCAAGATGTGTTAAACAAATCTATTCATCTTCATCAATTCTTTTCATTTTCATCACCCTTCACTCACACCCTGGAGGCAATGTATCTTGGTTGAATACAGGGGTTTGATATTCTCTGATGGACTACAATAAATATCTGAAGTAAGAACATGCCTTGTGGTTTGTTGGCTCTAAAATGAAATGTGCTCTCTTCAGGCCAGTAATATTAACCCTATGATTGCCTGCTACTGGAGAATTGTAAGGTTAGATGAATCTTTAAAGTAGTTTGAGTTCATTTTACAGCATTCTTTTTCCAGTTATATTTATGTGCAAGCAATATACTTCTAAAATATGCCAGAGAAGTGAAGAATACTGTAGAAGTGTCAATAGTCATGGCATCTAAAGATAAGATTTCAGGCAGTAGTAATTTATTTATTCACTTGAAAAAGATAGGAGCTTTCTCTGACTATGTGTAAGATAGGTAGTTTAAAAAATGACATAGTGTTTTCACTTAGTTTTGAGTTGATTAGACTGCAAACTGAGTTAGTGATACTTTTTATTGCAACAGTTGAACTGTAATAAACACCATTTTTTTTTACATAAGTGTCCCTGGTATACAGATCTTAAAATGTAAATCAATATTGCTCTTTAAGAAATGTGGGATTTGTTAAAAAAAAAAAAAAGGATCTGTTTCTCTATTCTGTTTGACTTGTTTTAGTTCTTTCAGAGGAGTCTAAAATGTTTAAACATTTGAAGCAGCCTCTTTACAATTCTTATGTTGATTTGGATTTAAGTTTAAAGGAATTGCTCAGAATGTTCTCAAGAAACTCAGCTGAAACTAGAGGCCCAAGATTAAGAAACAGAACCAAATTCCTAAATTCAGGTGAGCCAAATTCCATCTTTAACTGGTACAAGATTTAGTTGAACTGAATCTCATCTTGAGGCAAGGTTCTGAGTACAAGCAACAGTGGCATTCTAAATTTTGTGTTACATCTTGGATTTTCTAAGATCTCTAGAATAGCACTGGACACTTCCATGGGGTTCATTGAGTCAAGGTTTCCATTACATCCAAGATACCTTTATGTAGCTGATAGAAGAGCTGGAAACCCACGCCATTCTGGGGTAGGAGTTGGACCCAATGCATGGCACTATTAAACATTTCTAATGGCACTACATTACCTATTTACAGGTACCCACAGTGAATATCTAAGATAAATGAAGCACATCATCTTCTAGGGATGTCTGTCCATCAGTTGAGTGAGACCAGCTGTTTAGAAAGAGCATTAGTGAAAGAAACATTTGAGCAGTGTTGAGAGTGTATTCACTCGATTAAAGTGCACTGCATGGTCCCCATTCTAGAAAAAGAAAAAAATTGAGCTTTCAAATAGAAAATAATACTTCTGTAGTTTTCAGACTCTAAAAATGATTTTCTGGTTGTAATAATTTTGCAGTATTCTTCACTCTCTTAATGCAAAGCGAACTTTGCTGTACATGCTTCATGACATAAAAGAAGGAAAAACAATTACTTACCTGAGAACACTTAAGTGTAAGCATCAGTTTGAAATTCTGCTGCCTCCCTGAAAAGACATTACCTGCAATGGCTCCGACACTCTTATGTAACTCATGGAAAATCTGATAATTAATAACACCTTTTAATTACTGTTCTTTTCTCAGGCACTTCCCACAGGGTTCTTTTAGTTAATGGAGCCTTGCTTTTAAATCCTGCCAGAACCCAATGAAATTCTATGGTAAACAACCTTTTTCTCTATCAGATATGTGTTTCATGCCTGTATGAAACACTGCAAATCTGTCGTGATATTTCTATCTCACCAGCAGGCAAACAAATTCAAGGAGAATGAAATGTGAGGAACTATTACAACAAACTGAAATTATAACTAGCTGACTGTTTGAAAACAGCAGATGCTTTCCCTTGAATAGCAAGGCAAACGTTCTGGCTTCTTCTACCTGTTAGAGATGATATTTGAAGAACAGTTTTTAGCACTGAAATAGTATTGATACACTAAATCCAGAGGCTTTTTTTAATTTACTAGCATGCTGTTGTTTTAATACTCTACTGAACGTAATATCATATATAATCTGAATTGCCTATCCATTCTCTTGATTGTATGGGCAGTACAGGCGGTTTTCTGAAATCATGACAGACATTAATAAATCCAGGAAATACAATTTTCATCAGTGATCCAGGAAAAACTGCGGCCTAAGATGTTTTCTGATGCGTTGCTAACCTCAGACATACCAGAATACCATCAAAGACAGATGCCAAGCTAATATAAAAAATGTGCAGGTGTCAAGAATTGTCAATAAGATGTAAGTGCAGGAAAGTAAGTGTGGGACAGAAGGAAGAGGAGAAAAGAAAGAAGCTCAGCAGTCACAGAACAACTGAATTAAGAGGAAGTCATGTAAAGTCAAGTCAAGTTAAAATGCCCTTAAAATAGTACAGAAAAAGACAACAAGTATGGATTCTGTGCTTTTTAGGTTTGAAGTTTCTATTTCATCTCTTTTTTTCCTGGTTGATGGTTTTCTTCACTTATGTGTTTATCCATTTTTGGCATGGAAATTAATGAATGCGAATTAAGCAGCAAAATCCACACAGATACAGAAACAGCTCACAAACTCTAAATTAGAAGACTTTTTACTGAAAACTTTCCTCCTTTAACATCAGTCCTGACTAGTCCTCAAACATCTGAGTACATACAATACAAATGGTTAATTCAGGGAACTTTCTTTTTGCTACACATTTCTTAGTGCTGTGTAGAAGAAATTGAAAGATCCTTAACCATGCCACAGACACAACTGAAAACTCGGGAAATTCTGTTCCTGTGAAAGCCTGGTCCATTATATTCTCCATTAAATTTGGAAAAAAAAAAAAAAAAAAAACAAGTAAAACATTCCCTGGCTGCAAAGTGAATTTGTTGAAACTTGCCAAGCAAAAGTAATATTCTAAGCAATCATTTTGTTGTGCAATAATCAAACTCACTTTGCCCCATGAAACCTGTCCTTAACTTTGCTTCTGATTAAAAAAAAATGTGGTGGAATATGCAGGAAAAGCAGGAGGAACAATTTAGCGCAGTGCTAACAATAAAATGGTTTCCAGATAGCAACTGTACTGATCCTGGATGTCTGAGAGTAACCAAGACAAAAATGAGCATGAGTCAGCAGATGTGATGAGCTGACACAAATTCATCCATCTGAATAACACTATTAAGTATACATCAGAAAAGAATGACTTGACAATCCCCAGATCAAGCTAAAAATATATATATATAAATACAGGCAAAGCTGAAATGAAATATACCATTTTATTCCTCCTTTTTCAGTTCTGAGTAGGAATAAGACTTCTATCTGACTGCTTTTTCACCCTAGCAGTCACGAGAGTATTCTTTCTTACCAGGATATAGACATAGTGTAAATGAGCACTGAACTCTGTCATCACTCTTTCCATATGTCATGATTAGATTTTTTTAGTCAGAACATTGCTTTAAACAAAAATCTACATTAATAAGAAATGTATCTGCAAGATCATGAGTCTCGTTCTAAGATTACAGATGGCAAGNTCTGTCCTGGATGAAAGGATGATTTTTCCTTCTGTTAAAAATCCAGGTTTTCCTTTTCTCAGAAAGGATTGTGCTTTGCCTACACAAGTGGCATTTTTAAAATCTTTGAGCTGATTCTGAATCCATAGACTGGCACACCGAGTGGTTGTACACATCTACAGAAAAAGGCTTTCTACGGAAAGTTTCTGTTACCAGGCAAGGGGAGGTGAGGCAGCCACTCTGTGTTGTGACACAGATCTGAGCAACCTTAGAACTACTGTAAATGAAGCCATTTGTTCACTTCTCTGCTGGGTATCTAAACCAATAGGACCAGCAGGAGCAGGGAATGCCAAGCCAGAGCACACCTGCTAACCACAAAGCCAGCTGCTGACATAGGTCTTAAAAACTGCAAGTGAATTTGATGCACATCTGCAAGGGCTGAGCACAATGGTTCTCTGCAACACACACCCCAAGAGGAACCAACATAAACAGCCCTGCAGTCAGGTCTCCCTGTTCTGAGCAGCCACCAACCGTGGGCTGGAAGAATGTTTTGGTAAAAGACCTGATGGAGTCTGAAATTATGCAGTAAAAAATGAAAAAGAAACCAGTCCGGAAAATGTAATAAGAACTTCAGATTCTGTCTGAGATCAGTGACAGCCAGACCAAAGGAAGGCCTTCATCAGCCTTATTTGTGGCAACACACGTTACATGTTTAGGAGTTTTTCAGTTAACTCTGGCAGAGGAGGTAACTGTGAAACTGTTACAGCTAGCTGAGTAATAATACATCTGTGTTAAAAAATAAAAAAATAAAAAAATATTAAAAAAAAAAAAGTTGCTGAAAGATGTTTTAAGCAAAAGTCATCCAGAAAAAAAAATATATATATATATAAGTTAATAAAACAATGAAAACTCAGGGGATTTCCTGAAGCAGAATGGAATAAATCTGTAAAGAGACTGAGTGGTCACTCAGAGATGGCAGGGAAAAAGGCCTGGGAGCAGCCTGGGACACAACAATGAAATCACCAAGTGGAGGAATCCACAGGATGGGATTTTGTGACCACATCACTGAACATTTCAGCAGTTCCATGAGAGTAGAATGGACGCATAACCCAGCTACCTTGATGATACTTTCTGGAATGTAAACCCTAATTAATAAGAAATCAAGTGATTTTCCTGTTGCCAAGCCTGGAGTTGTCCTTTGTACCACCTCTGACATCTTCAAAATGCTGAGCATTTTTATCATCTTGGTACAGGAGACAAAAGAGTAGTACGTACAAAGTCACCCAGCGGTGCTCCGGAAGCACAGCTTTAGCATCATGTTGCAGTGGACAGCTTTTTCAAGCAGTACTTTCCTACACATAGCACAACTGGGGCAGAGAAGGAGTTGTATTTCCTGAATTAGAAGAGTGTTCTGTAATCTTGCCTTACCCTGCCAGACATCAATCCATCTAATGTAATTCAAACAGACAGCAGAGCTCTCTGCGACATGACCGCAGAAAATCGGGAACCACAGAAGTAGACCTACCACAGCCAGCACCACAGTGCTGAAAAAGCTTTTTATATCTAGTCTGTGAGAAAGCCTGAGGGCAGAGATAAGGGTTGAAAAGACTTCATCTGAGCTGGAGATAAAGTTTCTCCCTCCTTTATCCTGGCACTTCTCAAAAGTGCTGTCAAAGGCAACTGTTGGAGCCAGCGCCTGCTTTCTTTCCGTTCTGCCTGACAAAGTTGCTCCAGAGTTCATGGGTTTTTCAACAGGCCAGAGACAGCAAGGCACTAAAAGGAGGAGAGGTGAACAGAAAGGGATCGTCTGCTGCGGCTGAGACCTGACCACTTATTCCCTCTGCTGAGTAGTTTGGTACATTCAGGGTGAGCTGCTCTTCATAATGGCTCCCATACACACTTCTCACCCTCATCATGACATTTATTACCCATCTGTCCTCACACATGGGTGGCATCAGGGCACTTTGAGGGAGGAACACAAAGTGATGGTAATATTACCATGAGCACAGGTGGGATCAGTGAAGATCAAGATAGGAGACATTCAAGGTCAGGCTGGATGTGGCTGTGAGCACCCTGATCTAGCCCTAGGTATCCCTGTTCACTGCAAGGGAGTTGGATTTTAGGAGTCCCTTCCGACTCATCATTTCTGTAATTCTACGTCAATCAGACCTGCAGGTACTGCTGTTAGATGAATATCTGGAGACCTATTAAATGGTAGGCTGAGGGTCACACTTTCTTCTCATGTTTCTTCCTTGGAGGCTTCCCTGCAAGTATCAGTGCAATACAGTGCAGAGGTAGCTTTTGATGTTCATGTTCTTCCAGGGAAAAGGCCCCAGAAGAAGAGCTAGCTGGAATATATAAAGATGGCCAGCAATGGTACCATTTCTTCTGTCCATCCAGAGCAAGTCGTAGCAAAGAACTCCGGATAATGAATACCTTACAGATACTGAGCTGTATCTCAGCTGCAAGAGCACTGAAGTAGAGCAGGATCATTGTTCGTAACCCAACTGTAACCACTTATATTTGGAGGGCACTTAACAGGCTGGATGTACTGTTTAAAAAGCCAAGGAGGTACTTCAGAATTACTAAGTTTCCTTCCTAGTTGTCACCAGTCTACATGCAAGGTTCTTCACTATTAAATTTAGCTGATGGCTTTTGAGTCTCCTAATTTCTTTCCTTTTTCTTCCCATCACAAGCACAGGTACAAGACAAAAGCAAAGTAAAGTAAGCAGTTAATAGAAGGTCAGTAAAAGCATTGAAACTTTCGATTTTACAGTAACAGTCATGACGTGTGGTTGTGTTACATTGCTTCTTTCCTAGATCAGGCTCAGAATCAGAACAAATTCCTCTTTGAGCACTCAGCTGAACAGCCAGCAATGAGACTTAAGCTCTCACTTCCATCAGAGAATTTTCATGATAAGATTTTGCACAAAAGCAGAGGCCATGCCTGACAGAGATGATGTGGCCACCACCAGCTTACAGCAGAGCTGAAGAATTAGGCACCTGACCCACTGGGTGATTCAGAGCAAGGCATTAGCTGCCCACAGATACTACACAGCCAACTGAGAGAGCAATTAGCTATTGACTAGAGAGAATTAAACTCCTCAGAAGGATAATCTACTCAAAAGCCCAGCATGCAGAGCAGAAAGCTGCACAGGTCTAGGTAATAAAATGGCAGAGAAAGGGATAATTTTGAGCAGTTCTCCCTCTCTGGAACTCAGACATTGCAGCTGCATGTTACATAATCCTGTGTGATTCAGAGCCATTTGTCAGAAGTAAGCACCAATTCAGCAGGGATTATTCTGAATGGTGAAGGGGAAAGTGGGTGGGAAGTGATGTCTGCACCAATCTCAGCTTGAAGTCATCCCAGAGTGCACCTCCCTTCTGCCACCTGCAGAAAGCGACCACAGAGGTGGATGTGTTCGTCCCTTACTTGCTGGGGGCAGCTCAGTTATGAATGTGAGAGGAAAAGGTGATATGCAGAGATGGGCCAAGGGTAGAACTGATGCTGATCAGGTGGACCCCTCCTTGTCCCCGGTTTTGGTGTCCATGCCCTGGCACTGCAGGGGATGTGAAGGCAGGGCAGGACACCCCAGTCAGCACCACCTCAGCACCCCAACATAGCCAGATCCATGAGCTGAGGTCAAGCTTTGCACTGATTTGTGCAGCCAAAGCCCCTGTGTGTCCTGGGCTCTGGAGACTGGAGGTGGTGTGTTTTCAGGATTGATGGCTCAGCTGAGGAGTCTATGGGAGAACTTATCTCCTCTCGTGGGACAGAAGAGATCCTCTTCATCCTGCCAGGTCAGTTTCAGTTCGACTTATGCAATGATCAATTGAAGATATTTGCGAACACCTCCATCTAGAAATGTATTCTCTATATTTTAGCGCAGACAGAACAATAACAAATATTAAACCAACCTTCAAATCAGGCTTGTTACAGAATTTCATCCATCCTTTTTGCACGCTCAAGCTTTTTTCTTTTTAAGCATGAAGTTTACCTTCACTTCCTCCTTCCACCGAGGGCACGGCTCGCCTTGCTGCTCCATCTGGACTATACCTACACGAGCGACTCAGCAGCCCTCCCAAGTCTCCAGGTAATTTCCCGGTGAGCCGCCAGAGGGCAGGCCGTGTTCTCTGTACATCTCGCCTCAACCAGATTTTGACAAACTGCACGAATGAATTATTATTAAAACGAGGCCTCGAAGAAATCTCACATAAATCATTACTAATTGGATTTTTTTATTCAAGGCTACCAAAGCAGAATTTTTCTTAGACTCAAGAATTACACTCTGTAGCAAATAGAAGATCAGAGCATCCTGTTAATACAACACATGCACCAAATCTGACACAATCTGTTCAGGACTTCAATTGTTTTGTAAACAAACATAGAAGAGCCACCCAAATGTGGTCCAAACCTGTGTTTAGTAAAGAAATATAGGGGACATTTATAAAGAAATGTTTAAAACAGAGGTTTATGAAGTGCCATACTCAAACCCTTATCTGCAGACTCAGTTAACATAGGCTATCTCCATTTGTTACCTCAAGTCCTGTGTATTTGGGTCTAGGTTCATGAAACAGTATAGAAGAGCTAAAATAGAGGTGGACAAGCACCACTTTCAGCTTCTGTCACAGATTCCTAACCCAGGACTAAAACACAAGTATCTATCTAGCTGTAAAGGAAACTCCTGCTTTTAAACACATTTTAGGAGAATTTGAGTCAAGATGTTTATCAACTGCTAATATTAGCTTGATCAGAAATAAAATATGGAATCATATGAATTGATATGATTATGCTTCTAGAACAAACTGTAAGCACGGGGTTCCCAGAGTATTTTCCCGCACTGCACAAAACATCTTTAACCCTCTCCAAAAGATTACATTACTTAGAACATTTATTGATAACCATCAAATAATATGCTATTCAAATACATATGTAGAGTTTAAAACTTCCAAACCATCCCAGGGCTGCTAAATGGAAAAAAAAAAGCACATAGACATTAAAAAACAGTATCTCATTAATTCAATATGTTTTTCTTCTACTTTGATTATTAACTGTCTTGATCTAACTCTATAGAGATCTGATGACTTTTAAGAGTCACACACTCCAGATAATGCTTTGTAATGAGAAAATTCTGACCTGTCTTGGGCCTTTCACATATGTACCCAGAGAATTCATATATCACAATTCACAAGATAACTGGAAAAACTGAAAGAAAGCAATGCAGTCAGCTGCCAAAGGCATGTGTGATAAGGTTGGCTAAACTCTGCTCAGATTTGAATACATCAATCAAGGTCTCTTCTTAGCAGAATGAGCAAGGGAACAAAGCCAGGGCACTAGGCCTCTTCCATGTACTTTTTGGAGCTGAATCTCACATTCATCAGTGGTTCAAAACCTTTCCTCTGCCTTCGGTGCTGGAAAAGTACAAGCAGCAGAACAAGCACAGCCAAAGCTATCAGTGCTCCTCCAATTGTGGATCCAACCATGGCAGCCCATGCTTGGCTTTCTTCAAGTGAACCTGGAAACACAAAATACCAGAAGCGAAGACAGACAGTGATTTCATTTCTCAAATCTCATGGAAGGAAGCAAATTTCCCACAGCCTGCTCATTACTATTACTGGTGTGGCTAAAGGAACCAGGGGCCACAGTGGATGGTGGTAATGCACCAACGCACCACCGCCAGAGACATTTCCTGCCAGAAAAGTCTATGGCTGAATTTAAGCTCCAGTCTTTCAAATAAATGAAAGTGCTGAGAATGGGTAAGATTAACAGTAAGTTATGGTCTTATTTAATTTGGCCAAAATTATGAGTTAAGCAACTCCTTCTAGAGGGACATTTCCATACAGCTGTTTCCAAATTATTTTGATCAATGGAATACTCTCTTTTTTCTTTTTTTAACAGACCACAGTGCAGTCTATTGTCAAGTTTTTAACAGAAAACACTGCTTAGTACAGTTCTGCTGGCCAGCTCCAGATCACAGCCTCTGCTTTTGAACGGCTTCTAAGGAACCAATGTCTTCTGAGATAATATTGTCCATTCTTAGAACAACCCTGCAAAAATGAGTTCATCTCAGCTCCACTTCACTGAATGACTTTGTTTTGTGTTTTCCTTCATGCTTTCAGCAGCAGTTGCCCGTTGTCCTGTTCTGAAAAATACTACAGATACTGAGGCAGTATTGATTATGTTTGAAAAGTGGGGCTTAAGGTATTTAGAAGGTGTTTAGACATAAAGGTTTGACTCCAGGGGGCTTCAGGAAATGCCACTTTGACTATAAAAACAACTAAAAGTTGTCTGCCTCTATGAGATTTTCTCTGCCAGCAAAAGAGTTGAGGACAATTACTCTCTAATGAAGTAAATTCCCAATGTTGTTTGCCACTGTCTCACAAATAAGGGCCGGGAATGCACTACATATGTTAATTTATAACTTGATTAGGTAAAGAAGAATTAGCAAGTTATATGTGTAGTTAAAAGAGGGGGTTTTAATGTAAAGAACTATATTCTCTGAACACTAACTATCCATACAGGTACAGATACACTGCTTCATGAAGAGCTAATAATTTATTTAAGCAGGAGTTAAGCAGCAGCAGAATAATAAACTGCCTTTGTTCATCTCTACGTTATGCTACGTTAGCTACGTTATGGCAAAGGGGTAGCAGTTCCAAAGCAGAAGCAGGGACAGTGGCCCAGAAGGAGGAAATCTGAAACTCTGTAAAAGGAGAAGTTTCCATTTTCAAGGGAAATTCTAGAGACACCCCTGAGAAAAGCACTTCCAAGGCAACCAGCATGCCTCCGTAAATCAGGGTTCCCCTGCACGAATGCAGCCTGAGGAGAGGGCTTTTGATCATCACAAGCTGCAGACCTTTAAACTGTTTCCACAGATTAAAACCACAGATACATGGTAAGCACTTAGAAGAAATTTCTGGACACATAGGTTAGATAAGCAGCCTCTTGAAGAAATACTGATATGGAGAAAGAAACTGCTCGGACTTAAACTTTAGTAAAACAGTTGAAGCATGATTTTCATGCATTTCTTACACTTATGTCTTGTACAAGTATTTGTAGCTTGTGTTCCAAATTCATTTTGTGCATGAACACTTTGGTTGGAGGGGCAGGAGGACATTCTTATAGTTCTTTTAGTTCTTTTGTCTGATTTGTGTCACAGGTAATTTCAAATGAGCAGAAGTACCCTTAGGTGTAGAGGCATGGAAAATCTTTAAAACTGGGGGTTTATAATAGAAGCACCTAGAGATATCTCTCCAGCATATCCAAATTTTAGGAGGGTAGATCTCTAATGAGTTCCATGGGACAGTATGATCCAGAGCCCTGAGCAAAACAAATGTTTTCTAGCAAAAAACAGTACCTATACAAGCTCCCTAGCAGAGTGCCTGACCTCTGGCATGTTAAAGGATTGTGTAACAGGCATTACTAGTCTTGGGAAGAGGAGCCAGAATCAATGGTTCCGCAGCCCCAAAGGAGCATTATTCTCAGTGCCAGAGCACTTCAAGTTCGCACATTTTGCTGCAGAGCAGAAGCAAACTAAGTATACACATTTTTGCAGCTACCACAGCTTATCTGATGAGTTTTAACTGCCTAAACTATGCTATGGGATTGCTAGTGACCAGGTTTTGGGAGCAGAGCTTTATGTTTCAATTGTCTATGTCCCTGAAAATTTGAGCTGTCTCATCTACTTGGCCTCTGAGACATACCTGGCAGGTCAATGGCATACATGTAGCCAAGCTGCTCCGCAGTTTGGAAGAGCTGATCATTGGTTACAGGAGGGAAAAAAGGGACCATGTTGTACAGTCTGTTGTGACCGATAGGAGCCAGCTCCTCAGGCCAAGCATTGTCAGGGGGGTGAAACCGCTTCATCCACTCATCAAAGATGGCATCAGTGAAGGAGTGAAGAACCTGCAAATTGATGCACACAAATTTATTAGGCTCTTTCTGAACTCAACAACGTTTAAAGCAGTTCCTTAGTTCAGCACAAGTCTTGAGACAACCACACAAGGGACTGATGAGGATGTTGAAATTGCAGGACTTGTGTAGGGGTTCAGACAACAATCTGAGACAGTTCAAATTAATTTTTGGTACATTTATGATTTTGATTTATCACCTTGGAAAAAACTTTGAGAGTATTTTATGGATAATCCTGCATATAAAGTTATAGCACAGTAAATTAAAGATTTGACAGTATAAAAAAGAATTCACATAGGAATTCAAGAATTTTTAAGAAAATAAACCATAGAACATAAGTATTCTGGCTAATTTCTCCATCAAAAGATTGCAGTCTTAGAATAAAGGTGAGGAAGTAATGAATTGCTTTACAATTTCTCTGTATAATTGCCATGGTTTAATTTAACAAAGAGGAAGAGAAAATTAGCATGAATTTGTTAGGTGTGGAAGATATGTAGCAGAGTCAGTTGATGGCTTTTTATTTGCACATTGCTGTTCGTGCTGCTCACTGCAGTGCAGCAATGTACTCATGCACCAATGAAGTCACATTTTCTATTCCTCAAGAGACCCTGAAATTAAATGTGATTCCTTTTAGCTTCTGAAGTTTGAAACAAAGAAAAAACTTCTCAGTCTGCTGCTCTAAAATAATTAACCCAATGTTCAGGTTTTCCTTGTTGCTGTAGAATTGTCTGGTAAAAGACATTAACTTCACATCACACCTAATAAAAGGATTCAGGGGCAGTCTGATAGGTAGCACTTCCTCCTTGTGAAACATAGAAACTTATTCTATGTTTCACAAATCACCCTAATTTTTTTTTCCATCTTTATTTGCCCATCACACCAAGCGTGGCATAGTTCAAGGAAAGAGTTGCCCTTCTGTATTTAAATAATTTGTTACTAGGGAATTTGCTTCTATTTCTGCTAATTTCTGGTGAGACAGCTGCCTCAGAGACACAGCCAGTAGCACTCACACTGGAGGAGAAAGCCATACCACAAAGATGGGATCATTGGCAGCGGCATGAGGGAGAACACTGGTTCCATTCAGAAAAGAGTGAGCCAAATTATGGAGGTTCAGCATCGGCGAGTTCAGGGCTCCCTCTGGTTTGTTGAAGCCTTCCAGTGCATTCCTGTGGACGGGTAAAAGCAGCACTGAGTAACCATATTTTGCTGACAAATGCACAAATGAAAAATACCCGTGATCCAGCCAGCTCTAGGAGATACCTGAAGCTCAAACTGGAATTGCGGAAAAACGGAGGGCTGTCAAACTCATGTAGGGAAAGGCATCTCCTGACATCCTCCACAGTGGGCAGCTGTTCACCAGAGCCCCTCGGTGGCCTTCGTTGCAGCAGTCCTTCATCACTCCCATTGCACAGTGTCACTAGGCGGTTGTAATCATCCAAGCTGAGTATGAAACAAAAAGTAGCTCAAATTAGGAGAAAGGGTTTAAGCCTGTTTTGTTGTGGGGGCTTTCTGTTGTCGTTTGTTTGGTTTTTTGTTTGCTATAGCATAAAAACTGCCCAGATTGCCCAGATAGTTTGGGGGTCTCCTCCCTGGAGCTGGGCCTGAGCACCCTGCTCTTGTTGGCACTGCTGGAGCAGGGGTTGGGATACAGAGGGCCCTGCCTGCCTCAGCCATCCTGGGATTCTAGAGCCCTGGTTGTAGGTGTGAGAGAGCAGATCCAAGTTACAGGCATCCCATAAGGAGGTTCAGTTCAGCTCCCAAAGACTGGAAGCTGAAGCTACTGCTGAACTGCTGCCATGCCATGGTTTACAGTGACTTTGTAGCCCCTGATGAAGGTCAGTCATTTGGACAGAGTCTCTAGGCTCATCTTCAGCAGAGGGGACACTTTAGAAAAAGCAAGCAAAATTCCCTTCATACCTCCTCTCCTTCCAAGAACAGTTGTTGCCAGACAGCCTAGGAGGATCTGAGCAAGGATAGTTTTTCACTCTTAGAAAAATGAAAAAAGTGAGAAAGTTCCTCTGTGGAATGAGCTAAAGAAAATAAAAGTGTGACAGAAACAAGTTTTCACTTTCCATCCTTCACTCTTTTAGAAATAAAAATAAGAAATGTATTGCATTTTTCAGGAACCGGAAGATAGCCTGCTGTTGCAGATGTTTCCTACCGGTTAGGGAAGGGCAAGCCCCTTATATCAGGGAGGAAAAGAGGGAAGAAAGAGGAGAAAGATAGTGAAACACTCAAGAAAAAAAGCTTTGCTACTTAATGTCAAATGAAAAGGCATTTTCAAAAATTCCTGAAATAAACAAAAGTCCTCCACTGTTTAACCTTGACAAGACAAGAGTTTAGTCATTTCAGTATTGAAGAAAAAAAATCTATCTTAGAGAAAAACTACGGCCAAGAGTTAGAGCCAATTGGTGCTTAAAGGCAGAATTTCAAGTAGCGCTTCAGGTATCCATAGAAAGACACTCCTGAAAAGCCTTAAGCTCCTAGTACCTTCATCTGGCTGACTGCATGCTGCCCCAGATCTGACAGGATGTAATGTGAGCATAACTGGCAGCATCTTATGCTATACTGCCCCAGTTCTCTATGTGAACTCATCATCAAAGCCCTGCATTTAACCAAATCAATATATGCCTACAGACAGCTGACAGCAAGAATGTAGTTCTCTACGTGTTGTCTTCTGTGTGAAATCTCAGCTACTTTGAAGTCAGCCATAGAATCACAGAATAACATAGTGGTTTGGGTTGGAAGGAACACCAAAGCTCATGAAGTTCTGATCCCCTGCCATGGGCAGGAATATCTCCCACTAGATCAGGTTGCCCCAAGTCCTGTCCAGTCTGGTCTTGAACACTTCGAAGGATGGGGGCATCCACAGCTTCTCTGAGCAATGTGTTTCAGTGCCTCACCACCATCACAGTGAAGAATTTCTTCCTAATATCTACTCTAAATGTACTCTCTCATAGTTTAAAACTGTAACCTCTTACCTATCACTACACTCACTGAAAAAGTGTTCTTCCTCTTTTGTCCTGTGGTCCACCTTCAGATCTGGAAGGTCGCTGGAGCACTCTTCTCCAGGTTGAACAACCTCAGTCCTCTCAGCCTGTCTTCACAGAAGAGGTGCTCCAGCCCTCTGATCATCCTTGTGGCCTTCCTCTAGACCCATTTCAACAGCTCCTCATCCTTCTCTCACTGCAGTCCCAGTGCTAAAAACTTCCTCCTAATATCTAACCTAAATATCCCCTGTATTAGTTTAAAACCATTCCCCCTTGTCTTATCACTATCAACCCATGTAAACAGTCATCACCCCTCCGGTTTATACACTTCCTATATTCTTGTCCTTGTTGTGTAGGACAGTGTCAAATGCATTACAAGAGTCCAGGTAGAAGACATCAGTTGCTCTTTCTTTATTGACAAACACTTTAACCCTATTTTAGAAGTTTGCAAAATTTATCAGGCAGGATTTGCCTTCCATGTGCTTTATCATGGATTTGAGGAGTCCTAAAGTTAAAGGGTGTCTCACAGTTCCAAAACTGCACTAAATATATCATAGTTAAGATCTCACCCAGCACAAGAAAAAAGATTTTTCAGCTCACCTCCAATTTTCTATAATGCCAAAACGAGAATTGGTCAGAATGCAGGCTTTCCCTGCATATTCCCATACCTGTTGCAAACTATTTGCCACCGGGAGAATCTGGAGTTCAGGCTGATCAGCCCCGGGTCATCTGGCCGTGGTGCTCCAAAGAGCTGGTCTGTGCACACGTCACACGTATTTCTACCTGTTGCAAAGTCCCAGTAGGGAAGCGCAAATGACTCATTGCCCATCAGTCGCTGCAATGGACAGAAACAAATTAATGGAGGATCTCCTTCAAAGGAAAGAGAAAAAGTGATTCCTGCAAGTCATGCCACTGGCTATTCTGCTTTCCACTTGAAGGCAACCACACACACTTCACAGTGCTGCTCCAACACTTTCCAAACACTGGGGTGTTGAGTCAGGCCCACTAGTTAATCTGTTGTTGGATTGCCCTCTCTTTGGCCATGTTAACTTTCGTGCCAACTCAGAGACTGAGCAGGAGAGCAGGAGTATAGATTAATCTACCCTTAAATAATTCCAAAGCTTCCTGAGTAATGGGTAATGGGTAAAATTGTGCACATAGTTTGTTTTTACTCCAGGAAGGGTAGCACTGGAGGAAAATCTGAATTTGCATTAACAGAGGAATATATTTGCTTGTGTTCTCTTGTTACATACTATTTCATGCAAGAAAGTTGCTATAATTATTTAGATACTAATTATCTTCATTAGAGATGTGCAAGACTGAAATACAGTAACACTGCTTATGTAGAAGTGTTGCACATGAAATGAGTCGGTGCTTTGGCAACTGAATGTTGGGCACAATAACATATTCCTTTTAAAATACTAATACCTAAATATATGAAAGTAATAAATATATAACAGCATATTTGAAGAGGGAAATCCTCGGTGTGGTTTTCCTGCTTGTGGTCTGCTTTCCAGCAGATGTTATCAACAGGTTTTACATAGGTGGGTGTTTATTTTGATTTCATTAATTAACATCGTTAATTTGCATCTTCTGTTCTACGCTGCGAAGGAGAAAAATCTTGACAACAGCTTCCATATCACTGTTCACAGTGAGAAACTGTTCAGTCCTCAATATCTTGAAAGCAATAATTTCCCTTTACATAAAAGAGGATCCATGAGCAAACGCTCTTGACAGTTTGTATAAGAATCTCAGTCCTAGAAAACAACACCCTTGGATGGAGCAACAAAGATGAGCAGCAAAAGAGGGAAGTTGTGTGAGAAAAGAATGAGGCTGTTTAGCTAACCTGCAGGTCTCTTTCCAGCAACAGCAAATGGTACCTGTGCCAAGTTACAAAGGCAGGTCCTTGATGGGAGAAATCAATAGCTGTGAAGGGGCGGCCAGGCCCTACAAAAGAAGATAAAATAAACACTTCAGCACCAAGTGAAGCTAGAAATAAAGAGAGCACCTTCTGTTGCCTGTAGCTGAGTTAAATGAAAACCTGCAGCTCTGCACTTTTGGAAAGAGTGCACAGATCAAAGGCTGCAATGTTTACAAGGGATGAGATGGGTATTGTGAACATTTCTTCTCATTTAAACTGAGTTTTTTTAAAAACAGTCTTATTGTAGCTTGTTCTTGTGTTCAGTAGCAGGACTTTCACGGCTTATCTATCAAGAGAGCATCAACACTTCCCATATCCTGCCAATAGTAATTCAACGTATCCTTTACCACTTTTCTTCAATTCCTGCCTGATGTATCTCTTTAAAATTCTGCTGGCTCCCACTATAGAAGCTTCTGAAGAAAACAGGTAAAGTGATGAGGGTTTTCTGCAGCAATTCATAAGGAGGCAAAGCAAGAACTTGGTCAGGGGAAACCTGGCTGTTTTTAGTTTTGCTGCTGTGCATTCTGGATAGCTGCAGTCCTGACCACTGTTTCCCTTACTGGCCTTGAGAAGTTCAGCATAACAGCTGCTCCCACAGTTTCAGCTATCCTCAGTGAAACCAGGGTGCACTTTTCTCAGAAAGTATAATGACAAATTATTTCTGTCTTTCTTTAGCTGCCTGATGCATCACCTTTTCCATTTTTTCAAAAAAATTCTAATCTTTGCAAAAAAAATGCTACTTAATGCAACATATTTTAGCCCTATGTGAGAGGAAGCACAAAACTACCTGTACTGTCTTTTGTATGGAACTACTATTTGCCTAGCAGAACATAAAGGCTAGCTATGCTTTTAGAATTAAGCCTCATGACAGACTTCAGGAAGAATCCAGATTTGTTCACTCTAGAAATCCATCAAATGTTGAGGTTTCTTCTGAGATTTGTAAATAATCCTAATCTTATTTCCTGACATGATTAGGTAATTTGTAGTGTCCAACACGCACTGTAATGATGAAAAAAAAAAAATAAAGAAACAAAGAAAGAAAAATAGAGACATACCAAAAAAGTGATCCACAAGAATAGGCACTAACTGTTCGATCTGACAACACAGATCAAACAACAAAACACCTTGATGTTTCCCAGAATACAAAAATCTTCCCGGTGTCTGAGTGATAGTATTAGAGGGCAAGAAATTCTTCTCAGAAGAGAGTTTTCCACTGATGCCTGTCTGATACAGCAGATGTTTCTGAAAATGATAATCTAGCAAGTTTTAAAAGTATATGCTTTTAAGCTGCAAAAATATCCATAAAGAATGAACTATGTCTTTAGATGGGTATTTGGTTCACAAAGATTGGGAAGATCTATTTTCTATTCAAAATTAACCCATTTCTCTCCATGCTCAAGTAATCAGAAAGACATGGACATTTAAATTCATAGATTTCTACAAAGACAGATTAGTTATGATTCATGGTTTCACTTTTGACAAGAACTATTTCAAGATAATTTCAAGCAATTTTGCAATAAAGGTATCAGCAAAATATCACACAGAAATGTGCTTTGACACCTACCTACATTTCCTTGGTGCAGTTGGCATCATAATTTAAATATCTGATCAGCTGACACCCTTTTCCATATTTTTCTTTACTACTGTATTTGGAGAAAAGCAGTCTACTGGGAGAAATCCCACCATATACATGAGACATTGAAAGAGTAGGGGACTCAAGCCACACTTGGATTTGCTTATTATTGCAGCAAATGTCAGCCCACATACAGGTTAATTTATCCCTGAAGCAGCACTGGAAGTTGCTCCTTTCCTTTCCTCCATGACTGTCCTATCACTTGAAGGACCTCTGCTCTCCCTAGTCTAGATAGAGTGCTTCATTCAGCCTCATAAAATGGGACAGTGCCAGGAGAGGAAAATGGATAAAATCTACTGTCGGGTAACAACTGCCCTCTAGCAAAGGGGTAGATGTGGTAAATTTCACCAACTGTCTCACTCAGATGGAGATACTTGAATGCTAAACTCCACAGCCTGTACACAGGGCTGCTGGGTAGAAAAGCTATGCTGCTGCCTCTTCCCGTGGAAGCCGGGCTTTGTGAAACTGTGCAGGCTTAGGTACTTCAGTCTAGAAGAGCCATGAGGACTAGGAATTCTGATCTGGGAGATCACAAAGATAGATACCTAAACTTCTAACCTGATTTGGTCATTGATTGACCATGTCTTTGTTCACCCAGTGGAGTTATCTTGGAGCCTGTGAGCTGACTCCCTATCAGACAGAAGAGACTTCAGGGGCATCAGAGTGCGTTGGAGCATTCACAGGGGTCAGACTACAGTAGGCCCAAAGCAAGTCTGAACTGCCCTCAGTGGTAAACTGTTGGCTCCTCAGCACCAACTGTTTCACTGCACAGACCTTCTGCGTCCTCATGGCATGCTGAAGTAATGCAGCTGAGATAAGCATACTTACCACTGTTCAGCAATTATACTTTTCACCCTTTCATTTACCGACAATTCCCCTTGGATAAGAAAAGCACTAACCTAGGAGCGTGTCTCTAACAGAGTAGTAATGAAGCCAAACAAAGAAATTATAAATGCTACAGTTGGCAATTTGTGGTTCCTCTCCAGTAGGACCAAGCAGACCCATCCAGTGCTGAGTTGCAATCACGTAGTCTGGGTGGACGGTCGTCTTTGCACGATCTAGGGCATCAAAGAACTGCTCCCTCTCCTCTGCTGTCAAGGAATGGATGTTCTTCCTGACAACTGGTGTCTTCCTCACATTGCAGTCGGGGCCAGTCCAACCAAACTTGCAGTCACCACAGTTATAGCCAGCAAAGTTTCCTGAATGAAGAGGGAGAGAACAGACATGAAATTATGAATCAGAGAGAACTAACTTTGAAATACAGAATTATTACGAATTATCTTTCTTTTTCCCCCAGATATTTCAGTTCCTGGAAGGGGGAGCAACTGAACAGACTGGCAGCTGCCAGCTGGATAACTAGAAGGATGGCTTGCATCCCAGAGCAGGGTCGGGGCCAAGAATCACTCAGTTGGCTGGGGAGGAAATGCACTGGATAATGGGCTTGATGCCCCAAGGCGCTAAGTGCTCTATGAAGCCTTCAGGCATGTGAAGAGCCTAAGCCCCTAGATGAACAGAGGGCTAAGCACTCCAGGTTAAGCAGGTGATTAAACGCTTTGCTTCATTGGCTCTCAAGTGCTCCCAGACTTCCAGGATCAAACTCAAAAGAAAACACAGAAAAAAATCCGCTAAAAATTGAAACAGTTCTAAAAGCTTAGGAAAAACTAACATCTTTTAGCAGTGTATCCAGGAACTAGTGTGGTCCAGTAGAAGCACTAGGGATGCTGCTGGTCACACTTTAAGAATTATAAAATAGTGCTGAAATGAGAGCCTGAGAAATAGCACAACATCATCATTCCCCACTGGCATCGTTCCTTAGACAAGTAATCAGCTCCACTTTCCTCTGTTCTAGTGGTTGGTGACCCTGCCCACGGCAGGGGGGTTGAAACTTCATGCCCTTTGAGGTTCTTTTCAACCCAGGCCTTCTATGTTTCTATGTCAACGTGGATCCTCTAAAACAGAGCTTACTTCAAACGAAGCACAGACTCAGTGGCCCTCCTCCCACCATGGCAGAGTGCCAGAAGCAGCAGAACAGCTCCACTGCAGCTCCTTTTTCTTTGGTAGGGGGAGAGGGGGATGATCATTCCAGCAGTGCTTATCTGCCTCTGTCCCATGCACAGGAGTACAGCTTGCAAAACACCAGTGTGGGACGGTAAGCATTGCTGCTAGGGGGAAGAAGGCTGGAAGGAGACAACCAGGGCTCCTCTGAGATCCCTTCTCAGTTCTCCAAAATGTGTACTGAAATTCTCTCCAACCTCAGCTACATATACATGCTCCTCTATGACTATACCAGCTCTCTACCAAAATGCCATAAAACCTCACTGCTCCCCACGTATATCTGCACAGACAGATCCAAATGGGGTTGAGGTTAATAGAGAGATGGAGAAGTGGTTTGTGAACAGTTCCTGGAAGAACAAGATGTCCCCAGACTATAGGCTTGAGTCTGTGAGCAAAACAACAGTAAACACAAAAGTAGGATTTCAGATGGTTAGGGCCCATAGGGCCTAATACCAAATTTTAAAGACCTCTAAGATTATGAGGGATGTTACTCAGAAGACTGTATAGCTTACAGCCAGCTCTAGGGTAAGGGGTGCTGAGCTGTAAACATGCACGACAGACTCCTTGTGAGACCTTCCAAGAGGTCATAAGAATTTAACTGTAGGTTCAGAGGTATGGTTAATTCAGAAGCAAGATCAATAAGTTATCACAAAGCTCAAGTCCATCTTAGGGATCACGACGGTGAAGACTTTTAACTAGGTTCTGAATCACACAAAACCCAACAGCATACCAAAAAGACAGTTTCCAAGTGTATGGATTACATTCCTCCCCAGCACAGGTAGGAGTAGCTGGACTCAGTTGTCATGTTCCAGCAAAGAAGAAATCAGAAGCTATGGATCCACATCATTTTATGGGGCTGATGGCTTATGTCAGAAGAAAAAAAAAGTAGTCGTAGCTGTTGTGCCCTCACATCCAAAGGTAGAACTTAATTCTTTTTAAGAGAAGAATGGCAAAGCAGGAGTTAACCACTGACAAGCTGTCAACAGCCTTTTATGAGATCAGCAGTCACACTTCCATCTATTTGCAGCATTGCATAAGCATCACGTTGTATTGTCTGTGTGCATCCTTGAAGTGATACACCAACAGAAACAAAATGAGTGCCCTTTATCTCTAAACAGCCATACTGAGGTATACTCTATGCACCTCTTCAGACTATGAAAAGAGATTTGCAAAAACCTGAAACAGTGAGTCATCTACATGGGAAATAAACTTTTCTCTATTGGCATGGCTTCCGTAGTTAAGTGAACCAATGACACCGTGCTTGTTTTCCTCACTCAGATGTTAATGATATCCAGTTGATGCTTTGTGGGATTTTCTCCCTTAACAGTCAGATTTATAATGTAATCCCAGATGTCTTTTTTTCCACCACTTCACCAGACATTTTTCAATGAGACATGAGCTTTTGCTGCGCAAGAAAGGGGACTGAAGACTAGAAGAGGTTGGTAAACAGAAGGAATCCATCTCCAGGCAAAGAAGTATTTCATTCTGCAGTCTTTCTGCTGATTGTGTCAAATGTATATTTAACGTCCACACGTCTGTTTGGCAATGCTGTCTTGTCAGAAACGCACACAACAATACTTCATGAAATCAAAAGATGATTTTTGTCGTTTTTCTTTCAACAGTCTCCATGCATCATGGAACTGTCACCGTGCAGCAGCTGAAATAGCAAGAAATGAATGGAGGCCTGTGTTGTCACCCACTTCACAAACACAAATGACTGCAGTAGGCAGATGCAGCTTTTTTATGTTTAAACCCAAGTACTTTTCCAGTATTTGTTTCTAAAACATTCTCCTAAGCCACTGGTGTGGATACAATGCATAGTGTCTCCTCTTTGGTATAATGAATCCACTTAACACTGACCATTTTCAGCCTTTGTTTGGAAGCTACTGTTCCTTTGTACATGGCTCTGGTGAGATGGCACTTTGAATATCATGTTCAGCTTTGAGGTCCTTGCTACTGGAAGGATATTGAGTTACTGGAGCATGTACAGAGAAGAGCAAAGAAGGTGGTTAATCCTCAAAACAATAGTTACTGAAGATTAGCAGAGGGAACTAGCATTGTTTAGTCTGGAAAACAAGGAGGCTGAGGGGACATCTCAACACTCTCTACAACCACTGAAAGGAGGCTGCATTGAAGAGTGCGTTAGTCTCTTTTCTTAGGTTATAAATGATAGGATACAAGGAAATAGCCTTAATTTGCACCAGAAGAGGTTTATATTAGACATCAGGAACAATTTCTTCACAGAGAAGGTCATGAAGCACTAGAATGGGCTGCCCAGGGAAGTGTTAGGGTCTCCACTCTGGAGGTGTGGACATGGAACTAAAGGACTTGGAATAGCCATGGGACACAGTACATTGGGTTGATGGATGGACTTGATGATCTTGAAGACCTTTTCCAATCCAAATGATTATATAATTCCATGGAAACCAAGCAGCTGTTTTGACCATTACTTCCAGTGAAACAACAGATTTGAAAAACCACCATATTTCAGTATCTCAAAGGTAGGATCAGGATTGCTACCACGTAAGACAAATTGTTAACTCTTTTAACTCTTCCTGCATTTATTTCAGACAAACTGTTTGGTTGTAAGTTATGGAAGATCTGTACTTACTACAGACACTAACAGGGCCTGTTCTGATAGGGCTGCTCTGAAAATAATGCCTCCTATTTTATTCTGTTGGCCTATGACATCAAAGTGGATGTTGACGTTGAATCTTCTTGACAATGTTCTATTACATTTTGTTGCCATGTGACAGATGGCAGCAGAGGGGTAGTCTGACAAAACTGTATTTGTCATGGAAGTGTGTATGAAGCAAACGGGTGTCAATGATTTCCGTCATGTGGAAAAAATGGGACCCACTGACATTTATCCCTCAGTGCATGCACACTGTCTCCTGGAATAGGAAATGAGTAATCCTTATGGATTTTCTGGAACCTGGACAAGCTGTCAGCTCTGACCACTACATTGCAACACTGACTAAGCTGAAGGCTCAAAATTCCAGAGCCAGGACAAAGAAGACAACCTTTCTCTTGCAATATGATATACCAGGCCCCATACCAGTTTGAAGACTGTGGAGCACATTGCCAATCTTGACTAGACTGTCCTACCACATCCACCATATAGTCTAAGGTTGTCACCTTCTGACAATCTCCTGACAGGTGGAAACCTGTTTGGGCTGATGAAAGATGGCCTGCATGGGCAACATTTTCCTATCAATGATACCATCATAGCAGCTGTGAAACAGCAGGTCACCTCTGCTGGTGCAGATCTGTATGAGCACAGCATGCAGACCCTTGTTCATGCAGGTGAAAATGCACAGCTAATGGTGGTGGCTATGTTGAACAACAGTGTTACTGTGTTCTTTGCAGGTGATGTAGTTTCCATTGAAATAAATAGGAGGTATTACTTTCAGAGCAAAATATATAATTTAGTGTTCTCTTGCAAACACATTGCCTTGCTACAAGTTAATTAAGTACATTTTATAACTACTTCTAAAGCTTCTTCTTGTCTGGTGGGAAGGCCAGCATATCAGCTACTAGACTTAATTGGCCATGCGCTCACAGTCAAACAACAGAGTTTAAACTTTCTGTCCCCAGCCTGATCATACATTGCACAGGAATGTTGAAATACTCCTTTTTTCCCTTCAAAAATTTTACAAAACCACACAAAGTTCTGCACATGCCCACATGCCAACCACAGAAAGTAGTGGAAAAAAAATATGAATGATAATTACTTTTAACTCAAGCTGTGTCATTGTCTGATCAGCATCATGGTCTGAAATAACAACCACATGACTGACTGCAGTAATGTTTTCACAATAATCTTCTGTAATGTGTTTTTATAATGCTGTACCAGATCTATACACCACAGTTCCATTCTTTAGAATTTGAAATAGCACTTAGTTCACAAGTCTTCTAAAATAGTATTCTTCTAAACCAAATTTAACTATCCTGTTGATGTACTGTCCATTTTCAGGGTTAATTAGAAAAGGACATTCAACGTTTTGTCCAATTCAACACTTACAGCTTACATGTGATCGTATTCCCCCTCACATAGTACAGCACAGTCACTAGGTCATTTCAGTTTAAGAATTTATACAAACTGAATTAATTTTAGGTGAATTTCAGAATGCATACAATAGATTCAAAATTGAAATTAGACAGAAACTAAACGTTCATTGTTACCTCCCAGCAACATCCATGCCATAACCACAGCTTTTTTCTAGAGATGATGTTGGCAGCAGCACGTTGCTAGGAACATACAGCAAGCAGCTGACAACAGCCTTACAATTGTCTTTTTGATCATGACTCTTTATTTAAAAAAAAAAAAAAAAAGTTAATAAAACAAAAAGATTCAGTTTTTCCTATCTTATTCCACTTCATTTCTCCCCAGTGGAATGAAGACTAATGAATATTATCTGTTAAAGCCAAGAAATAGAAAGGAATTGCTTTTCCTTTTTCTTCTCCATATGAAAATCAAATTAACCTGAGAAAACTATGAAAATAATCAACAAAACAATAACCAACAAATCATGAATGTTTGTTTGCGTTTGGGATTTTCCTTTTCTTCAGAAATGTTTGGTATCCAGACCTAGATGGATATTATTCTCAGATTTTTTTCCAACATATGGCCAAATTTTCAATGGTCCTTTTATCTTTAGCAATTACGCTTCTAGCAGATAGTTCAAACTGAGCACTTACTGCAAGAACTCTAGAATCCCCATATGGAAAATACTGGCCATCAGCAATGTGGCACAGTTCAATAGCACTGACTAACTAAATGTAATCAGCTACATAGAAGCAGAAGTTCCCATGGCTGCTGTTTATGCCACATCTGAACAATAAATAAGACAATGTCAAGATGGCACCGGGATACAGCTGCTTATATTGTTAAAACTTTAGAAAGAGCATTGGCAGTCTGCACTGGCCAGGAACCATTTCAGATAGGTGGTTTGCACAAGAATTTGGAAAGTAAGATACTTAAACAATACAGATGTGCACTGTTCCACCTCCCTTCAAAAGAGCATATTTAATTTACAGACACAGGTAGCACAGCTGTGGATGCCTAACGAACACACTTCACACCACTGAAAACTGATGTGCAGATAACAAACCCAGGTAAAACAGAGAAAAAAAATCTAATAGATACAGAATCACAATCACCACTACTGTAAATACACCAAATCTAAGTTGAAACCCATGAAATTATTGACTTTTTAGCATTATCCTAGAAACACCCTTCCATACAGCACCAAGTTGACCACAGCAGAACAGAGCCCAGGAAACCTTTCTTGAAAACATCTTACAGCTGCCACCCTAACGTTTTACTGCTGGTATAGCAAGAGAACATGCAAGGAGAAAGAGGAATACAACAAACAAAATTTTAAAAACAAACAAACAAATGAAAAAAAAAAAAACCCACACCAAGTAGTAGCACAAAAAGAAGCCAGATTTCTGGAGCTGAAGAGAGCTGACAGCTCAGCATAGACAGGGAGTGTGAGACTACATGGCATTATAATCACATACCCTAACCAAATATTAAATACTGGTGCTTACTTTAATTTGGACAAACAAATCAATGACTGCCCACATTTCTCCCCACCTTAATCCCAGGTTTTGATACCCTGATTACTCGGACTGTGTAAATATTGGTGTATGTCAGAATGTTTCAGTGTTCTTCCAACTCAGTCTATGTCTATATGAGATGCCTGACTTCAGTCGTGGAGGTATACAAGTCATCTGCCACCACCTCTCTGCTTTCAGTTCATAACAGATTTGCTACATTTTATCTTATGGGCTGAAATGTTATGTAATGTGCCTTTCTCAGATTTATTTCAGCTTTTTTGATAGTGAGAACCAAGGTATACTTCAGACAAAATAGGTCTGCTATTTCTAAGGAACAGGTTGAAGAAAAGTAGGCTATTTCTCCCAGTGCTGGGGACTTCAAACCACTTAGTATTTTCAACAAGATATCCCAAGGTGTTTTTGAAATCCATCTAACAGGCACCTTCAGTGCTAGAGACATGCCTTTTGCCTGACTCTCTACTCCATGCCCTGCCAGCACTGCAAAGAGTCTGAACAGAGACTGGGTTCCTGCTGATTTTAACCTTCCTTAAATGAGGGCTGCACTTCAAACAAGGACCTCTCTCCTTAGCCTATTAGTCTTAGTAAAAAACAGTCCTTTGGGACCTTCAAGCACATCAACTTCCTGATCCATTTTGCCTTCCAATACATGAAGACAAATGCCCATGTTAAGCTTTGTGTGGAACAAGAAGATGGAGGGAAAAGATAGGGTAGCCTCTTTAGCAGTGTTGTAGACCCAAGGATTAAGTTTGGAACATAGCAGTGAAGCATACAAAACTCTGTGGAAAAAACGTGAAGACGGAATACAGGGAAAAGTCCAATGGTAAAGAGGAAAGCCCAAAAGATTGCATGAAGCAAAATGCTTTTTCAGTTCTTGCTCTGAAACACCCGTACAGGAACTACTGTGTCTTAGTCATTAACATTATTGTATTTTTAGGAAAATTAGAATATTACAAGCCCTCTTAAACTCATAGGAAAATATAGGTTGAAAAAGTCTCTCAAGACCATCAAAGTCCAGCCATCACCAAACACTACCAAGTCTGCCACTAAGCCATGACCCCAAATGCCACGGCCACTAATCTTTCCAGGAATGGGAACTCCACCACTTATGTGGGTACCCCTTCTGTGAAGAAATTCTTCCTGATATCCAATCTAAACCTTGTGCAACACGAAGCCATTACCTCCCAACCTATCATTTGAGTTCTGAGGAAAAAGACTGATGCTGTCCTTTCTGCACCTCCTTTCAGGCAGCTGGAGAGAGTAATGAGGTCTTCCCTCAGACTTCTTTCCACCAGACAAAACAATGCCAGTACCTTCAGCCACTCGTCATATCCTTTTTTTCTAGTCCCTTTGGTGGCTTCTTGATACCCTACACCATCTGGGATCCTTCAGAAAAATGCTCACAGATACATTCTTCCCCATCCCCTCACCCTTGCTCACCTGTGCACCAACAGCTCTGGTTGAAGAACTTGAGGGGCCACCTTTCCCGGTCATCCACATTTCGAAGGGTGTAGGGGCCGCTCCAGGGCTGGGTGTCCACCTGCACACCCTGGCACCGTCCCCTGCCCTGCAGGGACCCGCACACGTTGCCTGGATCCGGCCCCAAGGCTGGGCAACAGCGCTTCGACCGAATGGCCTCCACTGTCATGCAGACACGGGGGAACTGTGCCTCTGCCTGGGGAAGACAACAGCAGCTCAGGTAGCTCAGCCCAACCCAAAAAAGCCTCCTCAGGGCACCCATTACTACGTGCAGCCTCTCCACGGGACCCAAGTGAGTGGAGCACGGAGATCTCCTTTGTGGGACAACCTGGACTGGCAGCAGCTCTCCCTGGGATAATCCCTCTCACTGCTGAGGATGCTGGTGTCGGGTGTTTGTTTAATCCTGGTCTCTAATTGCCTTGAATGCCATTTAAAAGACAGAGTTTTGGCTCTGCGGTGCCTGCCCAACAGCCACAGCTTTAAGCAGGGCTTATGTAGAGGTTGGGAGAAGCCCTCATTAGAGGGATTAGCGCAGCACAAATCCTCGTGTTTTGCACATGACAACAAGGGCAGAAAAGACGCCCACGTCCTGAGGGCTCTGGCAGCTTGTCAAGAGGGTGAATGCCTCAGATTTATTTCTCCAGGTTTTGTCAGGCTTTCATGCACTCTGAGAAATTGATGGTCTCATTTTAGCTGAGGTGGCTGAAGAAACTTTTTAAACAAAAACCTGTAAACAGAGATAAATAGAAGGGGAAAACCTCTTCTTTTTGTAGCTCACTCACTGTTAGATAACATTTTTCTTGAAAGCAGCAGACAATAGAAAATGAACTGGAAGTGCAGTGGATATAGGTGCATCATTAACGAAAATTAATAAACCTGGTAGTAACAGCTTGGATTGGAGACTCCATCTGCTGACTGTAGAATTCCAGTGCTTGTACCATAAATATTTTAGTGGCAAGTGGAGAAGGATTCATCTCTTAATAGCCTTTTTGCATACAAAATAAATTATTTAATTGATTTTAAAGGGTGAGTAGTACTTGTCTGCTCTCTAACCCTTCCCCCATCATTACACCAGAGATAACTGTAGGGTTGGTCTGGCCGACAGACCTTCACAACAGTCACATTCAAGTATTTATTACCCACCTGGCAGGGCACGGTCTGTAAGATCAATACATACATCAGACATGCAGATAAGCAGTTTTGCTGAGAACATCAAGAAAAATTACTTTGAAAAGCTGCTAGCATGCAACAGTTTTTGCCCATGATGCAACTCCTGTACTAAAAGAATAAAACTATTCACTCAAAAGTAAGAAGTTGAAGACCTCTAAGACCATCTTGTTCAGTCACCAACCCATCTTCACCAAGCTCATTAACCACATCCCTTAGTGCCACGTCTACATATTTCTTGACCACTTCCAGTGGTGGTGGTGACTCCACCACCTCCCTGAGTGGCCCATCCCAGCACCTCACCACTCTTTCTGAGAAGAAATTTTTCCTAATTTCCAACCTGAACTTTTCCTGATGCAACTGGAGGCCATCACCTCTCATCATCCTATCACTAGTTACGTGGGAGAAGAGGCTGATCTGTAAAATATGAAATGGTTTTAAACTCGTCTTCTTTAGGATTCAGTCTACCTGCAACTGGCTTTTCCTGCTGCTGTCCTTGACACAACACTCAAAATAAGGTAGAAAATAAGGCTAATTGTTGGAAAAACGTTGAAGAAGTTCAGAAATTAAAATGGAGGCACTAATGCAAAAACAGCCTGAACTAAGCTCCTTCTTATACTACTCAGTGTCTAAAAACACCTCTCTGGCTTGGGAAAAATCAGTCCTTGAACCTGGGTTAGGTAAAGTCTTGAGACAAAGTTACCAGCACACCACATTACTGCAATCAACAGTGCAAGTATGAGAAATAAGTAATTCAGAGAAGCTGGATAAGCGTGTGGATAAAAGGAATAGCAGTTATATGACACTATGGAGATTAGTTAGCAGGGGAAAGAAAAGCACGAGTAGAACAGCAGCATGCAGTTTTTCTTACGATCACTTCCTTCCATTATAACTGTGTAAATTTACAGAGCTAGCAACATGATAAGGCATGCAAAACAGATACAGAGTTAGGCTTCGGTCCTTAGTCCTCAGGGCCCCCAACATGAGAACACTGGGACAGACAGATAGATAGACAGATCCCACATCATGTCACTGCCTGTTCCAAGCCTGTCGATCCCACAGCGTGACACATAGTGCCTTCTGAGCAACATTTCAAAAAGACAGCTGTTCTTCACTACCCAGAATTTACCACAGCTTCCCCTCAGCTATTTAGTTAAATAAAGAAGTCATTGTTAGGGCTACACAATATTAACACTATACAAATTTTACAACAGCATGTTGAATGACTTTTTATTTACTACAGGGTTTTCCTGTCTCTTCAAAATGAGTATCTCTATGAATTGGCACTGCTGATGAGAGCCGCTTCTCTACAGCTATCAAAGAATCTTTCAGACAACTTACATGAGCACATGAGCCTTTTTTTTTTTTTTTTTTTTGCATTAGAAGTATATGAACACAGTATTTCAGCTACCTGGCAGTCTGTATCAATCAAACCTAAGATCAAACTTCTCATCCTACTGACTAAGATCCACATGGATACCTAATCATCTTGGGGCTTAATATATTCTTTTGTTGTTGTTTTTTCTTTTTGCAAGAGAAAGAATAAAGAAACAGAATACTCAAAGGTACAGCAGGCAAAAAAGTTCCTACACACAACTCACACGGCTACTATAGAATTCCTGAGCTGTAAGTAGGCAATAGGTTCCCACTTTTTTGTTAATGAGAGTATTGTTTCCCAGGCTCCTTCTACTGTACTCAGGCACAGATTAGCATCAACCCAGAGAAGTACTTAGCCTTTGGAATTTTTGAAGGATTTTTTTCCAAAATGAAACATTCAATATATTCAATAGAAAGAACGTGATTATTCATATTGAGCAGTGATAATTCTGGAGATAACTAGAAACATAATTCTAAATAGAAAGCCGAAAGCAGAAAAGGATCAAGGTGAAAGTGAAAAGAAATGAGGCAGGAGGAGCAAAATGCAAGTATATGCTCTATCAACAAAAGAAATTTTATATTAGAAAATAAAAAGAAGACTAAGACACCATATCTTAAGATGCAAACATATTAAGTGAATCCTTGGTATCTCAAGCTTAGCATGCAAAAATGATGAATGCTTCTAGAATGCTTTGGCTCTCTGTGAATATTTTTCTTCCCTTTTAAGAAAATATTACACCTTAGACTCTTTCTTCTGCCAAGTCTTTATCTTGGTTTAGGGACATCTACATTGTCATAAACCTCATCTGAATAAGAATGGACTCTAGTTCTTGGAAAAAAAACTAACAAGTATTTATCAGTGTTAGGAACTTTTGCTGTACTTTTTGAGGCAATTTAACCACACAGTTGTGCTTAAACATAAAGAGATTTAAGGAACAATGCACTGACAAAACTCTACCACTGTAACTCGAAGGCAGCCCCTGAGCACTCCACTCCACAATTGCTACAGCACAACGCTGGGGCATTTATCATCTCCTCAAGCACAGGAAACTTCACTTCCTTTCCTGGTGGAGTTTTGCCTCTGACACTCATACTTCCAGCTATTTTAAAACAGGGATCTTATTAATGTTTATAAATACCTTAAGTGTAGGACACAAAGAGACATGGGCCAAAGGGACCTCTTTTCAACGTTCTGTGGGGACAGGACAAGGGGAAATGGCCAACAACTGAAGCACAGAAAGTTGTGCACGAACATGCAAAGGAACTTCTTTACAGTGAGGGTGATGGAGCACTGGCACAGGTTGCCCAGGGAGGTTGTGGAGTCTCCTTCTCTGGAGATATTCAATACCATCTGGATGCATACCTGTGCAGCCTGTTGCAAAGAGCCTGCTTTGCAGGGGATTTGGACTTGATGATCTCTGGAGGTCCCTTCCAGCCCCTTCAATTCCGTGATTCCATGATTCTGCAGTTGAGCCTTACTGTCCTCTCTCCATGCCAGATCATTTTCTGATCATGACCTATCATCGCAGAGCAGTTGCAATTTGAATTTCCCCTCCATCCATTAGCAAGAAACTCAAGTTATAACAGCTTAGTATGTTTTTCATTGCCCCAAAAATCATGCAAAATATGCACCAACAGACATACTCAGACTGTTTTGAATGGAAATCAATTCAGGCTAATCTTTAGCCAATGCATACATCAAATCCGACTCTTGGATCATATTTTAAGTGATGGATAAACGTTTTGGCTGCTGACTGTCGTCAATTTACATGCTCTAGATTTTGTAGAGCAAGAAGCATGATCAAGAAGGCAGTTTTCCAATGCTGCCACTAGGGATGTATTGCTCGAATACTTATGAGAGACTCACTGATCAATCTTTGAAGAAAAGCTACTTAACATAAAAGGTGGAAGCCAATTCAAGAGCAGGATACGTCTATCAAGCATCTTCCTCATTACTCAACCTTTTTCTTCTACTACTTCCCTGCTTGCCTCTGCTCTCTCTGATCCTCCTAAAAGTAGAATCCCTTGAATCTTTTCTCCCTACAATTCATTCTCCTTCCATACCATTCTGCTTTTCCCTTCCTGTATGCATACACTGGCTCTCTTTGATTTACATCCTCCCTTCTTCCACCCCCACAGATCACTGCTCTTTCACAGCCTTACCCTTTGTCTCCTCATCCTGCAGTTAGGAGAATGAGGCCAAAGTTTAGGCACGCAGAGCAGCACTGGAGATCTCATGATCCCACCCTTACACAAAATGCCTCTTTATAAAAACAGCCTCATCAGCTCCTGCTTTCTCATATTTACATTTTTTATCCAGTTCTTTACTAATTTACTGAGCGCTTTTCCTTTAGAAACCTCAGTAAAAAACTATCTACATACCACAGTTTATTCATACATGTTAGAATAAAAAGCAACTCAGAGAAGCATAACCTGGCCAGGCCTCATATCAAGTACATAAGACTTCAAGCCATGATTTCATCTTGAGTTAAATACAGTTTCATGGTCTTAGGTGAATTTCCTTTTCTCAACAATAGGCCTGCCGTGCTTGTGTGCTATCAGTCTGGACTCCAGATTGCTCAAGCATTCCTTGTATTGTGAATTCCACTCATCAATCTCTCCATGGCTTTATCAGCAGGCTTCCAGGTGACAGGATGAAATTTATCTCATCTGAAGTTAGACATCTATTGATTGCTGAAATCTACATTTAACTGGTCACCAAAGGCTCCCTCTATGGGCTCCTCTCTTACTGGAGAGAAATAGCTGCTTTTAGGGTATAATTCACTTGATTGTTTTCTGTGCTCACATTAGGACAAACTGCACTGCATTGCACAAAGGCATAACCTTCTTCATTTATTTATTGTAAAGGGAGTGTAGGGTTCAGTGGTACTCGATACACATTAAAGATCTATGTTTAGACAGATGAGTCCCACCTGGGTTTTCACTGATTCCTCACCAGGCCTCGCAGTCCAGCTAAACTTCACTCCCATAAGTCAGGAGAAGAATGCAATGGGAAATCACTACTTAAAGACATCCACTTTGCAAGCTCCAAGTTTGCTTACACTTTGTTTCTCACTTCTCCAAGTTCATACGATTGCTGAACATGTGTATATACACAATTCATTTAGGAATATCCTAAAAATCATACAGTGCTTTAGTATAGTAGATGCGTGGGGCAACTGTTTTCCACAGCCTTAAATAAATATTATGTTAAATTGCTGATACTCTTTTACACTTGAAGTCATCTATTATTGCCTGTGCATAGTTCTATCCATTTTTATCAGAGGTAATGAGCATTTCTATTTCCTTTGCAATATCTTTTCTTTATTATTGTCTTCTGCCTTATTCCCTCATTTAACGTGTCTGAGAAAACTCTTCAGAGATCAGGAAGCAGGATCATCATTCAGCTAACAACGTAGCATGTCATTTTATACCCAAATATATATATACTTTTTTTTTCCAGTGCACATTAGATGTACAGTTTACACTGTACAGATTGTGGTGAGGTTGGGGTCAATATCTCCCACATAATTAGCAACAGGATTAGAGGGAATGGCCTCAAGCTGTGCCAGGAAAGGTTCAGTTTGGATATTAGGATAAATTTATTCTCTGTAAGAGCACTTGGACACTGGAACAGGCTGCCCAGGAGGGTAGTGGATTCACTGTCACTGGAGGTGTTCAAATAATTGTTTAGATGCAGTACTAAGGGACATGGTTTAGCAGGAAAATATTGGACGTATGTGCACAGTTGGACTGGATGATCTTGGAGGTCTTCGGCAGCCTTGGTGACTCTATGGTTCTATGAAGGAACAGGGATGTAGCTTAAGCTACTTATAGTTTATGTAAATACAGTACTGACTGGTAGACAAAAGCATCCATAGCAAGGAACACCACTAATCTCAGAGTAGTCAGCTGACAAAGCATGCATATATAAAGTCAAAGAGATCTACCACTTAAGATCACCATTATATCTGCACCACAGCTGTAGATACCACATGTCCAAAGGGTGCCCGAAGACTTCTTTATCTCTACAGCTGTTTCACCAGCTTCTAAACTGGACTAATTCCTAAGGCAGTCAATAGAATATAAGATAGGATTCGCTTACTGAACTTCAGCACCTAGGAGGTAAAGAGCAAAATCTCAGTTACTGTGCAGTTCCCAATAACTGATCAAGAGAAAGAAGCAGCCCTGCAGGATGACCCATCCCAGGCATCATTGAGTGGTAAATGACCCAATCTGTGTTTTGATTGTCAGAGGTGGCAAGGGTGATTAACACGGACTCAAGACATTCAATTTTTAAATGTCTGAAGTAAAGCGAGATGAATCCCACCATATACAGCTGTGGTAAGAAACAACTTGATTTACATAGAGTAGACACTTGTTGGCTGACAAAATGTGAAGTTAAACATGAGTTATTTCAATATCCTAGTTTGGACACACACGGTGCTCTCTATGCACAAAACTCAGAGGAAGCCAGCAGTCTGGCTAGCATACAGGCCGCCTTTGTGCCCCATCCTTCAGCACACACTCAGGGAAGACGTGAGCCAAAGAGCTCACATAGAATAAAAGGGGTAAGGCAGAAGACCTCATAGAATCACCAAGGTTGGAAAAGACCTCCAAAATCACTCTGTCCAACTGTCCACCTATCACCAATATTTCCCACTAAATCATGTCCCTCAGCAAAACATCTAAATGTTTCTTGAACATCTCTAGGAACGGTATCTGTCATCCAGCAGTACAAATTGTCCCAGTCATAGATTAAAAATATGAGAAGATCCAGGTCTGGCTCTGTACTACATTAATAAAACAGTTTGAATACTGACAGACAGTATCTGAAATAACATCAGAAATCTCTAAGGCCTTGATCTTACATTAGTACTACAGCCAGTTCCAGAAGCTACTCTTCTCTCATTATTTTTATTCAGGACACTGAAGTTACTATTTCTCCTAACTGAAAATAGGAAAAGGAAGAAAAGATACTCATCCCCCATGTCATGTGGGTTAGCCCTCAAGAACACTGCCAGTCAAAGCAATGAATGTGCCCTTGCTTTATGCAAGTACATATACGTACATCCAAACAAAAATACACTGTTTCCCCTGAGGTTCACTGAGGAATAAAGATAACACTGATAAACACAGCAGGACTGATGGTCAAAAGTTCACAACTGCCCTAAATCTTCTAATCTGAGTGTTCTGATCTATACTATAAATTCTGTATTTCACCATTACTGCGGAATATGAATTCTGTGCTACTACCAAAGCACAAAGCAGGAGCCCAGAGATACACTGATGGGGTGAGGGAACATCGGGCTGAGGGAGAATTCCCAAGGAGCTGGATCAGAAAAGGTTTCCTTCCATGGGGGTCCTGAGATGAACTCAGATAAAACTCTTCTAACTCAAAGCAAAAGAAAAAAAAGATTGAATGGAGAGCACACGATTCTAGAAGTGCATAATCAGCTAGATTTATTTTTCTTTTTAAATGTATTTCCTCCCCAGAAAAAAAAAAAAAAAATCACAAAACACACATCTAGTTCTGTTTCATAAGATCAGATAACAGAAAGATGACAAGTAAAAGGAAAAGAAAAAAATCTTAAAGTTCTGCATGAGTCTCGACTCACATATTTTGATTCCCTAGTATTGATCATACTGCATATCTAAATGAGATTTAATGGATGCCCATAAATAGCACAGGGGACAAAGTCAAGAGACAGATACAAATCTTTTCTAACAAACCTATTTTCAGTCTAAGGAGAGGAAATTCTATGACATGCAGGGGTAACCTTTGCTCATCACAGAGAGGCAGGCAAGACAGTAACAAGCACCAAGCAGACTGCCTTCACAGGCAAGGGGAGGACTTACTAACAAAGCAGGCAGATGGGAAAGTCTGGGGGCAGGAGGGAGGAGATGGAGCATCTCATCTGCACAACACTGCTCCAGTTTGCATTCACTAAACCAGAGATTCAGTCAGTAGCTAAGGATGGTTGTGGATGAGGCAGTGGAACCAAATCCCACAGATTCTGGGTATCTGAATCAGACTGAAACAGCACTGCAAATTATTATTTTCCTTTGAATTCCTATGGGGTGTCAACTTCAGTACCTGACAGTAGGAAATGCAGCCACACCTGCAGCAGCAGAGAAGTTTTCCATCAGTACAGAAAGATTCTTCTGATTGGAAATAAAGTTTTCACTGAGCCAACATGAAAGTAGCATGTGTCTGCTTCCTAACAGGGGAGACAAGCTAATAGGAAACTAAATGGAAATAAAGACATTCACTAGCAAGAAGAAACCTGGAATCCAACAATGCTAGCAAGAAGGCAGAGTAAAGCAGATAAAGTTGAATGAAAAACGCCCGAAAACAGAGTGATATAAAAGCAATAAAGCTACAACACTCGGGGTTATTTTCTCAGAATCTGCCAAATCACATCAGGAAGCAGCAACAAGCCTGCAAAATCAGCCAGAAGTTTAGAAATAGTTTAGAAATAGCAGAATTAAGGTTCTCCCTTAATTTTATCTGTTTTTCTCACCTCGGGCCTGCAGCCTCATTCTGCATGTGCTACCCAAATCCCACACCGAACAAGAATCGGGTTCTCTTGTCAGCACCCCATCGGCGGTCACTCCAGTGTACAAGAAATGAAGCAGAGAAAAGGTGTACCAGCACCCACTGCAACAATCTAATAGATTCAAAGGAAGGGGTGTATCTGGAACGGTTGTAACAGCTTACCTAGGGAACTAACGGGTGCCTTTCGCCCGAAAACAAACGCCAGCCTCACAAACATGGTGAAGAACAATCCGAACGATTGGCTCCACCGTAAAAGCGAAGAAATGAGCAGCAGTTAGATGGCCTGCCCGGATCGGTTACGTTTAACGCTGCTGTAATTCCGGCCGGTTGCCGGCAGAGGGCGCTGCTGCCCGCGCGGCTCTGACGCTCAGCCCCTACGTCCGGTGCTTCCAAGCGTGAAGGGAGCGAGGCCCCCTCACTTGAGGTGGGGCGCGGCGGACGGCTGACGGGGCGCCCCGCAGATTGTGCGTGCGGGAGCATCATCTGTCTGCTGATGCCTCCGGGGTGTGTTCGGAGAGAGATTTTAAAAAATTAAAA
>VXAB01011491.1:268342-308675 GCA_013399175.1 Odontophorus gujanensis
GAACCAGGGACCTTTAGATCTTCAGTCTAACGCTCTCCCAACTGAGCTATTTCGGCTCACGGTGAAAACGTGTGTCAGGAGCTGCTCCAAATGCATTCTTCCGGCTGATATTTTTAGGATCGTGAAGAAAGCATTGTCTGAAATCTTGTGCCACCAGGCACATCACGAACGACAGGCCTTTGCCAGTATGATTGTGCCTCAATGCAAAGTTAGCATTAACACAAAAATAGACAAGTATCTGCGTGCATTTATATTCAGAAGAAAAATGCTTTGCCTGCAACTCCTTGGGGACAGCAAAAACTAGAATACTCTATGGGATTCAAGAGCATTAAATCAGCAGTGCTTTTGCCTCAGAGCTTTCAAGAACTGTGCTCTGAGTTCTGACCTATCCCACACAGAGGGAGAGTATCTGCAGCCAAGGAGGAAGTACAGCCTAGGCCTTGTTTTTCAGTGGTCTTACTCAAGGACACACCCATAAGGAAAGCTGCATCTGCAAACCTGCCAAGGCCAGCCAAGAGTATTTATAATGAAAACTAGTTTATTCCCACAGTTAGCCATTTATTCCATGTCCCATGGCCTGACCTGTCTGTGAGGACATCCCTTACACTCCCTGTGCCATTGCCTCACTCTGCTTATCTGTCCAACAGCCACACATCTCACTGCCCTGTGGTTTTACATCACAGTGATTGCTTTACTTCAAAGCAATGAATGTGATCACATAATGATTGAAAGATTAAACCCCAAAAACATTTACATAAACTCAAACAATTTCCACTAAGAGTTCATCAATAATCTTTTTGACACATCCGCTCTCAATAATGTTGCTTGCTTGGACAGTTACATGTGTCATTAAAGCTTGCATCTTCAGCAGTACGCACTCAGAATAACTTTCAAAAAAATCTATTCACTAAATCAATCACAAAGTACTTCTTTCTTCTATTTCCAACCCAGTAAAAAAATCAATTAACTTGTAGTAATGTTTCAAAGACCATGTATGTGTCAAACTAAAAAAGTAGGTTCAAGATCCATAACCTCCACTCCTAAAATTGAAGGTTCTTTGTAATCCAGCATAAATACATGAGAAATACACATTCTTCCACCACAGTTCACCCAGGCTACCTGTCATATTAAGAATGACTGTGGCCAACATGCATCTCTGCAATACTTCAGGCATTCCTGTTACTGGCTTTTGTAAAATACAAAATGGTCAGGTGGATAAGGAACACTGTGTATGATAAGGAAGCTGTCTCTCAGGAAAACAAAGAAGAAAATATATGAATGTCATGGTTGAATCAATGCGTGTTTGATAACGACGTGCTTCAATCTCATTGGTACAAGGGTACATAGCCAGTATGCCACATATTCTAATACACCAGTACATATTAAGACCTGTAATTTTCACTCCCAGGTGAAGATTTTGATTACCAAATAGGCATCAGAAACTCAAACAAATGTAAGTGCAACACAACCTAGCAAGGCATTTGTTAGGAAGTGAACAAAATGAACACCAAATGGTAACCTTCGCCAATACATTTTATAGATGGTATAATTAGAAATATTACTGGGATGGAAAAGAGACAAATATGAATATGATATGAAGAGAAATGCTCACCCATCTCCAAGGATCAAAACTCACAAGGAAACACCCTGCAGAGGAGAGATCTCCAACAAGAGATCCTTCCCCAGCGGTGGTCAGCCCTTAAATGGAGTCTAGGAGAGGTGGAGTCAGACTTCACCCCTTCTGGTCATACAGGTGAATTGCCTTCATCTGTGCTCCCACAATTGACTCAGTGCTCACCTCAGGTGATCAATCAGTGGTTCAGGCCGTGAGTCAGCAGTTCCCATACAGCATTATTATCCCACCTTGTCACAGATACAAATGTTCCTAGGCTTTGGAATACATATTTGGTGTAAAAGTTAAGTCTAGAAGCTTACTACTCAGCCTTAAGATGAATTTTATCAACCAACAGTAGCACTTTATCAACAGCACCATGCAACACACAAGAAGTGTGATGCAACTAGGAGCACTGAAAGTCTAAAGGCAGCACTACTGTCAGCAGAGTCAGGGGCATTATTAAGTGTTCAACTACTTCCAAAACTCTGGCATATACAAAGCTAAGACAAATGCCTCAAACTCTATTCCCCCTGCATAAGGAAAACACTTCTGCATATACTTGTTCTAAAGTCTGTCAGAAATTAACAGTCAAAACAACTGATCTGCAGCGAGAGACCACTCGAGATTAGAGTGCCCTAGCATCTTAACTCTACGCTTTCACAGCTCTACATAGCAGAAGTGCCTGGAACTGTGTTAAATACTTACACGTCCTGATAAAAGCAAGAAGAGTTTCTCTTCTTGCATATCTCATCTCAAATATCAAACGAGCAAAGATCCTTTTAATACACATGGATAATTAAATATATTAAAAAAAATGATCAACAAACCTACTTTTCCAGCTGGTATGCACTAGCTCAGTTTATTCACCTAATTAAAGTGAAACCAGTTACACTGTAACTTATAGCAATAAATCACGTTTGAACAAGATTTATTGACAGATTTCCAGAACTGAAGTTACTTCTGAAATTTTACATTAAAACTCATTGTTACATCTTTAAAATTTGCCACAAAGAGTAAAACAGTGTTGAAAAAAAGGAGTGCCAACCCATAACTCAAATGAAGCATTTAAAACTTTTCCTCAATAAATCGCCTTCATATCACAGACAGTTATGTTACTGGAATGTTAACTGCATACTTCAAGTTCGTTACAATTCAGGTAAAAGGCCATAATAGAGTAAGTAGACAACATCAAGACACTGAAGCAAAGTTTAAGAAAGGCTCGTACAAATCTCAGTAAGAGCTGTTTTCTTGACACCTTTTCTACCTCTGCTCTATTAAAAATTGAGCATTAGGAAGGTAACAGTTTAATTGGTCGTCTAGATAATACTGCAACAAAGAACCATGAACCATATGGGTACCATACTTAGCTTTTATCAACTCATTTAAATTCTCTAGAAACCAGTTATACTTTCCTCCTGATTTACAACAGAAGACAACTGTTTAAAGTGACAAAACACACATTACACTGTAAAAATAAACTAATGCAGATGAAAAGCTTCTGAGCTAAATATATTCATGAATGAATACATTCATTCACTGGAATCCACACATTGTTATCATAATCTTCTCATTCCAAATGAATAAGGAAGATTTGACATGTTACACTAATTTTTAACATTATAAAATCCTTCACCCTGCAGAATACTAAAAAATTTTCAATACCCAGTGAAGATAACATATTGCACCAAAAGCTGAAATTAATGGATTAAACTCATAAAGTGCTAAACTCTTCTGAAGTTATGCTCTACTACAGTTCTGTATTCATCATGGCTTGTGTTACATCAAATACATTAAGAGTTCAATGTGGTCACTTGATTGCAGGCTTTGAAGAAAAGACTGTGAGGTAGAATAGACTCCTTCAGGCTGCCTGCCCCTTTATGGAACATTAAGTTGTGCAAATGGCTCTGCCACAGGAAAGGGCTCCAAAGCTTTCTCCGCATTCTTCCAGTTGTGAAAGTTTTCCTTGTACCATTCAACTAATATGAAAAGAATGTTGGGGAATCAAATTGAACAAAAATTATATTCAAACATTTCACAGATATCACAAAATTAACAACAGAACAGATACTTAAGCAAGAATTTTAACCTATAAGGTCCCAAAAATCTAGTTTTAGTCAAATCTAGTTTAGTCTTCAAAACTCACTGGAATTCATTTTTACTGCTAAAATATCTTATGCTACTTTAAAAATATTTTAAAAATCAGTTTTAAAAATGAGCTAATTGTTCATCTAAAATTAAATTGATAAATACATTCCCTTTAGTTTCTCATTAATTGGCTGATAGAATCGTTTCTTCCCCCCTCCCTCTTCCTCCTCCCCTAACGTCCAAATCTATTAATGGAAAAAAGCATCAATCATACTTGTTTTCTTTATTCCTTCTTTCCAAGGCACTTTAGGTCTCCATCCTAGATTGTGCATTTTTTCTGAATTCATTGGATATCTCAGGTCATTGGTAGGTCTGGTGAAATACAAATCACACAGAAAACAATTTGGTTAGACTCCTTTCATTAATTAGATATACAGACCTTCAAATTGCCTTCAAGCCACGATTAGGTACGCCTCAGGTTTGAGCATTCCTTTCAACATGAACAGATTACATTACCTTCAAAAAAAAGCAAAGTGGCAACCAAGCACAGCTACAAGAACACAATTCAGTTTGCACAGTCAACTACCTAGAATTGACTAGAATAAATATGAATTAATGTTTTCACACAAAAATGAACAGTAATCTCAAACCACTGTCAATGCAAATCAGTGTGCATGCAGGTCTTTAGACAGTCAGTCACTAAACAAGCCAGTGTTCTCTCATATCAACACTCATTTCTCACTATACAAGCCCACAGATATTCACACACTTCAGATCTAAAGGACAAAGATGTCCAAAGCATAGCCATTACAGTGGCTCATTAGCTGCAACATACTTCATAATGCTGAATATACAGAATCCCAAACTGCAAGACAACACAAAGATATCCTTCCTTTATGTACAGAACATATTTTTGTTTCCACAATCTGGCAGTTAGATAGCCTAGTCGCCATCCCACATGCATTACTGACACTAGGATGTGTCAAAAGTACACAAGCACACAGAAGCAAACTACTTAACAGTTACTAAAAATGGTCTAAACTCAAGGAGAATCAGAAGTACTTTTTGAAATGCAAGTAATCACAGTTAAAGTCTTCCAAAATTCAATAAATGTTAATAAGGTATCCTCACCATAGAATCTTTTGAGTTGGAAGGGACTTTAAAAGGTCATCTCGCTAAACCCCCCCTGCAATGAACAGGGAGACCTACAGCTAGACCAGGGTGCTCAGAGCCCAAACCAGCCTGACCTTGAATGTCTCCAAGGACAGGGCACCCACCACTTCTCTGGGCAACCTTCAAGCCCATTCAACATTTGGGGACAGGGCCCAATACACAGGAATACAATCACTAATCTGAATTACACGAGAACCTACTGAACATCCACATCATGTGAGCCAAAGGCAATTTTTGTTCAGAGTCCTGTGATACATTTTGAGAGGATTCTGAAAAACTCTTCCTTTTAGAAAAACGCACTTAAAGGCACTTCAGTTGCCTGATAACTATCCAAACATGAACAGAAAATAAATATTAGTAGGGCCTTTAGAATTCTTAACTGCTATCAGCAGATATGTGACTTCTAATCACCCTAGAGAAAGAGTCATATCAGAAGTATGCAGTGGCTTATTGTTGCTGCAGAAGTGAAATGGAGCGAAAAAAAAAAAAGAACAGAGCCAAATCAAGCCTCCAATTAAAGCTGCAAACACTCAGCAGAACCATTTATAGAAGCTACCCATTTTTTTCTGCTGCCCTAGCTTTGGCACTTTGATGTTCTACATCTAAAGCAGTAGTTTCAGATTAAGCTAGAATTCTAAAATTAACTACACTCTGTAGATACATCACTCTGACTACGCAGGGTAGGTAGGTCTCACCTACAAAGAACACAAATTTGAACTAGTCACATTAACACCAAAATATTAAAGCTAAACGAGAGACAGTGGGATTCATCTGACAAGTTAAGGACACAGAAACAAACTATCCTTAAGATAAGATTTAGTTGCTATATAAAATTTATCCAAGCCCCAGAGCAAGCTTCAGTAGTTTGAAATTTGAAGAAAGTTTGCACCCTTCAAAGATTAGCAATACACCATTGCAAAGATTCAAGTAATAACTGAAAATGTGGTTTTTAAACAGTATGCTATATAGCTCAGGCACCAAATCCAGAAACAAGTTAAAAAAAAAAAAGGACAAATAAAACAGGTCTCACTTCCTCAGAAGTTATCCCTCCCACTGAGCAGAAACACTTTCACAGAAATAAAATGTATTTGTATTCTTCAGGACAGAGCTCTCCTGCACGAACTTTGCTCTTTTCTTACCTGTCTTTAACATAGTCCATCCAGTGCTCCATTTCAGATTCTGAACTGGTCTTCTTTATCTGACAACAAGCAGGGAGGAAAAAATACATTTAAAAAAACACACCCTTGCACAGTCTTCACATATATTTAAAACTGGTTTTGTTAACAAGACTTAGTTCTGTCAAAGAAAAACAAAAACCCAAATAGAAATGTCTTTTGCCTGAATTGAACAGCCAAACTACTGAAGTTATAAAACATCTGGACCAATTCCAATACCTCTTCCCCAATACTTAACTAAACACACAACTCGTTACATTTTCAACCTCCACACTTTCAGACCAAAACACAAGCAACCAACGCAAAAAAGACCAAACGGCTTTTAATGATTACACCAGTTATTGTCTCAGACAGGATAACTGATGCAGAAGTGCAGTTTGTGATAGCCTGTCCTGCACATAGCACAGCTGCCACAAAAAGGTTAACTCAGTGCTTGCAGCAAACCTTAGAAAGGCAACGTGTTATCTTACAGAGTAATGAACAGTTCTCTGCTGTAGAATCCTTACGTGCAATGCCAAGTATTGTTAACTGTTTACTCACTAAGTGGATTAACTCCTTTGCCAGCTGGACAATGGACATTTCAAAGTTAGTTCCAATGTTGTAAATTTCACCTGGCTTCCCCTCCTTCAGGATGGTAAGGAATGCTTCTACTACATCAGTTGCATATAGAAAATTCCTTCTCTGAAGTCCAGAGCCATGAATACAGCTTAAAAACAGGAAAAGGCAGAAAACTTTAGTTAATACCTAAATGGAAGCATTCCATTTAATAAAATGCATTTCAGGCAGTTCTACTGTAAGAATTTACCCAAAAGTACTTCAATTTAAAAACCTGCATGTCAGCTGTTTAAGTATATGCTACTTCTAAAACAAGCAATTCATAACTTAATTAGGAAACTGTAAGTAGCATGTTTATTTAATAACTCATTACACACACAAGTTACATACCATTTTCTGTTCTGTTGCAACAAAGATATAAACTTCGGAATAACCTAAACAGTTGAACAAACAGAAATATTTTAGAAGCCATTATTCTGCAAAGAACAGAACCAGCACCCATCATTACAAGCTTTAACAATAAGACTGTTTCAACAGTTTGAACTTAAACTTCAGCTGAATATAAATCTAAGTAAAGAATGCATCAAGCCTAGAAACAGCAAGGATTCATATTTCCTAGTGTAAGAAGAATATTTGTACACCACAGTTGCTTTTTCTGAAGTTCACAGTTCACTGCTGTTTTTTGTGTTGCTTTGTTTGTTTTTAACTTTCTCTTGTGTTGAGATGCTTACCTTTCTGCTCATCCATTACAAATCAGAAGTTAAAAACATAACGATTTACAAATTGTTCATTATTTTCACACACAGAAGTGTGATGGAGTTTAAAATAGGGTTGACTACTGCCAACTGTTTAGAACATGGTTTAAACATGCAGTAAGTTGCAAGAAACCTATAGGGAAGAAGTAATTAAAAGTCATTAACAGTCATTAAAATAGCTAAATTTGGAAGAGAACCAATAAAGAATTTCAAGGTGACCTGATAGCAGCCTTTCAATACCTAAAGAAGAGCTGCAGGAAAGAAGAGGACAGACTCTTTAGCAGGGTCTGTGGTGACAGAACAAAGGGAAATGGCCTCAAGTTTAAAGAGGGTAGATTTAGGTTAGATATAAGGATAAATTCTCCCACAGTGAGGGTGGTGAGGCACTGTTACAGGCTGCCCAGTGATGTGGTTGATGCCCCATCCCTGGAGACTTCCAGGGTGAGGCTGGATCAGGCCCAGGGCAACCTGATCTAGCTGTGGTATCCCTGCTCATTGCAGGAGGGGCTGGACTACATGGCCTTCTGCAGTCCCTTTCAACTCTAAGGATTCTGTGATTCCATGAAGGTAATAAACCACTATTCAAGTAAAATGCATTAGCTTTCAGCATTATATTTGCAGTCATACATTCAGCTACATGCTTCAATATATCCTAAAAGCCTCACAACAGTTGCCCTAGACAAGCTTTTAAACTGAAGCCACAGAAACATTTTTGTTAACTTAATACCCTAAACTTAGAAGTAACTATACTAGATAAAAGATACATTTCTCTCACCATTATTTTTCGTAAAACAGGAATGAAAAGTAAATACTTGAGGAAGAGTATAAACTGAAAAGAAGCAAGTAGTGATAGATCCCTTAAATATACTCCCAACATCAAACAATCTGTATCCATATATTCCCACACAGCTCAGTGAATGTGTGTTTCAAGGAACACTTCCCTGCATTATTGCAGAAAGACAAAGAAAATACTTATTTGATTAAGACCAAACAAAAAATTAACAAATCAAATTTTAAAATAAAAGCATCATTAGAAAAACAAGATACAGCTACACAAGTCTGACTGCCAAAGATTCATCTTCACATTATCCAAACAGGTTGGAACATCTACTTTATACTAGACATACTGCTCTCTTGAATTCACTTTCTAGAATGCTGCCTGTTATTTAACATTGCTAACTACTGCATGTAAAATGTCAACTTAAGTCATTTGTAGAGGAATCCTGACAGTGGATAAAGTACAGAAAAACTGCAGCTAAACAGAAATATCTAACTGATGTTTTATTGACAACCATTACAATTGTATATGTCATGCTGATGGTAGGATATTTTACTGTGAGATCAGTATATAAAAATCATAGATAAGCATGTACAAATATACTTGTCAGACAGTGAACTTTGCTAAAAAGTATTCTTAGAAGAAGAAAAACAACATTACAAAAACTTTAAATTATAGTACATCGAAGCACAGGAGCACAGCATAAGCTTAGCTTACTTTTTCTGGATACTGGTGTGGTCCATAAACATTACTACTCCGGGTGATAACAACTGGAAACTTAAGAACATAAAACATGCATGTGATTAAATACTAAGTATATATAATTAAAATCTATAGGGTTCTAGGTGGTCAATAAATAACATCTGCAGTGCTTCACCACAGATTTGAATGTTTCCACAAATATTGTGGAATTAAGCTACCCATATAGCTTCTAAGCAAAGGCCTCTGGCTTTCTTAGTCTACAGAAGCATCAAGAGTGACAGATGTTCCTAATCTCTCCTAATCCCCTTTAGGGACCCATCACAGGACATTACATACATACATCTTGTTGACTGAAAACTTGCTTACTCTTTTGTATTCCAAGTAAACGTTTCACAGTCATTAATATCATAATCAAGTCAGCCTGATGTCAAGAACATCTTTGCAGAATGTCATGTCAAAATGAAAACAATAAAGCATTGAAAACTCAAACTATCTTTGCCTAAAGAAATTTGAATAGTAGTTTCTTTAATCTTTTCTCCGCTGATAAGACCAGTCGATACAACTTGGATTTCAAATATTCTTCTTATGAATGGATGTCCTTCTAGCTTACTACTTACTATATGATCTTAAATTGCTATTGTTCATTCGTTTTTGGGAAAAAATATTCTAGACATTACAGTTCAGCTTTATTTCCCAGTCTGAATTTAGTTGACCCCTCCCCAACTTCCTGCAGTACACTTCCACCAGTAAATGGCAGAAGAGCTCTGATCCATCTGAACTACAACACTAGCATTCAGGACAGAGCTAACACTACATTGTCTACTACTGATTTTTCTTTTATGTGACTTTTTATGTGTTTTATTCTTTTCATTATGTGTCTAAGAGTGGAAGTATGAGCTTCAGAGCTCTTGAAGCTTCCATTAACTTACTTGGTACCTCTCCCAGTAAGACTGAACAAAACATTCCGCAGCAGCTTTAGAGGAGGCATAAGGATTTGTTGGACATTTTGGTGAGGATTCATCAAATTCCTGAAATGAAAGCTTGCATTACTCAATTGCTTTTGTCCAGGTAAGTCTTCAAGCTACAAAAGCTACAGTTGCAACTACTGTAAACATCCCTAGATATTCAAACTAGACTGAGAAAGTCTTTCCATTAGGCTCTGGGCAACCTGATCTAGCTGTGCATGTTGACTGCAGAGTTGGACTAGATGACCTTTAAGGGTTCTTTCCAACCCAGAAGCCTGAAATGAAGGAGAGACTCTAAAATGGCTATCATAACTATCACTTATACAAAACACAGTTCTTGTCTGACCTTTGCCTCTGAAATTAATTGACTCCAACTAACTTCCTGATTTATTTTCCTCTCCCAAGAAAAATATCTTCAAGAATATCAACTATGATTCACAAGGAGTATCTATCATTTAGAAGTTCTCAAATGTCATTAATGACACCAATCTGACTGTTTAACTAGTATGCATTCAACATTTTAAATACAAAACAAGCTACAGAAAAGCTTCGGGACAATTCTGATACTTGGCTTTCTAAAAGCAACTAGTACCTGCTTGTAAGTTTAAGTATTATAAAAAAATAATACGTTTAAAGAAGCCAAGAAAAGCTAGGCCCCCACACACTTTTACACTCACCTGGTCAGTGCTGCCTCCATATACTTCATCTGTACTGACATAGACAAACTTCTCCACATTGGCTTCATGGGCAGCAGCAACCAGTACATTAGTGCCATAAACATTCACATAAGTGAATTCCAGGGCGTGCCAAAATGAAAGATCTATGGGAAAGAATAAAAAAGCACCACACCACAATTCTGATTAAATGTAGGCAATACACAGCTTCCTATTGAACCGTAAGAGTTAAAGGTAGCAACACAAACCAGAATTGAACCATCAGTTCAATTGTCAGGTAGCAGGGTTATTAAATGAAGACTTTCTAAACTGAACGTTGAGACAAAAAAAAAAATATCCCTGGCCCCAACAATAGGCCAAGATGAAGAGCAAAAGCTTATTATCTAGGGATATTCAAGTTGAATATCCCTAATTAATTTCAGCTAAGTGGCAGCATAGCCAATTCCCCTCTCCACCATGAAGCATCAAGTTTACTAAGAAAAGTATCATTCAAAAGCACAATATATCTCCATTACTGTTAATGAACTGCCATCTGTTTTAATCCTTAGAATTGTCCCACTGACCTAATTAATGACTTCATGCATATCAGTATTAACAATTCTGAGAATTTTCTTGGAGAACTTGTCAGTGACTTCTGTTCATTAAGGAAGTAATGTGCTAGGGATACCTCTCATTAACGGTTTTACAGAAGATTGGCAATCTGAAATAGGCACTTCAGTGTGTAATCCATTTTGTTGCTTTTTAGAACCCTGGAAGAATTCTAAAGGGAGCTATGCTCACTCCTAGCTTCCACTCTAATTTTTGCTGCAAGGTTGGAGTCAGTCAAGGGAAATTAGCTTCATGACACGACCACACTGGCAGCTACACATGCCTAGACAGAATCTAAAATTTATGTATCAAACAAATATATATACATGGTCAAAATAAATAATAGTCAGAAGAAGCAGTTTAATTAAAGCTATGAATCCCACCAAGTTAAAAAGGTTACCTAACTGAACCACACAGTTCATAAAGATGTTAAACTGTATACTTGTTTTACATGAAGGGGAAAAAACAGAAGAGATGAAGAATATCAGTACACTACTTCAAAACACACATACGAGAATAACACTAAAACATGCTACAGTGCTCACCTACATGTGTTTGGGCTGCAAAATGAAGAACTATGTCAATTTTCTCAGTTTCAAAAAGTTGTTTTATAAAATGAGGTTCACAAATGTCCCCCTAAACAGGAAAAAAAAGAATTAAATTAATTTTTTACAAAAATAGTAAGCTTTAAGTTGTATCAAGTATCACATAAATTGTTACAAAGCAGGCAAGGAAAAAGTTCTGCAATAAGAACAAGCCTGCGAAGCCAAAATATGTCTTATATCGGTCACAGGATTACTCAGCTTATTCTTCAATAAGAATAACAAAATTCAGACTGCCCAGTTACAAGAGGAATTTATAACCTCCAACAGTAAACAAGAAACTGAAATCCAGAGCATTAGATACAGTTAGATACTTTGTTTTAGCTCTCCACAGATACAAAAACAGCTAGCAACTGAGTTTGGGGCACTATGCCAATGCCATGTCTAAAAGAAGACCCCACTTTTTTTTTAAGCAATAGCTTCAACCATAGTGGCATAATTTCAGGATTTATACTACTACTTAACACGAGAAGCAACACCATCTCCAAAACATACACAGCAGAAGTACAGCATGCAGCTTGTACGTGAGCTAAGGTTGGGATGCGTGCTCATTGCAACTAAAGTTTGCAGATGGTGACACCCAGTGGCGTTAAAGATGAATTTCATTTTCTCTGTTGCCAAAAACAGACAAGTTTTCCAACTGTTTTCTGTGGTTCTGTTTTAATTACCAGAATATTCGAGATACTTGGAAGGGAGCTAGGAACAACACACAAGTCATTTGTTAATCTGACAAACAAGGGTAGTTTACTCTTGGAAACATGAACTAAGAAAAAGCTTTTTGATACTTAAAAGGCAATTCACATAGTTCAAATGCACCTATGTTTTTAGAAGTTCTCATGCAACTTTTCCAAACAACAGCTTCAAAGAAGTACTGCATGTAATTCAAAATAAATAAGTTTTTTAAATAAATAGACTTTTTAATTGAAAACAAAGCTCTGTGGTTTTTGGAATTTGTTTTAAGATATTTTCCTCTTCCTTTAAAGAAAGTGCATTCAGTAAGATTTCTTAAACATTTCTCTTTCTTCTAAAACACTGTCAGATGTAGACTGTGTCTTGTACAGTCCGTCTATACAGCACTCATACACACTGCTTCATGCATTGAGAGGTATTTAAAAACATCAGGAAAAACAACAAGAGTACTTTTGGCATCCTGAAACCAAGTATATTTGTGTGATACATACTCCCTCAAGCGAATTTTACCCAACAACTCAGGCATAATCACTTACAGAGAGAGAGGTTTACAAAAAACCAACAGCTATGGAGGTCACCAACCAAGCATGGAAAAGTTTGATTCCCAACTTTGACTGAATTTTAGAGAGAAGTCGAGTTTGTTTTCTGCCTCTGAGAATAGCTGTCACATTTATTAAACTGAATAGAAAATTAAACCATATGCTTTTCTATGATACCCTGCAATCTCAGGCAGCCTAAGCTAGACAGAGGGACCAGCATCAGCACTGACTGCCATACAGCACACAAATCCAGCAGCCTGAGTATTTATCTGAACAGTAAGCCTAAATTCATCCCCTATCTGAAGTTTAGAATATCAAAACAGACAAACAATTTAACCAGCAAACATTTTACGAAGAGAAAGCATACCTCGAACCTAGACTGTGTTCCAAAACAACTACAGAATACATAAGAGCAGTAGAAGTAACAAAATAGCCTGATCTTCAGCACAGATAGAATAAAGAGTACATTATACAGCAAGGAAAGTGACAAGCTTCAGCATTTGAATGTGAAAAATCTACAAATGCCACATAAGCATGAAGGAGCCAGATCTGAGGTTATCTTGTCTGTTCCACCTGTCAAAAGCAGTCACAGAAATGAATGAATAATCACGAAACCAGTTATCTCTAAACTCCAAACTTTTATTGTACAACAAAATACACTTATTTTCAAAGTCTGCTTCACGTAGGAGTCGGGCAACAGCATCACACAGCTTTACACCATCAGAATTCTCAGCTGAAACATAAGGTCTTAATAACGGTATACAAATGACAAAGTTGCTTTTACATCCATCTGAGTGTCAGATACAGAAGCATGCTCCAGACACTGATTTCATCTCTACAATGAATTAGTAGAAACAATTTCAACTTGCATTTACAGTAAAGCAGTGGCCTTACCCTCAAGTTCTACAGAGCTGTGGAAACTACATTACTTTGCTAGAAAACACACACAAGAAAAAAGCAAAAAAAAGACAAGAAAAAAAAAAGGATTTATCACCTGGATAAACTTGTAGTTTTCCTTCTCAGAGATGGTTTCAAGATTCTTCAAGCTTGCACAGTAGTCAAGCTACAGAGAAATACCCACAAAATATCATCAAATAGAAGAAAATGGAGAAAGATAACTCAGCCCCAACCCAATTATGAACAAGTTTAAGAATAAAGCAAGAACTTATTTAAATGAAGAGCTATTTCACAAGTTAATGTGACGAAGCATGAGAAACAATGAAATCTGGATAATAATTTCAAAGTGCTTCGATACCATTACTTCAAAACCCTTTTCTTTTTTAAGATAGCAATTGTTTGATACTTTTCACATGGAAACAAGTGAAAAGACAAAGGGAAACTCAACAAATAGTATTTCAAGTTGACTTCAACCTACTACAGATCTTTATTAAAGGGGTCCTGCCTGGCAAGAAGGAAGCCAGCCCACTTACCTTATCTAGATTTATAACCAGGTAGTTGGGATAGTTTCTGACAAGCGACACAACCACGTGTGAAGCGCTGCAGGACGGAAGAACAAAAACACACTTAAACCACAACATCAGCTTTAAGGCAGCGAAGCAACGACAAACTACAACCGCGCCAATAAAGCGGCTCAGAGGATGAGGGAGTCGCGCTCAAGAGGAGAGCGAGACACACCCACGCGAGGCCACAAGCCGTCGGCATACAGAAACGCGACCGCACGCAGCCGCGCCCCGGGACACGCCGCGAGCCCCCACGGCCCCGTCTCACATGAAGCCGGCGCCGCCGGTCACCAGCAAGCGCTTCTCGAAACGCGGCACCGGCGGCCCCGACATCGTCCGCGCTTTACGGCGCCGTGCGACCCGCCGCTGCGCATGCGCCCGCCCGCCCCGGGGCCGCCGGGTCACGTGGCGGGGGGGCGGCGGGTCCCCGCGATGGGGTGGCGGCTGCTGTGGGTGCTGTGCGCCGCGGGCGCCGCCTGGGGCAAGACGCTGCGGGGCGGCTTCGTCAGCTCCGCCGCGCGGCTGCAGCCCGTGGCGCGCTTCCAGTTCCGCGGTAGGTGCCCGCCGTCTGCAAGGAGAGAAGGGAAGAATGAAACGGGGAGCCGAGGAGGATTGAAGCGTGACCTTTGGGGGTGCCGAAAGGGGAGCGATGGGAGAGAGGGGTGGGGACGGCTCCGTGGGGTGAGGGAGGGGGCGGTTCGTTGTCGGCGTCCTGGAAGGTTAACGTGGAAGTGCTGTAAATAGGTCCGAGGTGCGGGGAGGGGGCGGGTAAAAGCGTTGCTCGAGGCTGAGAGAAGAGCACTGTTGAAAGCCCACGGGTCTTATGGTGGAATTTATCAAAACAGGTTTGAGGACCACGGAATTATCAGGCAACATCGTTTGTGTTAAACGAGCTAATTCTGAAACGGCAAAAACGTGTCAAAGTCCAGCCTGCAGGAAGACTCACAGAATAGCACTTCTGAAGCGTGATTTTCTTTGTAAATGTGGTTTCATCCGTTTGCTTTCAAATCTAGTGTTTTAGCTCTAATCAGTTAGTAACGTAAAGGTCCGTTTACTCAAGTCCTTATGCTGTTTGACCCAAGAGCTGCCCCGTGGTACCTGTAACCGTGCCATGGAAGTCTTGAAAAAGCAATTGGGGTGGAAGGAAGAAAAATATGGTCTGGAATTCTGTTTTAAAAAGAAGAAAGAAGGGAGAAGTAGAGAAGATTGGTGCCATATGGGTTATGTTCAGAGTTTATTTACAGTACTACTTTCATACTGTGTTACTGAGATGTAAAGAAATTGTGAAAATGTACAAACATAGAAAGAGGTAAAAAGTTTAGAAGTGAAGCTTCAGTGGTGCTCCTTAATCAAAATCTATGTTATGTTAGCCTCCTGTTTTTATGACTGGCATCAAGGCAGAGCAGTTGATTCTGTTTTTTAAATATCAAGGTGACCATGCTGTTCTGTGTGTCAGAATCACCAACGTAGCAGCAGCTGTGATAAAAGAAGCCAGACTTCACCTGTTTCAAGCACAGGAATGGCTGAAGCTACAGAATCACATCCAGGATCATAGCTGTACAGAGAAATTCTCTAAAGCTCAACTGACAAGTGAGTTCCTATCTTCCTGTTAAGTTATGTGTGTATTTAGAACCTTCAGTGTATCGGTGAATTTGGACTTTGCATCAGCTTAAGTAAAGGTAAGACCTTTGACCTTCTGTAATTTAAAAAGATTAGAAGTGTGCAATTGCTTCTTTGCATCACATCAGAAGACTTGGTTTGCAAGTTATGATTTAATAGGCCACTGGAAAATGGCAGTCCTTGACAAGCAGTGACCTTACTGCAAAGAGTTAAATTTGTTGACAGGTTCTGCTCTCATGCTTTCATTTGCACACCACTCAGAAATGAGGTTCCCGTTTGCATTTACTCATTCAGTACAGAAGTTTTCTGTAGTTCTGCTTGGAGTAAAAATAAAATGTTTTATTTTTTTTTTAAGTCTCAGACTCTTCCTTAAAGAGGTTAACGTGTGAAGAATTGTGGAGAATGTATTGCAAGATGAAACCGAAGTAGTTAGAATGAATAAATGGTTGATGTAGTCAAATGTGCAGACTAGATGCCTAGTCTTTGTGTGAATAAGGCTATACCAAAATTCAACTGAGAGTATGAATGGAGAGCAGAGCCCTTCTACATGCTATTTAACTTTTTTTTCTCTTTTTAATTAGGCAGCATATGAAATAATTAATCTATCTTCTTACAGAGGTTGCTTTCCTTAAAGGAGCTGTTTCATTTTGACTANCTGCTCTCATGCTTTCATTTGCACACCACTCAGAAATGAGGTTCCCGTTTGCATTTACTCATTCAGTACAGAAGTTTTCTGTAGTTCTGCTTGGAGTAAAAATAAAATGTTTTATTTTTTTTTTAAGTCTCAGACTCTTCCTTAAAGAGGTTAACGTGTGAAGAATTGTGGAGAATGTATTGCAAGATGAAACCGAAGTAGTTAGAATGAATAAATGGTTGATGTAGTCAAATGTGCAGACTAGATGCCTAGTCTTTGTGTGAATAAAGCTATACCAAAATTCAACTGAAAGTATGAATGGAGAGCAGAGCTACCCCTTCTACATGCTATTTAACTTTTTTTTCTCTTTTTAATTAGGCAGCATATGAAATAATTAATCTATCTTCTTACAGAGGTTGCTTTCCTTAAAGGAGCTGTTTCATTTTGACTATTTGGTTAGTAAGATACGTAGTGGAACACATGCTCAGTGTTAGCTACGCAAAACAACTTTATTAGAACACATTTTTTTCTGCTTCGTGTGTTCTCCAAACTTGTATTTCATGACAGTTGCTGCTAAGTCATGTGTTTCTTCCTGGATCCAACTGTTGATTGTGGAAGTGCTTGCTTTCAAAGAACAGAAAGTAACTTGAAACAAGTTTATTTGAATTGCATAAATGTTTTTCATAAGCAGGCTTTAAGTTAGAAATTAGTTCTAAATATTATCTAGAACAGGTTTAGAGATAACGAGCTTGCCAGGGATTGATTTATGCCTGTGTTTGTAGTTTTTCTCTTAGAGAGAGAGGTTTGTGTAAAAACCAGCTTCTTTTGTAGAATTTTAATGAACTTAAAATATTCAAATGAATCAACTGTCTTAGTTCTACAGAAGCAGCTTTCATCTGTGGTGGAGCTGATTAGTGGTGATCACTGTTACACTCGTTAATTAATTCCTTAACCAGTGTAACAATGCTTGCTCAAACATACAGAGCCACAGATTTAATATGCAGCACATTCTTATTTTGGAGAGCTTGCCTAGTGGTTAGCAGTTGATTTTAGGAAAAATACTGCTGCCATCACTTAAGCAGATGGAACTTTTCATTCGTGCGTGGTTGGTTTTAATGTCACTAATTTGAAATGTGGATTTTTTTCAGTGGTCTCAGCTCCTTAGTGTCAGTTGAAATTGTCTGTGACAGTTTGGGAAAGATGCTATAGAATGTGCAAAGTTGCACTTCAAAGCATGCCCATCAATTATCGACGTTCCATGTGGTTGTTCTTGTTCTGTGCTCTAAGTATCTTTGAAAATAGGATAGAATCAATTTCACAAACATATTTTTTTTGTAATGAGTCAGTATCTCTTGGCTAATACAGAAAACCTGGTCCCATTGATACTGTACCAGGGAATAGAAATGTGCTGAAGGTAATACTGTTTGCAGTTACTGGCTTCTGGTGGAATGGAGCCATCCTAGGAAACCCAAAAGCTGAGAAATGGAATACAGTACATATCTTCACAAGCCATTGACTGCACCTAGTTGAAACCAAAGATGAGACTGGAAGTCTGATCTCAGGTATTGTTGGTGAGCTTTCAAAGCAAAGACTGCTGTATGCTGCATGTAGTTCATAAACTGTAAATGATGCATATTCAAATTCTGTCTTCATTCAAGGATGAGTTTTTTAAAAACAAGTTAATCAAGTATCTACTCTTGTTTATTTGTCTGTCTGTTTGTTTGTTTTCTTCCAAAGTGACTGTGAACCACACAGAGCAAAATCTGACAGTGTCCCAGATTCCTTATCCGGAAACATGGTATGTGTTTTATGTAGACAAGTTTACCTGCGAGGAGAATTATTCTGAAACCGAGGATATTCAGTTTGAAATGGTCTTACTAAATCCAGATGCAGAAGGGAATCCATTAGATCACTTTAGCGCAGGGGAGTCTGGTAAGATTTTTTTTCTTAAAATTAGATTTGTAAGTTAAGGATCTGATCCCCCAAACAAGTCAGTAGTTACTATGCTTGTGAAAATATGGTACGGGGTAAAGGACAGCAGAATCTTCTACGTTTCAGGTCTGACTTTCTCAAAGAAGAGTAAATTTAAATTCATATTCTAATACTGTGGAAAAATTCTTCCCTTTCTCTAGAGTGACTTAGCAAAACTTAACTAAATACAGATATAGTATACAAGGAAAGACTGTTGACATCTTTGCTAGTAGATTATTTTGTTTCTTTTTTTCTATTAAAATTGATTCCATTTGATTGTGAATTGAATCCCTGATTTTAATCAGTTGGTTTATTTAATGTGTGGAATTCCTTAACTAGACTTTGTAAGACTTGAATCTGTGCAGTATGAGTTCATGTCCAACATAAACGTTTTACCAGTACAAGGTCAGCTCACCATCTAGGTTTTTCCAGGTTTGTTATTCACTTTGTTTATAGACTGCACACTATGAAATGTTTTGATCCTATTTTTTTTATTAAAAAAAAAATACAGATTTAAGTCTTTAGACCCCCGAAGAAAAGATTCTGGAAATGTCTCAAGGCAGCAGCAGAAGATAAGCATACATAAGAGTGTATGACACTTTGGCCAGTACAAATCAACTGAAATGTAGTGCTTAGCTTCACTGCTTTGGAAGGCCTAGTTAGCATGTCACTGACTTTGACCAAAAGTTGTCTTCATGTTCTGATTTAGCCTACATACCCAGGACTAGCCTTATAGCAGTGCTAAGAATTGCATGCTCTGCTGTCCTGGTTGGTATCCATTGAATATAGAGGGAGCCAAGGCAGGTTCCTTGTTGAAAGGAGGAAATTTTTCACACTGAAACCGTCAGAGGAACCTGTAAGAAAGTTACTTGTCACCTGTTTTTCCAGTCTTACAGGGTTGACTTACTCCTTCTCAGTTGTGTTTCTTACTCTGCACATGTGGTTTATTGTTCTAATTTGGTGAATTCTGTATGCAGAAGCAAATTCTAAGTTAATTCACTTATTCTCAAAAAGTAGTCAGTGTTTTTTTGCTAAATTGAGAGACAGTCAGTGGCATTGTGTGGCCTTTAAGTAATGTGCAGTCCTAGAAAGACATCTCAGCCCTTACATTTTTTAATAAAGATTTTCAAAATTAGGAAGCAGAACTCAAACAAGCTTGCATGCTGAGTAAGGAGATCTATAAGTACTTGTATAAATGCTGGTATTCATAGCTAATAAGGAGGAAATAGGATGAGCTTTACACGCCATGTCTTCCATGGTTGCAGATGATCACCTCTTTATTCAGAATGAAAAACTGCAATACTGCCAGCAATCCTGAAGTGACATACCTATATCTTATTTTCAAAGAGCCGAGGAGGATTTCTTCTCTTTAGAACATTAGACCATCAGAGAAGAGATCCAGGTTCATTTCTTGTATTTTATTTTCTTTGAGGGGGATGAAGTCTGCTTAGATGTTTCCAGTTAAGTCACCCATTACTCTAGTCCTGAAAAATGTGTCTCTGCTGTTAAGCATTCTCAAAATTAAATAGGTTTTAAAAAATAAAGGAAAGAACTTGCAACTGTAACTTTCTGATTAGGGTTCTTGCATTTAGAGAGAAGGAAGCCTGGTTTCCAGTCCCTAGCAAGCAATTTTTAACATTTTACTTGGTAAGGTATTTAACATAAGACTGGCAGTAGAATTTGAAGTTTCTAAGAGCAGCTGACCAGGTGAACAGCATTTGTAAAATTGTGAAGTTAGGCACTTGAAATGAACATGCATATATTTTATTTTCTGTGTCATAGAATGGTTTGGGTTAAAGGTCATCCATTTGCAACTATCTGATGTGGGCAGAGACATCTTCCATTAGATCAGGTTGCCCAGATCCCCATCCAGGCTGGCCTTGAACTCTTCAAAGAATGGGGCATCCAACAGCTTCTCTGGGCAGCGTGTTGCAGTGCCTCACCACACTCTGAGTGAAGAATTTTGTCCTGATGTCTAATCTAAATCCACCTTCTTTTCATTTAAAACCATTATCCCTTGTCCTGTTGGTATACTCCCTGATTATTTCCCCAACTAGGTGTTGTGGAAGTAGGAAAACTTAAAAAGACAGCTTGAAAATTACTTCTGTTGTTCTTTTTTTTTTTTTTTCTTTTTTTTTTTTTTTCTTTTTTTTTTTTTTTCTTTTTTTTTTTTTTTCTTTTTTTTTTTTTTTCTTTTTTTTTTTTTTTCTTTTTTTTTTTTTTTTTGGTGGAGTTTTTTTGGTTGTGGGTTTGGTTGTTTTTTTGTCTTGCACGGGTTTGTCACAGTTTCTTTCTAGTGGCAAAGACTTTTCTGTCTTAAATGTTTAGTGTTTTTAAAGTGCACTCAATCATCATGATGGGATGTATCTCCATAGTCTTTTCCAACCTCAGTTGACTTTGTAGAAGACAGATAAAAGAATGCTTTTTTGTTGTTTGGGATTCTTCTTTTTGTCAGTCATAAATGATGCAGAGGTATACAAGGGAGGCACAGCGACTCTGAAGTGTTAGATCTTTAGTGAGTCTTTGTTATCATGTGCTCTTTATGTCCCATTTCACTGTATGCATTTTAGACATAGAAGTTAAAGTACTAGCAAATATTAAGAACTCATCTAAAAGTTTTCTGTATTTGTCAGTTCTGTTGCTTGAATTGTTACGTAGAAGAATAGTGACACCCAGTGGTTAACTATGTCCTGGATTTCTCTCTTTTCAGACTACCTTTAATAAATGTAGCAAAAAAAGAAATAATTAAAAATGAGTGATTTAATAAACATATTTCTAATGAATGGGCTGCAATAATTTTCTTTTTATCAGGAAGCTGTGTGCCACTTTACAGTATTTCAATAATTGCTATAAATCTTTTCATATTTGAACAGAATTTATCCTAAACTCAGAAAAGGCATGTTTGGGTAAAAAATACTTTATAATTGGCTTGCTGAAAAGTTCATTGAGTCTTGGGTAAAATAGGTTAGAGTTTGCACATTTCATCTTTACTATTATTTTTGGATGACAGTAACTTTGTATTATCCAGTGATTATATGTAAATAACGTGGAGGTTTTTGCTCACTGCTAGCAATAGTATTTCTGTATAAAAACTGAGCTGTATATCTTTTTTTTCTTTCTCCCCCTCACAGGATTACATGAATTCTATTTCCTGCTTGTCCTAGCATACTTTGTAACTGCTTGCATATATGCACAGTCCCTGTGGCAGACAATTAAGAAGCATGGACCAATGCATACTGTATTAAAGATGCTTTCAATTGCGTTACTGTTGCAGGCTGGTTCAGCTTTTGCCAACTACTTGCATTTCTCAAGGTATCTTTACTTTTGCTTTTAATCTTAGACTTGAAGGACGTGCTGTTTTAAAGTATAGTGCATGGTCTTTCCTGTGCTGATTCTTACGNTGGACCAATGCATACTGTATTAAAGATGCTTTCAATTGCGTTACTGTTGCAGGCTGGTTCAGCTTTTGCCAACTACTTGCATTTCTCAAGGTATCTTCACTTTTGCTTTTAATCTTAAGACTTGAAGGACGTGCTGTTTTAAAGTATAGTGCATGGTCTTTCCTGTGCTGATTCTTACAAGGCATAGGGCTGACTTTTTAGAAGTTGCCTACTTGTAATTGTAGAGAGGGCACAAACTTAAGGATTGCTTACTTTAAAATATCATCTTTTATTCTGTTACCAGTTATTCCAAGGATGGAATAGGAGCACCTTTTATGGGAAGTCTGGCAGAATGTGAGTATGCTTGTCTGCTGTTTTTTATGTATTCATATGTGTTAATCCATATAAGGCGTTAATGAATGATGTTCTTGGACTGAATTGTTATTCTGCACTGTATCACCGGATTTCAAACATGAAATGTTGAGCAATTTTTAAGTCACTCTTCTGAAAAACGTGTTTTATTTTGAAAGTTTATAGTAACTGTACTTAAAGCCCTATAATTGTGATCCATCTACAAACATTTACCTACGTAACTATCACCAGAATAAATCTTTCAATATGTTGAAGTGCTTTACTGAGTTTGCATGATCTGCTGAAGCTTTGGAGGAAACTATCACGTTCTGTGGAGTGTGTCATTTCAGTAGCAAATCAACATTGATTATAACAAAAACATGTTTGATAGCACAGGTGATAAGCATTTCTTGCACCACTCTAATCTTACGTGAAGAATTGATGGTAACAAAGCATCTTTTGCCACTCCATATGGGTTTTCTGAGTTCTCCTGTGACCTGAATTCTTCTATCCACACCACCCAAAATGCACTAGTTTATTCTTGCAAGTTTGGAGTCTAGCGTTGCTCTTATTTATTTATTTATTATTTCTGCTCTGCATATTTTACATCTGAAGCATTTAGTGATTCTTTCTGAGCAAATATGTTGCCTTTTGATTGGTCTGGAGCATGCCAAGAAGGAAGCACTATGATAGTATAGGCAAGTAATAACCTATGTAGAAAAATACTTCTCGTCATAGAATTCATTTAGAAACTTGCAGTTGGAAATAACAGCCTCTTGATGGCACTTGGCTCCACAGTAATTGATGCTCTTGTTTTAAAAAGTCAAGTTAGAAGTCTTTGCAGCCTCTCTAGCAACTGGGTTTTTAAATTTTCCCTCTTGTCTCCTGAAATGAAATTAAGTTGAGACTATGGACCTGGTCATAACTCCTCTCCACTGCGAAATCCAGTGTTAACTGTGCTGCCAGAACTGCAGAGAAAATAGCTGCATCTTAGATTTGCTGTGTATGTGTGTACAGATTGAAGTGGAAATCACGCTTCTATTTGCTTACAGGGAAGGTTACTAAGAATGAAGTAGTGTCTTTGAATCAATACCTGAATTTAAGTGACTCAGCTAAGAGGCTTTCTCTTTCGTTCTTAAAATCTGTGGTTCCCAAAACAGTAAGAAAACAGAAGGAAAATAGAAAGCTTCAGTGCCAATTGCAATTCTGAAGGATCGCCGATAGCAAGTGTAGTTTGGAGATGGAACACGCTACCATCTTTTTTCCTGTATTAGAACAGAAATCCTTGTTAAATGATCCCATTTTCATTAACTTCGCTGGGAGCAGAATTTCTTCTAGAAACCTGTTCAGATGCTGTGCCAAGCAATTATTCGTTTCCCAGCGTTATTTAATCCTTACTATGTACAAAAGCCTGTCACTGTCTAAGTCATCATCTGAATCAATCATACAATCATATAAATCACATGAATAATCCTGGCATGTAAAAGCATCTCTAATAGCCATCTTTTAACTTCTGATAAGATCAAAATGTGAGAAGTCAAATGGTATTATTATAGCTGTTGAACAGCTGAAAATGTTGTTCAGGCCAGCTCCTGTTCTTAACCCTGCCATGAGTGGTTTCAAAAAATGTTTATCAGTGTGGTGGTAGGTGCTTTATAATTCTATATTTATATATATTTAAAAAAAGAAAAAGCATGATGAAATCAGACAAAGTGACAAAGTCAGTATCAGTTCAGTAGTATGCGACTTTACACTAATCCTAGATATCATGGGATCATTATTTTTTCCAAACTTTTCTTCAGTATAAAGCCTCATCTTACTTGTACTAAAGATGTATGTGGCACCAAATACTAAAGTACTGATTTTTGTCTTAAACCATTCTGCCTGGGAATCCACTTATATTGTTGCTGCACTGAAGAGCAGAGGAATGAGTATCGAAGACTGAGAGATGATGTCTGCCTATAACTTACAGGGAAGGTTACCTTTAGGACTGAGGGAAAATGAAATGATTGAACGCTCTCTAGACCATCCTGATTTATTCAGACATTTCTCTAGCCTGGATTTGTAACATGGGTTTGGCATGCCTTGAGCTTACATAACAATTTTTCTAGGGTGCACCATGCCTAGATGGCATTGTAAAATAATTACAGGCTCTTTTTGTCCCAAAATGCCAGTTCATTTTTAAAGTTTGAGTCTACCAAAAGCTCTTGACAGTTGCTAAATAACAGAGATGTCTGAAGATGTTAAAAGTATGTAAGCATATGAAGTATGAGAATACCAAATAAATCCCAAGAGTAATATGTTAACATGTTGAATTTTTTTATATCCATATTTTGCTAGTGTTGGTGAGCGTCAAAGAAATACAATAGCTGATCTTCATTTGGCACAGATCCCTTGTCTGCTTGTTTGTGTACAGAAGCAGCATTTTCTATTGTATGTGGAAGTATATCTTTTTTTTTTATGATACATTCCAGCTGTTCCATAAAAACAGACATTTTCATCTACGATGTAGAAACATTTTCCTTATATCTGATAACAGAATTGGAAATGTCAAGTATGGAACTAATTTAAAAGAACTAAAATATGAAGTGAATAAAAAGCATTGTTGCACATAGTGACCATCTCTAATTTCTGAAACAAATTTGAAATTTACATAAGAATTAATTTCTCAAGTTGCTTTTAGATCTCTGCTACGCTAGTATTTTGAGCCAGTTTACACTGAAGTCCGTATGCCAGCTTTAAAATTGTTTGGTAAGTTTCAGTCAGAAATTTACCAGCTCGATGATGCTTGTGGATAGCTTCTTACTGAGGATTTTTCTGTGATTCTGTGAGTTCTGAAGCTTAACAATCACCCAGAAATAAACTTTCAGTTCTTTCTAGTATAAGCAGTACTTCAGCAAGGATGAAAAACAAATGGTTTAGTATATTCAACTTGAAATTTTCCTTACTTCAGATACAGCATCAAACACAGGCTAGAGACACTGATTAAGAAAGTAGCTTCATGAGTGCGTGTTAATTGTTTCCAGACAGAGGGGGAAAAAAAAGTGTACACGGTGAAATGAGGCAAAAGGAGTCTGCATTTAACAAAGTACAGACGGATAGCTGCTTCAAACTAAGTTAGTGTAGGGTTAGTCATTATATTTACCCTTTAAGTATCTGACAGTGGAATTTGTCCCAAGTATTTGTGTTTTCTGTTGCAAGCTACGCCTTCCTTAAGACAAAATGCAATTAATTCAGAAGTACAATGCCACTGTTTGATTTTTGAACAAAAGTTTTGTGGGACAAAGAAAGGAGTTCATTTCATTGTGTTTTATATTTGCAGAGTGATTAACATACATATGATTTTAGTCTGCTGGCCTTTATAAGTCTGTTAATGCAGGTGGATTCTTAAGCCTAGGCTTCTTTGACAAAAGAGTAGAAATGGGAAGAATGTGGCACTGTGCCCATGTCATTGCAGAATTACAGCATAAGTAGAGGAAAGCTGGTAGTGGGCTGTTTGGTCATTTAAGATGACCAAAATATCCACTTTCTGTGGCAAATCAACTTCAGTTAATCAAACTGTTAGTGAAGACTATAAGTGAAGGTGATTCTGAGGCATAAATATCCATCCTTTGTTTGTGAGTGTAGTAAATAACTCTCTTTGTTTTTAGGGAAAAAAAAAGTATATTTTTTTTGTGGTGACTGTATGTTTTTCTTTTGTTTTTAATAGTGTTTGACATAGTCTCTCAGATACAAATGCTTTATTTGTTGTTGAGTCTGTGTATGGGTTGGACAATGGGCAGAATGAAGAAATCTTACAGCAGACCTCTTCAATGGGATTCCACTCCAACATCTACTGGCATTGCTGTAGTAGTTGTTGTTACACAGGTTTGTATTTTACATTCATATTTATACTGAAACATACGGTTGCTATTAAGTATGACAGAACTGTGAACCAACTAATTTCAATATCTTATGAGAGAAGTATATCAAGACCTGCTGAAAAAAAAAAAAAAAACCCACAGTATAATGTGCACCCAGCAAGTCTAATAAGTAACAACAGTTCCTCTTTATTTTAACAGTTTGAGGTATAGCTTCACAGCATGTTTTTGTTCAGCAGTAAAACCACCTAAGAAGTTCCCACAGTTCTCCAAACTCCTGGTTGTATCAATTTTTCATAGTATTATACTGTAAACCAGAACAGTGGAGTGATCTAGACTGAATGAGAAGGGGAAAAAAAAGAGGTTTTGGCATGATCTTATCAATCTGATTTGCAACTTGGTCCTATAAATAGCTGTAATCAGTACAGTTGCGTGGTTGTGAACTGTGATATCAGTGCTGAAAATGAGGGGCATGGGAGGAAAGATGAGAGAAATATTCTTTCAGTTCTTTTTCTGTCACCAAAAATGTGGGTCTATGTCTTCATCTTAGAACTACTTGAGCAGGATGTCTAATGGTCTTTTCAATCAGTATAAGGCAATTCTTTAAAGGTTCGTACACAGGATTGTTCTTGCAAATATACAAATGTTGTGACACGTAACTTCATTCAAATGTTTTTCTATTAATATAAATTAGAAAGTCAAGTAAACCTGTAACTTAAAAGTAAATTGTAATGGAGATCATCCAACCCTGGTGGTGTCTTTTGTAAACAAATTTTTTTAAATCCCAGCATAAAGACAAGAGAATCTGAAAGCCATTGAGAATGAGAAGAACAGGGAGAAACTGGAGACAGTAATGAGGAAGAGATCATACTAAAGATTTTATGCCATTTGAGTAATGTCTGTAGTTAGTGCTGCTTCCAAACTAAATAAGTGGACTGCTAAAACATTAAGAGTACCTGGGAGCTTACAGTATTCTTGCTAATTAAGAATATAAACCAAAGCCTATTAAGGTCAATGGGACTGTTGAAATTTAAAGATGGGTGTCAAAGTAAGGTGGAATGAACCTACTAGCACCAATAGTTTTACATACTGGTAGTAAAGACTTCTAAAGTATTTAATCTTATTCATGCCTCTCCTCTGGTACATACATATGGATGTGTTAATACCGTCACTTGAGACTGGAAAGCTTGTTGTTGTTTTTTCCTTTTTAGTATACGTAGAAAGGGCACTTGGTATCATCAGCTTGATCTTTTTTTAGTTGTTACTTGTGGTAAAAATTGGGGCAAGCATCATACATACATACATACATACCCCAGTACTGGTCCAGTAAATATATACATATACATATATATATATATATATATATATATATATATACCATTGGCTATTTGAGCACCAACAGGGGATTGGTATTAAGTTGTCTGTCTTACTGTTCACCATGAGGGCATGTTTCTGCCACATCTCCCTTCTCAGTACTGTTGGGAATGTCAGTTTTGGTAGGAGTCTTGTAGGAACAGAGTACATATATCAGAGTATGTCATTGCCTGGGTGGTTCTCCAGTCTGTTTCAGTGTCTGCTGTCTCCAGCAGAATTTCTCTGACACCAAGAGTATCCTTTGCCTTTCTGGAGTGTATATTTTCCATCACACATTCAGTACGTACATTTTTTTTTCTGACAGATTTCTGCTTATAAAAGAATGCAGCTGTTGAGCTCAGGGGAGCAGAAGATGGGCCATGTTATCTCTGTCTGTGACCTCAAGACCTCATTCTCTGATTTAGTCTACTGTTTATCAGTCTAGATTGATGTGGGCATCAGATCTGCTGTAACAGGGCAATCAGTGATGGTGATCAGTGATCACTTCTAATGATAAAAATATCATCTCCTTTCTGTCCTGCTCTTTCTCAAAAATTCTTATGGGAGAGCCAGCTTCTCTCCATGCCAGAAACTGGATAGACCTACTCATGTAAGCAGAGATTTCTTGGGATTGCTATGGAGGATACTGGAAACCACGAGTTACCTTAACACGGCTTGAACAGTGTTTATTGGCATTCTGCTGTTATCCTACTACTAATTCACATTCCTCAGAAAGTTTTCAGGTTGTTTTTTCGGGATGGGTGTGTTGGTTGGTTTGTTTTTCTTGTTTCCTCTCCTCTTTCCATTGATGCTATTGATTCTTGATTTCTGTTCTTTCAAAAACGTCAGCAGTTTCACAGGCTGTGTTTATGGGTTATGTAGAGTGCCCATTGCCTCCTTGTCAGCAAAATCTCATAGGATCTTTGTGGCTGCAGACAGGTAGCATCTCAAAGGAGGAACAAGTCTGCCATTCATCATCTCCCTTTTTCCTAACTTGTTGGTTTTTTTGTTTTTTTTTTCCCTCTTTCATTCTCAGAACAAAAGATTCCCAGGCCATTCTGCATTCATTAACTATTCCACACTTTGCTGCTGAGACACAAACCTTGTTCATAACGTTTTACTGATAACAAGCCTTTCCCATCACATTGACCCAAGCAGTTTCAACTTTCAAGGCTGATCAGAGTGGAAGCAGTGATTACAGAAGGAAAGCTTATCACATTGACCAAAATGCATATAGAATCTTAGTGTATTAGAAGTCATGCTTCACAGAGGTCTTAGATACACTCCAAAGGTGCACTCAGGGTGAGCTCTGCCTCTGACCTCAGATCTGAAACATTTGTTACAGTACCTAAGTTCATGACATTGCATACCCAAGTACTAGACACTAGCCTTGCTCTGCTGCCGCCTAATTTCCCTTTTGCTTCCCCCTCGCCTTTATCTCTCAACAGTTATCTGCTCCATGCAAACCTGCTTTTACTAGAGATTGAATGTTATCTTGCTGTAAAGTCATTGCTAACATTGCAGGGGAAGGAAGGTGTTCCACCATAATTGTTTCCTTCTGACAGAAGAGGTGACTGTTTGGTTCTTCGTCATATGGATGTGGAGGTCCAACTTGTCTAACAGGAACATCAAGATAATGTCCTTCACAAATTTCTAGCTGTTTGAGGGCGGCCAGTACTGGACAGTGGTTGGTGTCCTGTGACTGGTGTGTTACAGAAACAAGGAGATGGTCTTTTTATTTATGAAGAAGCAGTTGTGACTTTAATGTTGCACATAAGCTGTGCACTTAACAGCTCATCCAGTTCTTCCGTATACAGCCTGAGCAGAGTTGTTGTGCTGGATAGCCATTACAATATTCACCCTGATTTATTCTCAGAGGTGAAACAGTTCTGTTCAGTGGTAACAACAAAATCTGATTTCATCTTGAACATGTAGGTATCTGTGTATTTTTTTTTTTTCATCTCATTCCCAGTACTACAGCAAAGGGAGCCAGATGTGTCCTTTTTGTGGTCAAGGTGAGGGGCTTCAGACCTTACTAATGTTGTTCTCAGGCATGGCGGTAGAGATTCTGAGTTCAAAATCAAGTTTGTCTGTGAAAGCTCTCCCTTCCCTGAGAACACACTGTCTAATCCACTGTAGCTTACAAACACTCCATAGCACAGATTTCTACTTTATAGAATGCTGCTTTTCTCTAGTGAGCAAGAATAGTTCCAGCTCACAGTAAGAGCAATGACAAATGTTTTTTCTTCTCCAGGTTTCCTATGCGTTGCTATGCGTATGACAGTTCCATTTCTACCTCTAATGCTTCTGCTTCTAATTATTTTGGAATGGCCTAGCGAGACTTAAAGAAGCTGAACTTCTGTGATCTTACACTGCTGTCACTGCATACAGTCTTTGTTCAAGTGTGTTGTCTGCACAGCTTACATTCTTCTGAGGGCTTGTCCAGAGCATACCATGTTGTCAGATGCTATTTTCCTATTAGGATTTGGACTTTGTTCTCGTGATTGCTTTACTCCAGCTCTTTGTCATCTTCTCATGAAAGTGGCTTCCTTCGTTGATGTTACTTTTGGTGGTAGGCTGATTCAAACCCTCGTGAGCTCTGTTTTTAATGTTGAGATAGCTGTGGCTTCTACCTAAAATTCCCCCTTAAATTGATACGACACTGCATGTACGTGTCAGGAAGATTCTGTATATGATTTTTCTAAAATGTTCTTAGTGTATGTCCAGTTCAAGGATATTAAAGATTGAGTTCCTATGTGTAAGTGTTAAAAAATGAAATGTTCTTTACAAGACTGCTGTCATTCTGTACCTGGTAGATTCCTTGATGTTTTCTGGGCATATTCTACCTCATGTTTCTGTGTTGGGAATTCATTTTGGTTTTATACCAGAATCAGTGCTTTAGCCACAACTTTACCAAACACTGTGCTGTTTCTCAGGATTTTAAGAGCCATTTAGTCTTATTTCTGGCTTTATCCTAGAATCACAGAATTGCAGGGGTTGGAAGGGACCTCTAGAGATCATCTAGTCCAAGAAGGATTCTCGGTGAAGTAGTTTGATCATTTTGAGTTATTTGCTTGAAGTTGCGCAGAAACAGTGTTTCAGCAGCAGTGTTGTAAGGACATTGGTCAGGTTATTTACTAGTAATCAGTGATGTTCAAGACATGTGCTTTACACTTCTTACTCTCCTGTATTTCTATTTTCTGTTCAGATGGCTGAGAAGTAATTAAAACAACAGCAGTCATGCTCACTGTGTCGTAGCCTGAGTAAGGAAAGGAAAAAGTGAGAGAGTACTCTCAAAGCATATTCTTAGCAAAAACAATCCCGATTCAACTGATGAGACTTGAGGACACCCACCTTTGGAATGTACAGGTTTATTACACATTTTAAAAAAAAAGTTTCGATCAGTAACTTTTCTGTCTTTATAATATTGATGTAGTTAGAAAGTCTTTGAATTTGTTCAGAAAGGAATCTGACTAATTTAGATTTCTAAATTGAGGCATACAATGTCTCTTTCTGAAGGCCTTTAGAGCTACCTTGCTCATATAAATCAAATTTGACTACCTTTCTTCAGAAAGCCTGCATTATTAGACACCTGAAACCCAACTGCAAGTTAGATGTCTGCAGTAGGTGGACTGGATTCCAGCATATATTCAATTCTTAAAATGCCACTCAGCTGCTACGTGCTGCTGGGAGTCTAAATTTTATGGGTATTCTAATTTGTAATGTTAACAATCCCGAACTCTTGAAAAGGTTTTATTGAGCAAGACTCAATTTTCATGCAACTCTGCAAGTATGCACCTGCCTTCTATTCAACTGAGACTTAGAAAGTAGGCTTTTCTTAATCTGTTTTTCCTTCGAGAACCTATCAGTATTCTTTCTCTCAGTGCTCCTCTAACATTGGATTCTACAGCAAGTGGATACAGTACTGTTTTTCTGAGAGTTAAGGTGGATTACTGTCTTGCATGTACCTATCCGTTGGCTGGAGTGTTTGTCCAGGTGTTACAACAGCACTTGGAACCTGTGACGCTGCCTTTCATAGTCCCTAAGAGGTTTCCAAGCCAGTTACTTGCAGAGTCAGGCTCGCTCACGGTTTCTGACCTAGCTGATGTTGAATTCTTCTTTCCACGATGGCACAGCTTCAATAGAAGGGGTGGAGAGTGGCCCACCCAAGAACAGCCTATAGCCTGGCAGTTAGGGCACTCTCCAAGGAGGTGGGAGATGCGAGTTGGATTTCCTTTAGGCAAAGAAGGGAATTGTGGGAGATCCGAGTTCAACTTGGGTGAATGCTTGATCCTTCAGGCTATTGTATAAAAGGGGCAGCAGCACCACCCTCTTACTTCCCCATCTTTAAAAAGAAAAGTGAATCCTGTTAGGATTTTGAAAGAAAAGGCGTAGTCGCCTGCCTTTGAAACAAGCTTTACAGGTTGTGAATCCCAACTGGAAGCGGACACCTCCCTGTAGCTCTGTGGAATCGTTTCAGTGGGCTTCCTGCTGAGTAGGCTGACTGTTTAACTACATTCATGTTTTGGATCTTAGGCTGAAGTGCTATGTTCCTTCCACCTAAGTTAGAGAAAACTGTAACTTGTCTAACTTCTGCAAGTTGCGAAATGCAAGTAGTGAGACCCTCTTCCTGCCAGTCAAATTTGAAGTAATGCACAGTCCCAGAAAAGCAGTTCTGGCCAGGGTTATTTGTTGTGCAACATGGCAACCTCCAGCAGGCAGAGAAGAGCATGACCAGTTGTGCTGATAATTTGATCCGTGATATGAAGATTAAGTGAGGTTTCATGTAAGATTGTTACGTTCTAAATGTATGTCGCTGTTGTTCTTTTCCAGAGCATTTTATTAATTTGGGAACAGTTTGAAGATACTAATCATCACAGCTACCATTCCCACCATGGCATAGCAAGTGGACTGGTTATTGGCCTCAGAGTTTGCCTGGGTTTGTCACTGGCTGCTGGTCTTTACCAGATCATCACAGTGGAGAGAAGCACGCTGAAAAGGGAGTTCTATATCACCTTTGCCAAAGTACGGGCTCCATCACGGAAACTGATGCCTTTTGCTGTAAATGTAATTGTGGCACGCAGTTGGCTGAAGCACTGAACTGTTTTCCTCCATAAGAAAGTTAATATTTAAGTGTCTGATTTGATTAAACTGCACCCTGTCATCATATTCTGAGCAGTCATTTTTATTTGACAGGGAGCATAGAGCTTTTCTAAACAGAAATCCCACCTTTCATTGTGTGGTTTTCATTCTGTTGATTGAAAATTAAACAATGGATTCATAAAAAAGACAGAAATGTAAATGCAGTTCCTTTAACTGTCATCTCTTTCTTCTTAGCTGGCGTATAGTTATTTTATAACTTACACTCTTCTTTTCTTTCAGGCCTGCATTCTCTGGTTTTTGTGCCACCCATGTCTTGCAACCGTTTCTGTAATATTCAGAGAATATCAAAGGGAAAAGGTATGTACAGGCGAGATAAAAGAGATGAAATTTGAATAGTAGTTGTTCTTCATGTTCAGTGTTTGTTAGCAAACTCATGCTCTTAGGCTGTTAATCTTATGACCCCAAAGCAACTTGAAAAGTCTTAGTCACACAGCTCTTATTGATGCTAATGTGAGTCATATTTTACAAAGGCATACTGGGTTTGAATCATCTAAGGGTAATCATTTCTAGACTAAGGGGGATGGGGAGATGGTTAAATCAAAGGAAAATGTGGAGGGGGTGTTTTGTTTTATTGTTTGCTTGTTTGTTTTTTAATTAAAAGCACCTTGGGGGTTCTTTTAACAAAGCTAGCAGAAAGATAAATATGTGGATTTTTTTTTGGTTGGCTTTTTAGTCTTCATCGTTTAAAAGCTTTATGTGGCTAAATAGGTCAGAGAACCTGTAGCTGAACTGTATTCTGTAGATTAATAGACCTGTCCAAATGTGTAGTTTGGTTTGTGAGCTCTGAACATTTAAAAACAAAGTTGGACCCACTGGATTTCTCCATTGCTTAATCACACTGGGAACTAGAGAGCTAGTGTGCAGAGTCTGCCCTGTTCAGATAAAGCACGCTTCTGTTCTGAGGTGATTGGCTACCTCAGTCCAGGGTAGTTTACTTCTTTACTTTATAGCTATAACCACCTTACATTTATATGCAAATATTTTCAGAAAATGAGCTTCTCTTTATGTGGGGAATATAGGAAGGGGGAGAAAACATTGTACTAAAAATATATACTACTCATGAAATATTGATATAACAAAATACCATGTTTCCTTTTTCTAAGGAAGAAATTTGGGGAGAAATGAAACCTCCTCCAGATCAACAAAAAAAATCTGTTAGTAGTTGCTCAGTGGATACATCACTCCAGTAGGGTGAGCAGTCTCTAGAGGTGGAATGAGTAAATAAAATTCTGCAGTATTTTGAGAGCTGGAGTTTACTCAAGGGAGACTGTAGTTGCTCTGCTCGTGGATTTTGAGGAAGTTTAACCACAGTGTGCAGCTGGAGTTCTTACGTTACAACGTGTTTCCTCCTTTAAATGCGTTTAGATGAAATAAATGCACCATCAATAAATACTATATTTGTGCAAGAAAAACATGTATTTTAACCGACTCTCCGTACCAAAACTTAGATCTCTGTTTTCTCAGAAACACTAGTTTCCTTGAAGGTTTTGACAAGCACTGCCTTATACGTCTCTCACGGATTAAGGGACTTGCACTGAGAAGAGGTCTAAGTGAGACTGTTAAATCGCTCCCATCACAGCTCCACGGCTGTGCTAGTTCAGAGTGTATTCAAGGTGTTTTTTTCCCCCCCCCTCTGTTTCTTTTAAGAAAAGAATATCTAAACATCACCTCTGCTTATGGAACTGCATGGGTGGTGAATTGCAAGTCTGAAATTCCCCAGAACAGAGACCGCCAGAAGGGGTTATGTGACTTGCCTTAGGGCTATCTGCTGATTTGAAAACATCCAGGTGTGAGAGCGTGAATCTTGGACTTGAGCTTCGTGTTCAAATCTGTTGTAACTGCAGCAGTATTAAAAGATTTGAAGTTAAGCTTCAAGCACGCACAAAGTGTGCTAGCAGAGATTTATTTGGATTTGTTTTTCACTTTTTCTCCTTTTCTTTTTCTTTAGATTATTACCATGGGCGTTATCCTCTGTCAGTGCATCTCCATGGTTATCCTCTACAGACTTTTTCTCTCTCACAGTCTATATTGGGAAGTATCTTCACTGTCATCAGTGACATTGCCACTAACAGTATCTTCTGGACATAAAAGTCGACATCGCTTCTGAGATGTTCAGGAAGAATACATTATGTAAAAAAAATGTGCAATAATGATCTAAATATGCAGGTATTTTTGTCGCAGGTATGTGATACATTGGTTTCACTGGAAAACTGGGTGATAGTGTCAGAGCATTTCATGGAACTTTGGTCTGACCAAGGTCTTTAGATTCATCTGTTAAAAGCATTGCTGAGTGGAGAAATCTGTAATTTGAACAATTTCCTGAGTACAGTGTATGTGTAGCATGTGGTGCTGAGCCATGTCACGGGAAAGCATAAGGAATCTTTATTCTCCCTCTCACAGCCACAAAAAAAAATGTCCTTACCTTATATCAATGCTAGGTTTGAAAGTCTTATTATAAGTACAGTTCTTAAATTTTCTGCAAGCTCAAACAAGTCTGATATAGGCCAGTTGTGAAATTGATGCGATGCCTTACGATGAATACAAGTTTTTTGGTATTTTGTTGTCTTGGTTTTTTTTTGTCATGCATTTGGGAAAAATGCATTTTATGTATAAAGGAAATGGAAACAGAAGAGGGAAAGTCCACTAAAAGCCTGTGTAAAATGTTTACAACTGTTTGCAGGAAACTTTCCTTTATTTGTTGGTGTGAAATAAAAGCTTTTATTTGCAATTACTGTTCATATTGGTTAGAACTGTGTTGAGAATGGGAGCAGTGTTTATATTTTCCTCTTTCCAAGTAAATGTAACTAAAAATTTCACCTAGTAGTGAAGATCTAAACAATGTTTGAGGCTTAAGAGGATACAGCAACATAAAGGTAATTAAAACAGCAGGCTCACATCTTTTTTTTTTTTTTTTTTTAATGCAAAAAAAAAGGAATGGGTGATGTGGCACTAGAATTTTAATCCTGATATAATTCATTTCTCTTACATTGAGGATTCAATCATAATTAAGCCATATACACAGATTAAATTAACAGAAGCATTTCATATAAATGTTGGTTTCAGTCATCAACTACCCATGAATTCCTGCCCAAGGATACTTAATCAGGATTAAATTTTCTATGAATAATTGAAAAACAAAATACTCACTGGATTTGTTATAATCCACGTTGGCACTGAGTTCTAAGTAGTTGCCATCTTCCATCCATTGTAATAAAGCCATACTACTTTGTGATGCCCTAGCATTCAGAAAAACAGCGTAAATATATACTTTATTGAAGCGCCTATTTATTGTGAGTAGGTCGTGCTGACATTTTCCTTCATAATAAGAATGTACCTATTGCCATTGTGACTGCAGTCCTTCTTGGATTTTCTTTATTTGTCATATTGTAGCCTTCTTACTGTGAACACTTGTCTCTTTGCAGCACTTATTTTTATTTTCAGGTAAATCAATAGTCGTTTCTTCTTAATGGTATGCATCTAATTATGCCTCTATGAAAACGTGAAGACACCAGGGTTCTAGCTTCAAAACAGCCCTAACTTTTCATTCATGTTTGCCTCAGATGTGAGCATAGTTGAAACATAAGTCTATTCCATTTCGGTTTAGAGGTGAAAGTAGACATTCGCCTTTGACTAAGGCGAAATGGCAACATGACAAAGTTGCTCATTAAATCATCTCCTTTCTTATTGTTTGTAATTCAGATCAAGAATGGCAGGTTGAGGCTGGAAAAGATGAGATATTATGATTTCACACACAATCTTCAGAATGATTAAAAGATTAATTATTACATTCCTCTGATAACCACACAAAAATATTATTGGTTAAAACTTCAGTCTTTATTTCCCTGCTTATCTCTGTACTTTTCATCTTCTCAAGAAAAAAGCATCCTGTTTTTGATAAGTGTCCAATAATGCAGTAGAAGAGTTCTATCTGTCCTCATGTATAAGACACGAAATTCGCACAGAGAAATAGAGTTTTCTGATAGACACAAGAGCTCCTTTATAGCTCGTGATCTGTCACGATAAAAGTTTTAACCTGTACAGAAAAACTGCGTGTGACTTTCAGAATAGATGTTCTGTTTTATTCTCCAGCAGCGTTTTGTTGCTTCCTGTAGTAGCTCTGGCTTCAATCTGTCCGTATTAAATGATATCTTAATTTTACCTTCAAAATATACCCTACAACACGTAGAGCACATTCAGAATTCATAGTTCATCTGGGTATACATGTGAAGTGTAAGATGCTGTCTCTTAATCTTCTTCAGATTGCCCCACAGATCAACAGGTAACATTATTCTTTTAGTCCGCCATCAAATCCGATGGTTTGAAAATAACAATTTTATTATTAATGTAACTGCAGCAGGTAATACCACTTTCTGATGCTAAGCTGCACCACGGACACACATTTCTGCTCGGACCTATTAACATTCTTTGCTAGCTGTCATCCACAAATGGTGAGGTTTAAAATCATTAACACACGCTGTAGTGTTAGGTCAGCATCACTGTGATAATAATCAACACGTCTGTTAATTCGGTGTGTGATATCCTTGGGGGTAGGGGGCATGAAGTCTTCAAATATGGGCTGTTTACAAAACTTCATGCTTGCCTGTGCTCTGGCTTGAAGCTTACTGCCTGTGGGTCGTGCCTTGGGAATGGATTGAATATGTGCCTGTCTTAAATATTCCGTGGGACCAGCTGATACAACCTTGCTTTTTTTTTCATGCTTATTCATACGGTTACCCGATTTATCAGTTTGATTTCATCACCACCTCTTAGAAGAATAGCTTCCAACCTTCTAGTTGTCCTCAATAAGTGCACCCTCACTGAAAAACCTGTTTGCAGAATGCGTTTTCCATCACCCCAACACCCCCCACAAAGAAAAGGTTTGTGTCGCAGAACTGCAGTTGTGCCGTAGGTGTGAGCAGCTCATACACCCCCCTCAGCTGCGTGCCAGCCCACAGCAGTGGCCAAAAGCTCTCCTTCAGCACGCCCATAGCCCCACTGTGTCAGGGGCATGGTTTGCACCAACTGAAAGCAGCTGCCCACCCAGGGAGCTCTCTGCAGGAGGGCTGTACCCGAGTTGCAGCTTGCCTGCCACCTCGCAGGGAGAAACGAGCTCCATGCAAAGGCAGCTCCACCAGCTGCTGGCCGTGCCGAACGGACACTATTTAGTCGAGGCTGAATGGCAACTTGGTGGTACTTGTTAGGTTTTGTGTGTTACATGGTTCCGTTGAAAAGTAAAGTTGCAGAGAAAGGGTATACTAATTCCATTGTTGGTGCGTGGAAAAAATAAGCAGGCGTTGACACGATCACAGACTCGAGTTGTGCTCTGAAGAAATTCACTTCTGTGCGTGAGAGGACGCTTCCTTGCCAGTCGTCTCCTTTACTCCTGGCACAGATGCCACTTAGTGTCAATTACAATTTATTGGTTGGGGCAGGATGGTTGTTCAGGAGGAACGGGAGTGAGATCACCAATTGAGCCCACGAGACCCCCCACACGCTGTGAGCACTGATAGTGCTGCGTAGCTCCCAACCCCATCTGGACTGGAACTGGTGATGTAGAGGTTGGAACGGTGCTCCAGCTCACACAAGTCCTCTAAGCTATTTACTCCATAGGGTATGTTGTACTTTTATTTAAAGTGCTTCAGGTAGGAAAAATGAATATTTACAATTAAATGCATGTAAATGGAAGTGGAAAGGCTTGATTGGAAAAATATCAAGTTTCTGATACATATTACTATACTAAGACCTCCCACACAAAACAAACATTTATAGTCAGATCTAATGAATATTCTTTTCTGATTCCTGTGCCAATGGAGAGCCACAGAAGTAGCAAAATCTTTTTGCATCTTGGTACTCTACAGAACTGGAAACGACTTTGTTCTGTGTGAAGTCGTGCCCCTGCTTGGCACTTGGTAGACAATACTATCCAGGGTGATTGGGCTGAAATGGATATTAGGTTGTACCTTTTAACACTTTCCTGCATGACTGTGCAGTGTACAAGGAAGAGGAGATCCTTGAATGTCAAAAGAGAGAAAGTGTCAGGGTGTCTTTCAGTGGATTGTTGTTTAATCACAGCGAATCTTGACTCAACTGATTTTGTGGTCAACAGCAAGTTCCAATTCTCATTTTTCTTAAATCCTTTTTCTAGAAGAAATTTTCCTGTCTTACAGACTTCTACCTCTTCCACCCCACTCTCTTCCCTCCCCTTTCCCCTCTCTCACACATGATCTTGAGTGTAATGGGTGTCACTTCTCTCTCTATCTCTCCATCTGTTCCCACGATCAGCACTCACAGTCCAGCCCCTACTTTGCATCTAGTATGCGTATTCTCTTTATCCTTGGTCTGTTTTGATTTCACGCTTTTCCTGTCTCTCCCTTGCCCTCTCCACCATGACTTTAGTCTCTCTAGCCATCAGAGACCTGAGGGTGTGGTTTGACATTGCAGCTCATTTGGGCTCTTGGCTGCCAGAAATGAGCGTCCCCTTAGCTTGCTCTTGCTTCCCTTGAAGTGGTGCTGGCTGTCACCTAGCAGTTTGAGATGAAGCCAAGGATTGCACTGGTAGAAAACTCAGTCTTCAGCAGCAGTGGCAGATCAGATCAGTTCTCTGTGGTTTCAGCTCACTGAACCAGCTCACCAGCATTCGGTGAACACCGGTGATGCAGGGGATGGGGTAGGACAGGTGAGATTAAGGGGGCCAAGATCCCCTTTGGAGGGGCAGCTGTGAGGTCAGTTGGTTCTTTTGCAAACTGTAGCCTAGTGGCTCCCATCTCCCTTATCTTCTGTATGTTTTCTGTTACACTCTGCATGCTGTGATCTGGCCTGTCCCTTCTCTTTAAGGCCCTTTTTCAAGGGTAGGGTCAGGTTAGTTTGGGGTAGAGCAGTTACGAGAGGAGCAAGATGGAGACAGCCGTAACTTGAGTGCTGCCACTTTTTTCAACAGATGGCAGCATTGTGGTAGAAGGCGACCAAGAAGGTGCTACTGCTCTTCACAGGGGCTGCCTATGCACAGGGAGAGACTGACTGAACATCAGCAGCCCCGTGAGCTGCAGTTGCCCACAGTGGGTACTCATGAAGTAGTGGGTACTGCTGAGACACAGATGTTCACGTGGCTGTGATGGAACAGAGAGGATCCTTCTCACCTTGTAGACAAGTAGTGCCCCTGGGTGGCTTGGGCAGTTGCTGCGCAGCAACAGCAAACAGACTGAGGGAGACTGTAAATTAGCTATCCCAGGGATCTCTTCTTTAACACAGCAGTTAGGGCTGTAAGTATGCGGTGCTAGAGTGAATACTTTTTTGCCTCTTTTCTGACCATGTGAACCTCTTCAAACAATGGAGTTATTTCCAAATCACATTTTTTAAAGCAGAGCTGTTAGGCAGAGATCAACATTTACATAAGACTTCTATTTAACCTATTACCTATGAAAATTTACTTCAGGCTCCAACTTGCTTTCCAAAGTTTACAGCATACGAAACAAATGTTTTTTTTAAATTTTCTTACTTATGAGTACCTTAAATTGTGTTTTCTAAAAGGAAAAAGAAAAAAAAGAAAAAGAAAAAGAAACCTGGAACCTTACCAGTTTAATTTGCATTTTGGCTCTAATGTAACTCAAAATAGATTAGATTTTAAAAAAGGAGGGGGGGGGGGGAA